>VDFB02271358.1:682377139-682414825 GCA_007258455.2 Sequoia sempervirens
TCAAATCGAAGAAAAAAAATCTCCATCACTCTCTTATGCAACTAACATCTAATTCTAAGGTGCGACTCAAACATCTAGCTATCCTTAATTTTTATTTTTATTTTGGTTTTGATCCCTTCTACCAGACATAAAATTTAAGATGTATGATTAAGGCAAGCCATATAAGTAGTTCAAACATATTGTGCATATTCAATTTAAAGTAATTTTTAGTTCTCCATTGTTACGAATAATATCAGTGCTTGCTAGTGTTCTTTAAGCATACCTATCATAAATCACTCTTGTTTATGTTAGAGCATGTTTGGTTTGTTATTATTTCAGTTATGTTCAAGAGATAAGATTTGTTAAAAATAATTTATCTTCTTCAAACCCCAAGGAAGGATACACAACAACATTTACATTTTAGTCTTGTCTTTTGTCTAAGACTTTTCCTTCAGAGTTGGTTGTTGAACGTTGGGATTGGTTAGGTTATATATATATATATATATTTGAATAAGATTGGTCTATGTAATTTGATTTGATCACTTTGCCTTTGGCAATTGTATGGGTCAATTAAACAATCGTCTACTTATGTTGTTGCTAATAACATTGCCAAATTTGAGATATGCTATTTTGTGCCATTTTATGGTCTTTCAAATGTGATGAACTATAGTAAAGGAAGTCATAGGTGCACAACAACCAAATAAATGAAATGAATTGACAAATATTATTTTCTTAAAATCTATGGGTGATTGCAAGCTAGATTCTTTTGAACTGCATACATTGCATTACAAATGAATGTTTCAATTTCTCAAATGTGATTAAGGATCAAAGTAAAATAGAAAATTTGTTGTTGTGTTCAAACAAAAATTTCTTTTAGATGGTTTCTCTAGCATAACATATATCAACAAATTTATGATATTTCTATTATTTTTTTTCATTTGGCATTATTGTTGCTCAACCACTTTAAGTCTTTGATAATCCCGCACTCCCTACTCTCATCCAGCTTTAATTATTAAGTTTTTAAATTTTTAGATAAACAAAATATACTAAACTAGGAAAGTACATGTCAATTTAGCAATGCATCAAACTTTATATGCATTTCTATAGAACAATGACCAAATACTATGGATGAAAATGAGATATATCTTCCTTTTCTTTCCAGTCAAAGTATGTAGTTGTTTCTATGGATGTGGAGCTTTCCAAGGAGTTAATGTATCTCAAAAAGCATTCTTAATAAGAAGATGCAAGGCCATTTAGCTCCCATATTTACATATTAGTTGGAGAGACTTGAAAAAACCCAATTGTTACACATAAATGGGATAACGTAGGATTGAAGGTTTTGAATGGAATCTAAATATCAAAGAGAACCAAATTCCCTCAATATATATAACTTAGAAGAGGGCCTCGAATATGATATTTACATTGCAATTAAAAACTAAAGTGGCATTCAATATCATATATGTGCTCTTGATGTATGAAGTATCAACTACATTTTTTGCCTCGCAAATGGAGACTTCAAGTAAAATACGTAATTGTGTAATAGTTTCCTATTCAAATAGCTAACCTTTGGAACTACTATTAATTATATGAACATATAAATAGTTAAAAAATAATCTATTTTATCAAACTGTTGTTTTGGTAGGACTTTCGTGAGCTTAGTTGCAAAGAAAATTGCTCACATGTGTTTATGATCATTGCAAAATGCTTTCTAGCTTTTACTCTTCACCCTCTCCCCTTTTTAGAATATATTAAACTTTCAATTTTGTCTAAGGGATGTGAAAGTTATGGTGGTTTAAATGTTGTCCTATTTTGCTGCAATTAGCAAATTAGAAAACTTTAAGTAGTATTTGATGAAAATAGATGATTCCAATGGGTATTATCATGAAATGGATTGAATTTATTAGTTGGTATAATTATACCTCCATTGATTCTAGAAGGGTTCTATATTTGGGAAATAATAAAGGAGGAAGAAGACCTCTCGTCTCTAAATCTACTTAGTTTGGATAGAATTAACACATTTATAGTATTGTAAATTGGATTGCTTGGTGAACTAATTCATAAACATCATTACCTTGGAACATATTTAAGCTGAAATTTGAAAGACTAGAAATCAGTTATGGGCTTGTCTATTGTTATATTGTTTATCTATATTTTTGAATGTTTAGTTATCATAATGAGATGATTGGGAAATTTTACACTATAAACATTGTTATTTTTGGTTGTATTCTTAAGTGCATTGCTCGAATTGATAGTGCTCTCTTTTTTAATATATGTAATCTATAGATATGCACAATTGTTTTAAGAGCATGCTAGTTTTCCTGTAATTCACTCGGTACCTTGGATTCCATCATACATATTAGTCACCTATTGTTGGATCCTTTGTGATAGGTCATACTTATGTAGTGGAGTTGCATGAGGAAGCTAATGCTTTATGGTAGGGTGGATGTCACTTCGATGATGTTCTCTCTCTTTCGCTTCAAGTTATAGAAAGAAAAAGGTAGATATTTTGTAATGCAAATGATGATATATTCTTTATCATGTGTCTTATTAGTTGAGATGAGTAAATGAATCTTACTTAATTTCTTATAATTTTTATTTACAATATTATAGCTTGAATAGTTGTGAAAGAGCATGGCTGTTATAATTGGATTATTGTGTATGTCATACATCTGGTTTTGGGGCATGTGTACCTACATCTATATGATATAATTATTTAGTTTTTTAGTCATATCAAGTATTGTAAATGGATTATGTTAATGGTAATGAATATGGAATCATCTCATATGTAAAAGAAAAATTTCAGTCAATGCTTGAGTTCCCCTATATTAGATCTAAATTATCTTTGTATTATTCACTAGTTTCCACACTTTATTAGTGATTAATTAGGTAGTTGTTACATGTAACTCCTCAAATAATGTGTGGTTTCATGGATTTTTTAGTCAAAGAGAAGTGATTTTGTCAGGGAAAACATTAGTCAAAATCCCTAGAAGTTTGTAATCATGAGCTATAAGTATCAAAGATATGCATTTTTGTCTATACTTGAAAGTACACTTTTAGAAGACTCAGACACCAAGTTAGGCCACATCAACATGCAAGAATTTTGGAAGTCTATGGAAGAAGGAAAGAGGTCACCCTAATCACAAAAGATCTTTGAAAGTGGGTAAGTAATGTTATCATATTTTCTATGGCAGTCTAGTGTTCTGATCTGGTGTTAGGATGTATTAAAGGATATAATCCTCAATCTAAAGAGATAAAAAATATTAATGACAAGTTGGTAGCTAGGTTAGATGGTGTCTCCATCAGGAACATCTCTAGGTTGCCTATGAGAGATTATTTTTTCTCGCATCAACAGAGAGATTGCTTATCAGTACTTCAATGAACATAAAAATCAATGTCTTAATGTACCATAGTGATAAATTTGTTATTGATACCCAGAGGAGGTAAGTCTTGACTTCTAAAATCTCTTTGTAGGTCTCTCTTCATTGATGATGTTACCAATTTGATAGTTCTTCACCAACCAATGGGAAACATAAATTTAACTAATTTTGAAAAATGGATGTACCTTTTCATCATAATCATAAGTATAGGAGATCAATTGATTTATTGAGATGGCATTATCAATGATAATTTGCATGAGAAAAGGAATAAATTTGAGTCAAAGCAATATCTCCAAATGGATTCTTATCTTTTTTATGCAATAGCAAGTATGAAAACTTGGCCAGGACTCGATAATAAAGGAATATTTGATAATACAACATAGATCTATAAATATTATATATAGTTGTAGATGGAGAATAGTTACAAAAACTTTCAAAGAGTGAATCATGCTTTTATAATGCTAATAGTGAGAGAGATACAAGGAAACATTGCATTTAGAATATATCTAGAAGTAGAAACTCTTGTCAAACAGTAAGGCCCAAGTTATTTCATACAATTTCCTAAGTTCACCTATTTGTGGATCGAAGGATTTGATGGATACACATACAAATCACCTAGACCTATGTAGATGATAAAGTCATCCTAATAGAGCTCTGCAAACAACTCAGTGTGGTTAACAAAAGATGTAAAGATAGAAAAAAGAATGGGGTTCCTTTTTCTATTGGTATTAGTCATTAAAGTTTTAAATATTTTTTTATGCTCAAAATATTAAGAGATTTCTAGTAACGATCAATATATTCTTCTATAACATGAGGTTAATATTTGATAGTAAAGGATATGTTAAAATAAATTGAACCTGGGTCTGGGGTACTATCATTTTCCAAATATTGAAGATTTCTAAGAAAATTGTGAAGATGACTATGAAGTTTGGAGGAGAGATTGGATGAGGTTGACACTAAATTAATATAGAGATTTTGGGAAAAATAATAGTAGCAACAAAAATTAAAACACAAGAAAATTTAGTGCTTCTTCTCTCAATTTTTAATCAATACATTACAAACTTATATAGGAGTTTTGATCTATATTATAGGAACTACTCTCTAATAATATGAGTTGTTTTAACAACTTGTATAACTACAATCTCTCATACAATCTATACATAATATTCTAACAAACCATACTAACAAACCCCATTATTATTTCCTAACAATATTATTATGTTGTTTGTCAACAACTTTTTAACCAATGTGAACACTAATATTTAATTTCCCAACATTCCCCCCCTTAGTGTGAACATGGTATGAACTCACACCCTTTATCTGCAGTATGCTCATCTCTATGGCATGTCCAATTGACTCATGACCTTGATCCAAAGAAAGACTCTCTCCTCCCATAGTTTTAAATAGGCTTACCACAAACCTTGATGTGAATAGGAATCTCCACCATCTATCCACCTCGTGTGGTTTTCTGGATCCTCCCAAAAACCCTTTCAAGATCCATGAACTGCATTACTTCAGTGCTTTTGTTCTCCATTATGCTTCTACATCAAGGAAGTTATATAGGAATCAACATATCTATAAAAAAATTGAAGAAGAAAACTCATATGGGAAAAACTTTCACATTACATTCCTTAAGAACACAATGTTCTTAATTGTAGTCACTGTTATCGATTGCTGCCACTCGATCTCAAATAGCATAGACAACTACCACTGCCACTGGAAGTTGTCCTTGACTTTAGTTGGTTTGGTACTAAATGGGAATGGAACATTGTTATTATTCCCTCCCACAATGTGAAATTCCATTTATTCACACAAACATGAATACTGAAAAAAATCATACCATATTGCATACTACTATCTAGATCTTGTTGTCTAGATCTTGTTGCACATGGCAATTATTGTTAGTGAACGTATTCACCAGTCGACCATCTTCTAGTGAAGTATGACACTCAAAGGATCTCTGCAGTCAGAGGATCTCTATAGTCATCTGCTCTCCAATATAATCATTTTTTAGCATTTGCACATCAAACAACAGAAACACTGCAAATAGGTACACACCACACTACACACAAAAGGAAAAGATATCACCATAGCTCTATGTGACCTCGTCATTGGTGACTGACGAGAGGTCGTGGTTGTCCTCCAGCCTCCGATGCTCCAACCTCCAATTTCAAATTACTAAAAACTATCTTTAATCTACAACAAGCTATGAAGGTGCCGCCTAAAGTTCATGTGGGTCTGTGGGTGGTTGACCTTCACCAACACAGCCATGACATCTCCAGCTCCTCCACTTTTGGGCTAAAATATCAAGCCTAGCAATGGCAACTGCTTGACCTACTAGCTGCAATGCTTTCTCATTCAAGATCAGATGCCTAACAAGATCACATATTACATATCTTAGTAGACATAAATCAATGCATATCTACAAGATACCAACATTTCCAGCTCATCAATAGGACAGAGATGATTTCTATAGCAATTATTGGCTACATGATAGGTATGCAGGAAACCGCTCAATGAAGCCACGAGTTGCGCATTGACCACACAACCTATCAAAGTGATGACCACGAGCTTGAGGATCTTAATCATGGGTTTCCAAAACAATTCAATGCCCTCGTCAATCAAAGACGATTGCCAAAAGATTCACCACCTCCACAAACTCGATATATGAGCTTCATGTCAGAAATTTTATGCCAGGCAAAGAATGAAAAACATGCACAACGGAAGTGTGTGTAAGGAAGGAGACAGACATAAAGGAGATGGAAATATTTGCAATATTCTATTTACTCAGGAAAAGATTACATTCATAAACTATTTACATATAAAATATTCAGAGCAAAAGCTCTATACACATATACTACAGAAGTTGTGCATTTTCCAGTGCACTGACACTTCTGCACTACTGCTCGGTGTGGGATAGCTTTCGGTGCACGGGCGCAAAGCTAACTTTCTTTTGCTGCGGCAGATACTACTGAACTTCACTGTTCAGTTGCTCCTGAACATTCCTTTTGTTCTCTATGTTCTGCTGAACATTCCCTTCTATTCTCATGCAGAAAACTTCTATCTATCTCTTTCTTTTGCTTTCACACCAAATGCATTCAATTCTACTTTTGGCTTTTCAGCCAATACACAAAAAAACTACCGCTCAAAATTTGAACTCACCTACCAATAATAAATTACTGCCAGAATGTAATTATTGGACAGCAAGAATGTCAGACACAGTAGGGGGAAAAAGATCTGAGTTGATTTCATCTGATAGTGCATTTAATGCATCTGTCCATTGGCTGCTCAAGATTAATATTTCCAACACTCCCCCTTAATCTTGAGTCTTTCTGCTCTTCATCATTATTTGGAAATTTCCAGCGCAATACTTCTAGAGCAAATTCCAAAGCAAAGTTTCTGACGCAAAAGTTCCTGCTCTTCAACACTCTGTGAAACTTCCGGCGCATCGCCATAAAAGTTCCGGAGCACCATTGAAAAAATTTCGGCGCAAACCTGTTTTCCTTTGTTCTGCATTCTGGAAGTTCGCTGAAGTTCCGGTGCACCTGCGCTTCTCTGTGTTTTCCAGAACTAAAGTTCTAGCGCATTCCTGCACACCTAGCCTATATCTTCGGCACTCAAAAGGTTCTTTTGACAAAGCCTTTATAAAAATATTAGAGAGCTGCTGCTCGGACCTGCAAAATGCCATTTTAATTTCATTATTCTCAACCAATTCTCTGATAAAATGATACCTGATTTCAATATGTTTGCTTCTTCCATGAAACGCAATATTTTTGGTCAAGGCTATTGATGAAAAATTGTCACAGAAAATTACTGTTCCATCCTCTTGTTCTTCTCTCAAATCTGCTAAGATCCTTCTTAGCCACACAGCTTGGCATGTTGCTGCATTTGCTGCTATGTATTCTGCTTCGGCTATGGATAAAGCAACAATCGGTTGTTTCTTGGAAGGCCATGAAACTGCTCCTGAACCCAAGTGAAAAACATACCAAGATGTGCTCTTTCTATCATCCACATTTCCTGCCCAATCACTATCAGTGTACCCAACTAGCTAAAACTCATTAGAGGCGGTATACATTATGCCATAGTTTTTTGTGCCATTGACATACCTGAGAATCCTTTTACCTGCTTGTCAGTGTGTGTCCTTAGGTTGCTCCATGAACCTAGAAATCAGGCTTACCACATACATTAAATCTGGTCTCATAGCTGTCAAGTACATGAGGCTTCCAACCATGCTCTTATAGAGGGTTGGGTTAACATTATTACTGCTATCCTCTTTACTCAACTTCAGACTTGTAGTTGTTGGGGTTGGGGCTACTTTTTTGTCCAACATCCTAAATCTTTTCAAGATTTGTTTGGCATAACTTGATTGTGAAATAAAGATGCCATTATCCAATTGTTGGACCTCTATGCCTAGAAAATATCTTAAGAGTCCTAAATCTGTCATTTCAAAATCTCTTTTCATGGCATCTTTAAAATCAGCAATGAGGAAATCATTATCCCCAGTAAATACTAAATAATCTACATACAAGACAACAATTAAAACCTTACCATTTGTTGCCTTGATGTAAAGAGTGGTCTCACCATCGCTTTTTCTAAAGCCATTTCTCATCAAGTATGAGTCAATCCTGCTGTACCATGCACGTGGAGCTTGTTTTAGCCCATAAAGAGCTTTCTTTAGCCTATATACCTTGTGTTCTTTACCTGGAACTTCATATCCAAAGGGCTACTCCACATATACCTCTTCTTTTAAGACTCCATTGAGGAAGGCGGACTTCACATCCATTTGATAAACCTTCCACATGTGTTGGGTTGCAATTGCAATGACTGCCCGCATAGTCTCCATCTTTGCAACAGGGGAAAAAGTCTCATCATAATCTCTCCCAAACTGCTATTTGTACCCCTTGACAACTAATCTTGCCTTATGCCTTTCTATTCTTCCTTCGGAATTACATTTGGTCTTGTAGATCCATTTGACACCAATAACTGATTTCCCTTTGGGTAAATCAGTGAGCTCCCATGTCTTGTTTCTTTCTATTGCATCTATCTCCTCATCCATGGCCTCACACCATTTCTATTTTTTCATAGCCTCCTCAAAATAAATAGGATCACTATGAGAAAATAATGCAAAATTTACACTCTCATTAAAAGTTTCATCATACTTTTCACCTTGGTAGATCTCCCTTAGACTCTTAGTCTTTCTTGGCACTAGGGAGGTGAGAGTGGGGTCTGAATTTTCGGAGATGCTTGGCTGCTGGCCTGATGAAGTCTGCTGCTGAAGGTTTCTGGAGCAACTTTCCTGTTGAAAGTTTATGGAGCATCTTCCTTGCTAGAAGTTTTCGAAGCTCCTTCCCTACTGGAAGTTTCCGGAGCTCCTTCTTTGTTGAGAATTTCTAGAGCTACTGCTGCTATTTTTTGAACTGTCAGCTTCTTGTAGGTTTCTGATGCATCTGCGCTCTGCAGCTTCTTCATCCTTAAGGGGTATGGAGATAGAAATATCAGTATTGCTGTCAACTTTTCCATCCCACGACTCATTTTCTAGGAACTCCATGTCCCTATTGATGATTACCTTCTTGGTGACCAGATTATATAGCCGATAGGCTTTGGACTTTGTACAGTAGCCCAAGAAAATACACTTTTCACCCTTGTCATCTAATTTTTGGCTATTTTCTTTAGGCATGTGTGCATAGGCTACACACCCAAACACTCTTAAGTGCTCAAGTGACCACTTTTGTTTTATCCATGTCTCTTGAGGAATTTTATCACAAACTGCCTTCGTTGTACTTCTATTTATCAGATAAACAACTATTGCTACAACCTCTCCCCAATATTCGATAGGGAGTCCCTTTGCTTTCATCATGCTATTTTCCATCTCCACAATGGTCCTATTTTTCCTTTCAGCCACTCCATTTTGCTGCGGAGTATAACTGGCTGAGAGCTCCTTTTTTATGCCATTTTTCTTGCAAAAAATTACAAATTGATTGGAGGTATACTCTCTTCCACGATTTGACCTTAGGACCTTAATAAAGTGTCCACTCTCCTTTTTAGCCTGGGACTTAAATAACAAAAACTTGCCAAATGCTTCAGACTTATGCTGCAAAAAATAGACCCATGTCCTACAGCTGTAATCATCTATAAGTTCATAAAAAATCTACTTTTTCCAAAAGATATATTTTGCATAGGGCCTACCAAGTCAGTGTGCACCAACTCCAATGGTGCTCTAGCCCTTGTAGAGTTTCCTGAATTAAAAGTTTGTCTATGTTGCTTGCCCAAAATGCAAGCTTCACATCTAACATTAGGCTCTACGATTTTTGGAAAACCATCTATCATATTTTTGTTGGACAAAATACTCAAACCAGAGTAACCTAAGTGTCCATACCTAAGGTGCCATAGCTTGGAGATATCTTGAATGGCTGCTTTGAAGGCTGATTGTTGTAGGCCTTTTGACTGTGCTGAGATTTGCATCTTGAGAGGAAACATTCAGTTTTGTGTCATTTGAACCACCACCATAACTCTTTTGCTTCCATCTTTATCATAGATGATGCATTCCCCTTTCTCCATCAGCACTCTATACCCATTTTGGACCATCTTTCCAATGCTCAAGAGGTTATGCTTCAATCCTGGGCCATAGAAGACATCATATATTTGTCTTTCATCACCATGCTTGGTTTGTAGGCATACCATGCCTTTGCCCATGATTGGAACTATCTCATTGTTCCCCATTTTTATTTTAGACTTCACGCTGCTATCAATGGAGGCAAACAAGTCTTTGTTACCACTCATGTGGTTGTTGCAGCCGCTGTCCAAGTACCAAACTTCAGCACTGCTCTATTCTGCAAGGTTACATGCAATGAACAGTTGTGACTGTTTTTCATTTCCAGCCACATTTGAGTCAGCAACATGTGCATTCTGACTCCCTTGGTCTCATTTTTTTCTGCAATCACTTGCATAGTGACCATACCTTTTACAGTTGTAGCACTGCACATTTGTTTTATCATTTTTCTAATAAGAACTGCTGTTCTTTTTTCCTCCTTGGGAGCTAGTCACCCCCTCATGACTGCTTGCTCAGGCTGAGCTTTCATCACCATCATTTCCATGTCTAGATCATTTTCTACCTCTCCCCCTTCCTCTTGCATTCAACTGAGCATTAAAAGCTTTCTCTTGGGAGGAGGTTGCAGACCTATTTAGGCGCTGCTCATGGGTTTGCAGAGAACCCATTAGCTCATGAACTGACAAAGTTGTGAGATCTTTTGTCTCTTCAATGGCAATCACCACCGGATCAAACTTTGTGGGAAGGCTTCTCAATATCTTCTCCACAATCTTTTGTTCTTCCAAAGTTTCACCACTTATTCTCAGCTAGTTAATCAAAGTGGCTGCCCTTGTGTGAAAATCTATAATGGACTCGTTGTCCTTCATCTGCATGGTCTCAGACTCTCTCTATTACAGCTAGAGTTTGACTAATCTGACTTTCTCAGATTCTTTACAGGTGGTTTGAAGTGTTTTCCATGCTTCTTTTGCATAATTAGCTACCGCTATTTAGGGAAAAATAGCCTCTATCAAGGCTACCTCAATCAGACTGAGGGATTTTGCATCATTCTTCCATGTCTCCTTCAATTGGTTCTTTTGAGCATTGCTCAATGCTATAAATGCAGTTGGGTCAGTCACATCTGTGAACCCATTTGCAACAAGTTCCCATAAATCATTTGCAATAAAAATGGTTTTCATTTTCTTTGCCCAAACATCATAATTTCTACCATCAAAAATAGGTGGCTATTGCCAACTCCTATTGTCTCCTCCAGCCATTTTTGCTAAATGGGGGAAACTAAAAAATACCCAGATAAGATCTAAGGCTTTCACAAATACCCAGAAACAAAGATTCTATTTCTGCTCGCCTAGGACAAAGCTAAGGCTTTAAAAACTGACTGCCCATTAAACCTATGGCTCTGATACCATGTCAGAACTTTCATGCCAGGCAAAGAATGAAAAACATGCACAATAGAAGTGTGTGTAAGGAAGGAGACAGACATAAAGGAGATGGAAATATTTGCAATATTCTATTTACTCAGAAAAAGATTACATTCATAAACTATTTACATATAAAATATTCAGAGCAAAAGCTCTGTACACATATACTACAGAAGCTATGCATTTTCTAGCACACTGACGCTTCTGTGCTGCTGCTCTGTGTGGGATAGCTTCCGGCGCACAGGCGCAAAGCTAACTTTCTTCTGCTATGGCAGATACTACTGAACTTATCTGTTCAGTTTCTCCTGAACATTCCTTCTGTTCTCTATGTTCTACTGAACATTCCCTTCTATTCTCATGTAGAAAACTTCTATCTGTCTCTTTCTTTTACTTTCACACCAAATGCATTCAATTCTACTTTTGGCTTTTCAGCCAATACACAAAAAAATTGCTGCTCAAAATTTGAACTCACCTACCAATAATAAATTACTACCAGAATGTAATTATTGGACAGTAAGAATGTCAGACATGGCAGGGGGGAAAAAAGATCTAAGTTGATTTCATCTGATAGTGCATTTAATGCATCTATCTGTTGGCTGCTCAAGATTAATATTTCCAACACTTCACACAATGGCAATGATGCTCACGGAGAAACTCTGCTAAGAAAACTCTGACCACAAACTATGAAAATCCTTTGAGGCAATCAAATCGGTCAAGATTGAATTGAACTTCATAAGAAAATGTTAGAAACTCCTAAGAAATCAAACCATCCAGTCACTGCACAAGATCTGCAATATCGTGCCTGTGATGAAAAATGACCATGTAGAAAGAAGCCAACATAAAGGAATATTTGAAGTCGACTAAAGCTCCTGTCAAACAATAGATCATGAGCTGAGTGATCCCACCAATCGACACCCACAAATGAGCTCGATCTTCTCTATAGCTGTAGTGGATCCTCCACTTTTTGGTGCGGGGCATCCATTTGCTCGGTCCTCCTTTTTGCTATGGTCTTGTGTATTTGTAACTTCAATAGCCATCACTCAAATAACAGGAAAATAAACACTCCTAAAATAGCGACCTATCTAATCTCATGCACTAATTCTGATCTACGAAGAATTAAGACTCAGGGTTCTCTCATTTTTCCTAGGACCTCTTGTGAGAGAGTTATGCCTAGACCTGCTATGATACCATATAGAGATTTTAGGAAAAATAATAGTAGCAACAAAAATTAAAACACAAGAAAATGTCATGCTTCTTCTCTCAATTTTCAATCAATACATTATAAACTTATATAGGAGTTTTGATCTATATTATAGGAACTATTCTCTAATAATATGAGTTGTTTTAACAACTCATATAACTAGGATCCCTTGTACAACCTATATATAATATTACAACAAACCATACTAACAAACCTCATTATTATTTCCTAACAATATTATTATGTTGTTTGTCAACAACTTTTTAGCCAATGTGAACACTAATATTTAATTTCCCAACAAATAAATCAAGAACTTCAAACTTGATTGGTATGCGGGTTAGATTAGTGATGATGAATCAAATTTAATTGATCCTTTGTATTTTGAAAAGATACAGGTTTAACCCTTGTCATCTATATCAATTGGTTGGACCAAGAAATAAAGGAAATTAGTGAGAGAACTTCCTACGTGCTCAAAATATTGGAAGACTAGGTTAGAATGAAAATGATTGATACAAGAACCACTAAGCTACCAAGCAAAGGAGATCCTTCAAGAAAGAAAATGATAGTAAAAATTGTATTTTTTCTTCTATCCCTTCTTATATTTTCACCCTGACTTCTAGTTCTCAACATGATAGTCAATGATGAGGTGATGATATAGATCCATCCAAAGGGAATGGTTTCAAGAATACATGTAGAGATGATTTGAATATGAAGAAGAAATGATCAAAAATCAAGGAAAGGTCATTGCAACTCATTTGAGAAGAAGCTAGAGAAAAGGATTCAATTGAATCTAAGGATAACTCCAAGGGTGATGAGTAGATCACAACCATGTCTCCTTCAATTCTCATTTTATCTCCTATACATGAAGTGCCTAATCCCCATCTTGTTATAAAACCTCCACCCTCAATAGATATAATTGTGTCTCTAGAGGATATTTTTGAGCCACCTATTCTTCCTTCATATGTTACATCTTATCCACCAAATACTAATGTTCTAGAGTCCTCATAGGGTCATATATCTTCTTGGTTAGAAAAAAAAAATCTAAGGAAAAGAAAGTTATTGAATTGACCTTATTCTTGAATTTGATTCAATTACTAGTTTGTTCCAGAAGGTAAAGGTCACCTCTAGACATATAGTTGATTCTACATCAGGGAACATGTTTTTTGAAGTTGCTCAGCCTATTTCAGAGAAAAATGTGAATGAAGCAACTGAGGTTGATTTTGAAATTACCAAGGTAAATTTGGGTCCTTCAACCCATTAGGTTGGCATTCATAACTTTCATATTCTGCCAAATTAGTGCAGTGAAAAAAAAGGAAAAACATACAAATAACCAATTAAAACAACAAGTGAAAACTTTGACTTCATATCTCAAATATATTAATAGACATGCCTACTTTTCCTATAGATATAATATGTTCTTCTACAACTCCTATTCCTAAGGGAAATATTGAGAAAGGAGTCATAGAAAGTGTTCATAAGTACCAATCATATAGAAAGATGATGGAGAAATGGATTGAACAAATAAAAATAGATGCATCAAATCTCATTGGAAAAGAAAAGGAGATTTATGATGAAGTGGAAGTCAAGAAAGAAGCAATTGAAAAATAATTGAGGAGTATCAAGAGAGAAGAATCAGTTTGGCATGGTATTTTGAAAGACCTTAAGAAATTTGATAAAAATAGACTCTAATGTCTTAGTTACCCAAAAGATCTTTTCAATTGTAGAAGAGAACCAATCTAATTCTTAGCTTCAAAGTGTAGAATGGAAACTAGTAATTATCAGTCGGGTTTCAACAAAACAATGGAAACTATTGGAGATTTCTAAACAAGTGAAGACTAATGTTTAGAATGATTTTCTTTCAATCATCCCAAACACATTGATAAATGATGAAGTTAAAATTGTCAAGAATTTTAAAGACATGATTGATAGAGAATTGTTTATCAAGCAAGCATTCAACACATAACCAATGAAGAAGTTGAGTGGCATTCCAGTAGATCTAGATACATGTGGGAGTCGTATGCATGATTTTTGTCATGAATTGGAAGGTATAAATAGAAGAGCCAAGGTATTTGCACATTAAGAATGACTAATGTCGCCATTCCTAAGAATAAATTCATTTCTTCTATTGTCAAGATTTTAGAGCATACAAAGTGAATTATTCTCTTCATAATAAGTGGGATATGATGCAAGGGAATTAATCATAACGAACTAGAGATGGTGCTAAAAAAGGGAAATGAGCATGATAGAGTGAATTTAAGTGCCTAGTTATTTTGTCAATTCATAAGTCATAAAATAAGCTTGAGTCAATATCAATGTAATGTGACTTATATCATCACTACTTTGTAATCAAAGTTAGAAAATAGACTTTAATTCCAAGAAAATTTGAGGAATCTTAACTAGATTAAAATTTATTTTAATTTCTCAAAATTATAAAAATCTAGTTATCCTGGTAGTAGTTAGCTAGTTAGAAACTAGTTATTGTAATCGAGCCTATATATATATAGATGTGGGCATTGTTAAAGGGACTTTAGGTATTCTCATAAACTTCCATAAGGGATTTTTAGAATTATATAAAATTATACAAAGTAACGAAATACATTTTTGGATGTGTATTCATGGTGTTGTCTATGATTCATCATCAATCTTTTATGTATGTTAAGTTGATGATGACCTTTTTTATCCTTAATCTTGTTTGTGATCTAACGAATAGTCAATATTTGATGAGTTACTTTTGAAAACATATTTAGTTATTGGTATCTTGATTTGGATACATGTTATCATTTAAAATTCATAATCATTATGAATCTTGTATGTGTGGTATGTGATCTTTATAATGCACTTATTTAAGGTTTAAGTGAACCTACAAAATTGTTGTTGGGGTTTCTTTTCATTTCAATTAAATATATTCAAAAATACAAATTAATATCATACAAGGTATTTGCCCCTCTCAAATGTAGAGGAAGATTGCAAAAGCAATCTCTCCAATTGTTGGAACATTTTTTCCACTTTCCATTAAGTGAGTCACATAACTAGATAAATACATTTACCAACAAGGACATAAGAACCCAAAATGGAATTGGAGGATGAAGGAGGGATAGCTATACTATTTTTAGGTGTGTATGATGGAGGAGGGATGGAAACAAATGTTTAGGAGGAGTGATGGGATGTTCCTATTTTTCCTTGGAAGAAGCTCACTAGGGTTTCATAAATTTTGTACAAACATTTTTGAATTGTGAGCATTGAGATTATCAAAGGCCTTGTGCTCATGGATTTTCTTTGATATGGATTGTCTCCTATATACCTTTCTTATGAAGGCCTAAGTTTATGGTCTTGCATATTTAGTTTAAATTAGGATGCTTATTATTTTGGAAGAATGGTGTGAATCTATTATTAGGTGGAGGAGGATGGGTGGTGGATATTATTTATGCTTATTATGATATGGAGGTGGGTATGTGTAGGATCATCATGGAAAAAATAGGCCCTTAAGTGGCAAAAAAATCAGAAAAATCAGAGTTAGGCAACTTGACATAAAAATTTGAATAAGTTAACTATATTATTTCAAAAATATGTAAGAATAGAATCTGTAGCAAATTGAATTTAGTTTCTAAACTACTAGGTTTGTTTTTTAAAAATAAAAATATATTTGGTAAAAATTTGGAATTTCAATGCAGTAGTACTTAAATTTTAGGGAAAAAATAAGAAGTAGGTGTCTGTTTGACCACCTTAGCCATAATAAAATGATAATATTTTTTTATAAGATTTTATATATAAGTAGAGGACTCTTGTCCCAATGTGATGTATATTTTTTTATAAAATTTTTCCAAGTAAATAATTAATTATGAATTTTTTATTACAAATTTTTAAAAATATTAAAACTTGTATGTCTGACCACCTTAACTTGGTCAAAACTTAATGAAATTCATTTTTTCTTTTTTTAATCCTATATTATGTGAAGCATAGAATGTGACGCGTGTTTTGGATTCAAAAAATGTGATATCATTTGAAAGCTATAGATGTTTTTCAATCAACCTATAAATGAGGACTTTAGTTGTAATTCAATTAGAAAATTAATAATAATTATTTATTAAATTCAAAGTAACGCATAATTTATAATGGTGGAAAGCTGAGAATATCCTTTAAAAACCCTTTTTGTTTTATCAATTTTGGGTAAAAAAAAGTCATCAGCCACATACCCATCATATCGCCACTTTTTGGCCCATCATGATCCTGCACATACCCAGGTGATGTTGGGATAGTTTTGGTAGGATGTGATAAAGCATAATGAGATGAATTAAATGGCATGGTAGAATATTGATTTGGATGAGGGGATAATAAGGGATCATGAGAGGGATTACAAGGAATGATTTGATCTTGATTTGTAAGGGAATCATGGGATGGAGTAGAGGAGGCACACTTATCTTCAGATGGAAGGGAATTGGGAGATGAGGTTGAAGGTATGCTTTGAACTTGAGGTGGAAGGGATCATCTTGGATGTCCTCAAGAAAAATAAAATCATGATTAAAGAGTGGATTATAATTTATATCATGATTAAATATAGGATTAGCATAAACATCAAATATTATGAATGGAGTTGATAGTGGTGTTTGAACTAAATATGTAGGTGAATCTATATTGGCATGCTTTGATTCAATAGATTGAAATAGTTCATTTGATATGAATGGTTGGATGGAGGAGGAGTGTTGGATATACTCTTCAAATGGGTGGATGGAGGGATGGAGGTTTGATGAGATTTTTGGATGGTGGTTGGACAATACTAGGAGTGTAGGAGATGGGGATTGGGATTGGATGGCTTAAATGTGTTACATGATGTTAGGATTTGGAGTGGGAATGGTAGATGTGGGATGGAGGACCTCATCATTAATGATCAAACATGGTTGAGTGGGATGACATGGCCCTTCCACTGTAGGATGTGAATTTTTTGATGGCTTCTTTGCTATGATTCCTTGGAGGAATTATTGAGTAAGATATATGTATTAATTAGGCTTAGATGGAGAGTTGGGATTATAGATTGGAGGATTAGGATTAGATGGAGAATCTAGGTACAAGGAATGGGAAGGTGGATTGAGATAGGATAAATTTGATGGTGGATTAAGATAGTGGGAATTGGATGGTGAATTAAGATAAGAGTTATTGCATAATGAATTTGGATTAGAATTATATTGAAATAATGGAAACGAATTGAGATAAGATGAAGATTGGAGTTGGGTGGTTTGGTAGGGATGTGAAGTGGTGAAAAAAGGATTATAGATTGAAGGATGTGGAATGGATGGAGGATTAGGATTAGATGGCATATTAGGCTTATGGATTGGAGGATGGATTTGGAGATAGTAGGATGATGGATTTGGGGATAGTAGGATGGTTGATTATGATTAGGATGAAAGGTGATGATGTGATTCTTCAAAGATGGAAGTTGGGATATGACTAGAGGAGAAGATGGAGGTATGGATGTTGGATGGGGGAGATATGTGATTGGAAAATAAGAGGGAGATATAGATGGAGGATAGAATAGAGTTCCCTTGTCAAGGATAGCATAGGGATGACTAGCAGATATGCATGGAGGTGTGTTGGGATAGCTTCTGGGAGACATTTCTTGATGGAAAGACATTGATGAGTGATGGATGCTTGGGAAAATATTGCTAGAAATGATGAAACTGAGAGGATCTATTTTGTACTCATCTTGATCAACAAGAGTTTTATCATCATGAATGTCATTGGGATTTCCCTTGATTATTAGTTTTTATTAAGTTGAGATAGGGTAAGGATTCGTGATATTAGATTGGATGGGCACAAATGAAAGAAAAGAGAATAAATGGTTAGAAGTTGAATGGAATGGATTACAAGAACATGGATGAAGATATCTTAAGATTTTCTTTGATATAAAAAGGTATTAAAGGGTAAGTGCATAAAGATGGTGGGCTAAAAAGTGGCCACTCCACTTTTTTGGTCCTGAAATAGAAAAAATATGATCGCGTTATGAAAAAATGCACTCACCTTATGGGTTGGTAGTGATCGAGCCTAGGCTCTATCATTACCAAGCCAAAATGTCAGCATGTTATAACATGCTCACACTATGATTTAAATTTCAAAAAACATGAGCATGTTATAACATGCTCGCATTTTGTTCTGCATTGAAAAAATCCTTTTTATATTTCTTCTCCTTATCTTTTAGTGGAAGTATAAGTCAATATTTACATATGGAAGTTTACTTTCTCATAATTTAAGTTATATTTTATGTGTATAGTTTTAGGATGTTTGAGATTGGTTTTGGAAGTCTATAAGTTATATTGAAAATTATAGTTTTTGGAAGATCTATAATTTTGAGACAACCTAATTTTAGTAATCGACATGTCAAATTTCAATAATTGGGTCAAATTTCAGCAGTCATGTTCAAGTTATATCATCTTTATCTCTCCCTATCTTACTTATTGTTTATCCCTTATACTCTATACCTCTCTCACACACTCTCTCCTTCCCTCTCTACTTCTCTTTATCTCACCATTCTCTTTGTCTAGTCTCTCCTTCCCTCTATACTTCTCTCTATCTCACCTCTCTCTCCCTAACTTCCTCCTTTCCTCCTTCCCTCTCTAATTTTATCTATCTCCACCCTATCTCTTCCTTGCTCCCACCCACCTTCCTTCTCTAATTCACTCTATTTAACCTATCCTCTCTTGATGCAGTGGCAGGGGTTCAAAACTTCCAATCAATCTTAACTAGACTCAACCAATTCTTGCTTGCTCTTACAGCTTGGACTCATCCTTCCTTCACAAAACTCTTGATTCAAAACACCCAAACTAATATCAAGGCATACAAACCTCTTGTATATCCTCAAACCACCTTAAGCAACATCAATTTATGACTGACTCAAACCCTATCTCCAACTTAGACATGGGTATGTGCAGGATCATGATGGGCCAAAAAGTGTCAATATGATGGGTATGTGCCTGATGACTTGCTTTTTACCCAAAATTGATGAAACGAAAAGGGTTTTTAAAGGAGATTCTCAGATTTCCACCAATATAAAGTATGCTTTACTTTGAATTTAATAAGTAATTATTATTCATTTTCTATTTAAAATTATGACTAAAGTCCTAATTGATAGACTGATTTAAAAATATATATAGCTTTCAAACGGTATCACATTTTTTTAATCCAAAACATGCATCACATTCTATGTTTTGCATACTATAGGATTAAAAAAAGAAAAATTGAATTTCATGAAGTTTTGACCAAGTTAAGGTGGTCAGACATACGAGTTTTTAATATTTTTTAAAAGTTGTAATACAAAATTCATAATTAATTATTTAATTGGAAAAAAATTAAAAAAAATATGCATCACATCGGGACATGAGTCCTCTACTTATATCTAAAATCTTATTAAAAAAATTATCATTTTATTGTGGTTAGGGTGGTCAAACAGACACCTACTTCTTATTTTTCCCCTAAAATTTAAGTACTACTACATTGAAATTTAAATTTTTAACCAAATAGATTCTTTTTTTTAAACCTAGTAGTTTAGAAACTACATTCAATTTGCTACAAATTCTATTCTTACATATTTTTGAAATAATATAGACAACTTATTCAAATTTTTACATCAAGTTTCCTAACTCTGATTTTTCTGATTTTGTTGCCACTTAAGGGCCTATTTTTTCCATGATAATCTTGCACATACCCACATCTCAAACATTAGAACTTTCAAAGTAGACTGACCTAATAGCAACTAGGCCCAATTAGGCCACATAAACAAAGCAAATCCAAAATCCAAGACCATTTTTCTTTGATGATGCCACAAAAATTTTCAAAGATACCTACACAAATTAATTAAACCATATCCCATAACCTATTCATGTTATTTCTTAAAATAACTAGATCCTAAACCTTCATTTTTTACTCCAAAAATATGACTGTCACTGTCAGTCTTCGTTGCACAGGTCAGCATACAAATGGACACAAAATATTTTAATACACCAAAAAAATTCATTAAAGGGACTCAAAATCACCTTTACAACCTTTCCAACTGTAAGAGTTGTTGATGAACTCGAGCACCCAGGATCACCTGCAAAACCAAGATAAACCTTCCACACGAGAGTAGCAAGAGATAAAATGCAGGAATATAGTGCAATAACAAAATGATGTTATTATCACACACTAAATGATACAATATGCCTCAACTCTCCCTTGAATTGATTGAGTTAATATGAACTCATCTAGACTAGATAGGAGCTAGATCTGAACTAGATAGGAGGGAGAGGTGAGTGCAAAATATATAGTAGAATATGGGCAAATAATTCTAAGAGGGGTAATAACTCCCAAATAACCAAATTAGGTGGGAGTTATTCCTACTTGGAAAATGCCAAATAGGTGGCATAACCTACTCAAAAAGAGACAGATGAGTGGTTTTGTGAGGTGGCATATAAGGCCAAAAGAGGGTGTGAAACTCAACCACCCAAGTGTGAGTGGGAGCAACACATGTAATCGATGGATTATGCCACGTTTCCTCACATGAACCACATCTCCTATAACCTAAGGTATGCTTAATAATGTGTAGGAAAAATAATATTAAAAAACCTACACTAACACCCCCCCTTAAGCATAGCTTAGGTGGGTGAAAGGATGAAAGAATGCAAAGATGCAAATATGGGTCCCGGCTACTAGGCCATGTTAGGTACCCATGTACAAAATACTCTCTCACAAATGGAGTAAAGGAGAAAACCCAGTGGGACAAAACTCCTCCCCAAAAGAGAGAAAAGAAAACAAGTTTCCCAACACAAGAAGAATCCCATGCAAGGAAGAAGTCCCCTCCAAAATAGAAAGGATAGGAAAGACCATGTAGCCTTCCCCAAAGTAGTCAACTATGCCAATGGTTGAAGCTCGAAGCTGAATGTAGAACATGGTCCACATCGTCGAACAATGTTCCTCCCCTTAGGAAGAAACAAAACCAAAGGTGTATGAAGAATGTCTTCCCATTCCTGAAAGGAATATGAAGGAAGAATGATGAAAATGTATGAAGTCTCTGAACTCTGCTCAGGTGTCTCCATGTTGATGTCGAAAGATGTCACCATCAAATCAAGTGTTCTAGGCCACACTGTAGAAGATGAAAATCCAGAACCTAGTGGAAATGTATGTAGAACAAGATCCAAAGACTCAACTATCTTCTTTGAAGACAAAGATGCCTCCTCCAAATGCTGCTCAAAAGTATCCACAATCATGTCAAACTGTGAGGAATGATCATGTGAAGATTGAACAAGAAGATCCAAAGGTTCCTCCACAACTGAAGAAGAATCAACTTCATCAAAGAGAAGATGAATGTCATGAATTGTGTCTCCCAAGTCTGAAATATGAGACTCTATGAACAAACCTGCAATGTCTGTCAAGTAGTCATCTGAAGTAGCTATATCTGGAAGACAATGTGTATCTTGCTGCACTGAATCACAAGAAGCCATGAATGTAGCAATGCAAGTATCTTCAGATGCAATAGTAAATGGAGGAGAAGGAATACAAGGCTCAAGAACTGGATCACATGTGAGAATACCCAAGTTCAAGTAGCCAAAGTTCTCCTCAAAATCAAAGCTCACACTAGGAGTGTGATCAACAACCAAAGGATTAGAACCATCATCAGGTGCAAAGTCTGAAAAAGTATACAATCGAGATGCATGATCAACCACCCCAGTAGCAATTATCTCTCTGCTCTCCAAGTCTCTGATGATAACTAAATCAGGTGTGAATTCAACAGTCTTCCCTGTTCCACCATGAGTGATTTGATAGATGGAAAGAAGATTGTTTGAAAGATGAGGTACACACAAAACATCATTGAAAGTACCATCTCCAATATCAACAGATCATTTCCCAATTACATCCATGTATGTATTATTTCCCATCATAATAGGCGGCATAGCACAAGGCTCAAAAGAAGAGAACATAGACATTGTAGAAGCCATATGATGAGAAGCTCTAGAATCTAGGAGCCATCTCCTTGATCCAAGACTTGTAGAAGCACAAAGAGCTTTACCTTTTGATTTACCTACCCCTATAGTATGGCCCTTTTCCTTATCAAATTCTGAATTTTTGGAATTAGAAGAAGCTAAATCAACCATTCGAGAAGGCAAATTGATGTTGTTCTTTACTAAAAGATTCTTCAACTCATCAATTTGTTTTAAGTAACATTGATGTTCATCGTGCCTAGATTTCTTGCAATATGCACAAGTGAGCTTCTCCTTCTTAGATGAATCCTCTTTTGAAGAGAATTTAGAGTCTACTTTAGAAGTAGATGAATATTTATCTGAATCTTTCTTTCTATCTCCTTGGTTCTGTTGTTTCTTGTTTTGCTTATTAGTGCCTTGTTTTGCAGTCAAGGCTTGAGATTTGGATGATTTAATAATGCCCATTTGAATCAATTTATCTTGCTCCTTTGTGAGATCAGCTGCAAACTCACTTAGAGAGGGCATAGAAAATCCTTTTCCTAAGGCTCTTTTCATTGCATGAAATGTAGAAACAAACACTGCATAATTAGGACCAAGTTTTGAAAGAATACTCAAAATCAATTGTGAGTCATCCTTTTTAACTCCACACTACTCTAACTGCAATCTTATGGCATTCAATTTAGTAAAGAAATCCTGAATGGTATCAAAATTGCATGGGCTCAATCCTATGAGCTCGTTCTCCAATGAATGTGCTCTCAAATCATCCAGTTTACCAAAGAGAGTATTCAAAGTATTCCACACTTCATTTGGTGATTTTGCAGACATAATATGAAAGCGTAGATCAGGAGATACATCCATGCATAAGGTGCCAAAAGCTTCATCACACTTATTGAACCATTTAGGCTTATCTTCATCTTCTGTAGGTTCCTTATCAATACCCATTGTTATTCTATACAATTTTAACTTCCTTAAGTGAATTTCCATTTCATTTTTCCACTCAAAGTAATTGTATGGTGTGAGTAGAGGAACCGATTTATCCATTTTAGATTGTTGTAGCAATGTGAGAGAAAAAATGCAAGAACACACATAGACACCCCCCTTTTTCACTCAATAAAGAATCCCCCCCAACAAAAAATTATTTGGCACTTTATAAATTAGTGCGTTTACAATGCTGGAGTTGTTTTCTAGAGTTTTTCAAGTGTCCAAAATGGACTCAAATACTGAAAGTACAATTAAATCTCAAAATTAGAAACTCAAAATAGTACCAATGTATATTTCTCAAAAAACTATCAACTTTCAAAAAAATAATCACATCGATATGAGGTCATATGTGAAAGTTATAGCCGTTTGAAGTTTCAAAAATGAGAACTGTCCTTCAGATCTGCTGATAAAACTGATTTTATGGAAAATCCGGATTACTTGAGAAAAAATGGATCATACCACTGCAAATCCTGTGAAATGCTAACCCAAATCAAAAAAAATTTCTCTGAAAAAGGATCACGTATGACTGAATTATGGCCCTCCAAAGATTGACTGCAAAATCAAAAATGCAATTGGAGAGGGGGTCTGCTGAAATGTTCCGATTTAATTTCTGAAAAATATACAACCTGTATACAGAAACTAGCAATGACCCAGATGATTTTTTTCTGCTATGAACAAAACCCAGATGGCGGATTTTCTTTAAAATATACAAAAAATATGGATCTAGTGTAAAAAAAACGCCTTTAGCACCATAAAACGACCCCAACGACCAAAAAACAGCATGAAAAAGTAGAATCAACTACTTAAGACAAGTAAAGGCATGCTGCAACCTGCAATATTGATTAAAAACTCACAAATCTCTCAAATTTGAGAAGGGGCTTGCAGATCTGACACTCTGATACCATGTAAGAGTTGTTGATGAACTCGAGCACCCAGGATCACCTACAAAACCAAGATAAACCTTCCACATGAGAGCAGCAAGAGATAAAATGCAGGAATATAGTGCAATAACAAAATGATGTTATTATCACACACTAAATGATACAATATGCCTCAACTCTCCCTTGAATTGATTGAGTTGATATGAACTCATCTAGACTAGATAGGAGCTAGATCTGAACTAGATAGGAGGGAGAGGTGAGTGCAGAATATATAGTAGAATATGGGCAAATAATTCCAAGAGGGGTAATAACTCCCAAATAACCAAATTAGGTGGGAGTTATGCCTACTTGGAAAATGCCAAATAGGTGGCATAACCTACTCAAAAAGAGACAGATGAGTGGTTTTGTGAGGTAGCATATAAGGCCAAAAGAGGGTGTGAAACTCAACCACCCAAGTGTGAGTGGGAGCAACACATGTAATCGATGGATTATGCCACATGTCCTCACATGAACCACATCTCCTATAACCTAAGGTATGCTTAATAATGTGTAGGAAAAATAATATTAAAAAACCTACACTAACACCAACCACTATTACCCATGAATAATACCTATTTCACAAACAAAGCACTAAAATTTCACTAATCACTGTTATTTTCAGACTTTTATACAAATCATAGTCGTAGGGCATCATTATTTTATATGCTAACCTTTATCTTCTGGTCTGTAAACTTGTAATATGAAAGTGTATGTTGAAGGAAGTCTTACCACCAAAAATTAGCAGATTCCTCCAGTTAGAATGGAAGAAACACAATTTTGATTGCACACTATGACCCTAGATCAGGGTTTTAACCCGCCTAGAGTATTTTTCCAATAACTTTCATTAGACTAAATGGATTTCAATGAAACCAAGAGAAAATAAAAGTAGATTCACAGGGCTTTATCTTTCAATGGAGGAGAGGTGATTTTATGCACAGTTCATGGCCGTATAATGGCCTGAAATCATAGAAAATGTTGTAAATTGACAATAAACTGAGTTTTTCATTGAATTTCTTACTCCTAAATCATTCACCTTCCTTCCTCGAAGTTTGAAAAGATTAAAATTCCTTTATAAACCAAAACCAATGACTCAAATTAACTCTCTAACTGCTTGACTCTTCACCTTCCACCATTTGGCATTTTTTGCATTTTTACAATATTGCTATGATAACATTTTGTCATTTTTTGCAACTTTTACATTATATGCCCAATGAACCCAAAATGACTATCTAGAACCTATTACAAGCTTAATATGGTCATTTTGACCTTATTACAACATGATATTATCTATTATAAATCAAAAACCTAAGATTACCTCGTGGAGGCATGTGCTTGCTAAGGTGCTCCTACACCATACTCCTAGCCAAATGAAAACTCCAAGTCCTCTTGGACTGAATGTAGTAGCAAACCTTCATCATTAAATTCTCCTCCTTGTAGTCTTCTAGGCCTTGTTGCTTGAAACAGCTTTCATCTTAACCTTTGGCTTTAGTTGGTCTATGCCAACTAGTCTCCACTTTGTCTTGCCTCCTTGAATCTACTCCTTCATGCTCTGATGTGTCACAATCTCTATCCCAACTCTTTGTCCTTCTTCTTCCATATGTTGCATCTTTTCCATTAGTTTGTTCCTCATCAAAAGTGTTATCACAACAAGTAAGTGGTATATTGTCTCATCATGTACCTTCAACTCACTTTGTGTCTTCAAGAGGGATTCATCATTTCCCTCCAAAATATGCTCCTTTACCTTTGCTACAATGTCATCTTCATCCACCTTCATGAATTCTTCTTCCACGTCTTCAAATTCTTCTTCTTCCTCTATTATCTTCACTTGTCTCCTCCTTTGAGCTATCTTCTTAATAGGCCATACAACTTTCTTCTTCATTTTCAAGTGCCAACTTTGTGCTTGTTTGAGCAATTGCTTTATCTCCAACTAGAACTCCAATTCTACTCTTTCTATAGCTTGTGTCAGTTCAACTACCTCTTTCTCTATTTGCCTCATCTTTTCCTCTTTCCTCTTCCTCTTGATTTTTCTTTCTTGTTTCCTCTTTGATGAACCCTCTTCCTGCAACAAATCCATCCTTCTCTTTAGTCAAGAAAGTCTCTCCTTGCTTCCTCTTGACTTCTTTGCCTTACCTAGGTCTCTTCTCTTTTCCTCTACCTAGTCTCTTGGAAATTGGGCTCTCTCTTCAACCTGCACAAACACACAAACACAAACACCAAACTCTATCTTTACCCAGACCTTCTGAGATCTGATAACAATTGATGCTGTGATAGGGATTCAAAACTTCCAATCAATCTTAACTTGACTAGACTCAACCAATTCTTGCTTGCTCTTACAACTTGGACTCATCCTTCCTTCACAAAACTCTTGATTCAAAAAACCCAAACTGAGATCAAGGCATACAAGCCTCTTGTAGAATCATCAAACCACCTTAAGCAGCATCAAAATGACTGACTCATACCCTATCTCCAACTTAGACATCTCAAATGTGAGAACTTTCAAAGTAGTCTGACCTAATAACAACTAGGCCCAATTAGGCCACATAAACAAAACAACTCCAAACTCCAAGCCCATTTTTCTTTGATGATGCCACAAACATGTTCAAAGATACCTGCATAAACTAATTAAACCATCTCCCATACCCTATTCATGTTATTTCTTAAAACAACTATCCTAAACCTTCATTTTTTACTCTAAAAATATGACTGTCACCAGTCTGCCTTGCACAGGTCAGCATACAAATGGACACAAAATATATTAATTCACAAAACCATTTCAAGAAAGGGACTTAAATTCACCTTTCCAACCACTATTATCCATGAAGAATACATATTTCACAAACAAAGAACTAAAACTTCACTAATCACTGTTATTTTCTAGACTTCTATACAAATCACAGTCCTAGGGCATCACTATTTTATATGCTAACCTTTATCTTATGGTCTGAAAACTTGTAATATGAAAGTGTATGCTAAAGGAAGTCTTACCACCAAAAATTAGCATATTCCACCAATTAAAATGGTAGAAACACAATTTTGATTGCACACTATGACCCTAGATCAAGGTTTTAAACTGCCTAGAGCATTTTTCCAATAACTTTCATCAGACTGAATGGATTTTAATGAACCCAAGAGAAGATCAAAGTAGATTCACAAGAATTTATCTTTCAATGGAGAAAAGGTGGGTTTATACATAGTTCATGGTTGTACAATGGCCTGAAATCACCGAAAAATGCTAAAAATTGATAGTAAACTGAATTTTTTATTGAATTTCTTACTTCTACATCATTTCCCTTCCTTCCTCAAAGTTTGAAAAGCTTCAAAATGCCTTTATAAACAAAAACCAATGACTCAAACTGACTCGCTAACTACCTATGTCATGTCCCCTTCTAGTTGACATCTCTCCGAGCATAGGATTAGCCTATCATGCGACCCTCGTAGGCTGATAGATTGTATAGAGGGTCTAGTTGGAGTTGGCTCAGCTTCAAATTGGCAGTTTTTGATCAATTAGCTTTCGTTCGGGCTCATTCAGACACTTCTTGCAGAAGTTGCTATTTTTAGCAGTTATTGGCAGTCAGCGTGGGACCCCTGCTATTTTTAGCAGTATGGATTTATTACTTTCAGAATCACTTCCTCAGTCGACAGCTTCAGACGGCTCGAGCATCGGGTTAATATTGAAGGAGATATTAATATTTAATTGAATTAATTAAATATTAATTATTTGGAGTTATAATATAAAGTTGTAATATTTTAATATTGCAACTTAAGTGATTTTGATTAAGGGGTCGCCATCATCAGAAAGGGGCCATTTGACTATTAAATTTATGATTAATTATTTGAGATGAGACTATTGAGAAATTAAATAATGAAAAGTCAAATTCTTTAATGAATCCCTATTATTGTGGAAATCACACTTTTCAAGAAGATATATGCTTTGCATTGAAAATCGAGCCATTATGTCATATTGAGTTATTGAAAATTGATCATGTTTGGTCTGAGCACAGAAGCTTTAGGGTTTCAGTCTCAAAGCATTGGGGAATGAGCCATCTCTAGTGAAAGCAGTTCAGAGGGTGTGAGATATCACCTGATTTATTGCCAGTTGAGAGATTTCTTCATCCAGAAGAAATTATAGAGTTCACAGAGATTTATTTCATCAGGGTTTCAGAGAAAGATTCATTCAGAAGAGCTTCCTATAATAAGGCACCTATTTTTCTTCAGATCCAGAGACACAAGAAGGAGCCGTACCTTTATTTAATTGTTTGCTGCTGTCAGCCGTACTTTGTACAGCAGGGCCGTACCATCTCTAAAGCCGTACTTCCTCAACAGAGAAAATCGCGTATGCTTTTGATCATTCATCTTCACAATTGAAGGAGCCCATGCATCTGAAATCTTTTGGCAACTTCTGACAGAGGGAGAACACACATTCCTATAGCCGTACTGATCTCATTCTTCTTTAGGGCTGCTGAAATTAGGTTCTTTTGAATATTGAAAATCTATTGTTATTTTATATGCATGTCAAAGATCCAGCATTGTAATGTTTTGGAAAGCATAATAAACATATTGGTTACCTATTTCATTAGCTATTTGCTTCAGTTAGCAACTCTATAATTTTATTTGAATTTATCATTCAATCATTGCAAAATTGCATTACTTCATTAATGCTCAAAAACACCAAAAAAACCAAAAACCTTCAAAAAACATAAAAACAGTTAAATTCAGAGGAAACGGGGAAACAAGGGTTTGTATAGTGGTATTAGAGCTAAATCCTACCATCCTGAGGGTTTAGCAATTTATGCAGCCAGAAGAGCTTGAGCCATATAGGTATTACACACGCAGACGTGCTCTGATTGACAGGCAACAGATTTTGCGCAGGCAGTCAGGAAACATGGCTGACAGGAATGATAGGAATGACAGAACAGATATACCTAGGACAGAAATCCCACATAATAATAGAGATCAGGATGATGTAGAGGTTTTTCATGCACTCAGAGATCTTCGTGCAGGTCAGCAGCAATCAGATGATGTATTGCAGCAGTTGACAGTAGCACTTCATAGATTGGGTACTCCTAGGAGATCGTCACCACATTGTGACGATGAGAGGAGTGAAGCAGGATCTCGTAGGGCACCTAGGACAGCCTCACAAACCGCAGACAGGCCTACCAGGCCTACATTTGTGAGACAGGAGGCCGAGGAGGTCTTGGCAGGTGAGGATCATGAGGAGTTGTTCACGGATATGCTTATGGCAGCGAACGAGGAGTGGGAGTTGGTACCACCTGAGGTCAGAGAACGGATCACTTTTGACCATTTCATTACTCAGAGGCGAGAGCATCATAGAGGTCGACAGGATTGGAGACCTAGATAGCAGAACAATGACCTAAAACATGCTACAAACTGACTCAACCTAGCTATGTTCGATGGTAGTGGTAAAGTGATAGCTCAGGCTTGGATTAGTAAGCTAGACACTTTTCTTACATTGCATCTGATGGTGGAGAGGGATGCAATTAGGTACACTACACTACATTTGGAGGGAGTAGCTTACGATTGGTGGCACCATGGTATGGTTACGTTACAGCATGACAGGATCACATCATACCAGGAGTTTGTGGACAGATTGGTTGAGCGTTTTGACAGGAAGGATCTTGAATCCTACTTCAGAGACTTGGCTCTGTTGAGGCAGAGTGGCAGTTTAGAGACCTACATTGGTGACTTCCAGAAGTTATCAGTTATGGTTTCGAACATTTCAGAGAGACGACTTGTGGTACTCTTCATGGAGGGTTTGACAGAGCCATTGAGAGGTTGGATCAAAGCTTTTGATCCTCCATTATAGGAGGCAATGAAGAAAGCACGAAGCATGGAGTTAGCAGCACTTTCTAGTAGATTTAACTCCAGAGGTAATTCTTCATTCAGGGATAATAAGGGTTTTAACAAAAATAGGGACAAATCTGATTTTAACAAAGAAAAATCAGACTTTAAGAATGATTCAAAAGGTAAATCAACAGCTCCACCTTTGGATCGAGAGGCCCTTAATGACCTACGCAGGAAGAAGCTTTGCTTCTACTACAAAGGACCTTATGACGCCAATCACGATTGTCCTCTAAGACCTAAGGGAAAGGAAAATCGTGTGATGTGGGCGTACTACGAGGACTCAGAATCAGAAAATTCTGAACAGCAAGAGAGTTCTGAGGATTCAGAGTCAGAGGCTTCGGAGCCTAGAGTAGAGACAGGGCTAGAGCTTTAGATACAGGAGGCCCGCTTATCTAGCATTCAGCAGGAGGGCTCTTTCAGGATTCGTGGGTTGTTGGCAGGACAGAGGGTCATTACCCTACTTGATACAGGAGCCACGCATAATTTCATAGATGCTAGATTCGTTGAGAAACGCAGACTCATCACTGAGGAGTTCGAGGGCATTAGAGTCAAGGTGGTCGATGGATACACTTTGAGGTGTGAACACATGATAAAGGATCTCCCTTTACGCCTGAACAATTATGAGTTCAAGGCTAATTACTATGTGGTTAACATGGGAGACATTGATTTGGTCTTGGGAATGAAGTGGCTTCATTCATTGGAGGAAGTCACTCTTCGTCTCATGGACATGGAGATCCGTTTTGATGTTGACGGGAAGACACACATACTAAAAGCAATACGGGACAGCAACATCAAAACAATTTCTTTTCTCCGGATGGAGAGGCTCATGCGTCACGACATGGTAGAGTGGGCTGCCGAGTGCACTTTAGCACCTATACAAGAGGGACAACAAAAGACTGAATATCACCCAAACATACAGCAGTTGAGAGTCAAGCATGATAAGGTGTTCAGTGATATTCCACCAGGTAGACCTCCAGAAAGGGGCATAGAGCACATTATAGAGCTCGAGGAGGGTGCTAAGCCCGTTATGATAACTCCTTATAGGCATCCTAAGAGATTGAAGGATGAGATAGAAAAGACAATAAAGGAGTTACTTGCTATGGGTCAGATGTGGCCTAGCAAGTCACCATTTGCTTCTTCAGTCATTTTGGTAAAGAAGAAGGATGGAACATTATGCATGTGCATTGATTACCAAGTCCTGAATAAGAGGACAATCAAGAACAGGTATCCGATACTGAGGATTGACGAGCTTATTGATGAGCTCCATGGAGCATGTTACTTTACTAAAATTGATTTACGGTCAGGGTATCATCAGATCAGAGTCCGTGAGCAGGACATAGAGAAGACTGCCTTCTGATGTCATTGTGGGCACTTCAAGTTCGTAGTGATGCCATTTGGGCTCACTAATGCGCCAGCTACTTTTCAGTCTACGATGAACAGGGTTTTTCATTCATTACTGAGGAGGTTTGTGTTGGTCTTTTTCGATGACATCCTTATATACAGTAGCACTTGGCAGGAGCATCTGGCTCACTTGGAGACCGTGTTGAGTATACTTGAGAGGGAGTCCTTGTACGCCAATGAATCCAAGTGTGACTTGGGAATGACCGAATTTCTATATCTAGGTCACATTATCAGTGCAGATGGAGTGCAGATGGATCTTGAAAAGATCTGCGCTATCATTGATTGGCCTACAGCAGCAAACCTGACACAGTTGAGAGGTTTTCTAGGTTTGTGTGGGTTCTACCATAGATTCGTGAATGGTTATTCATGACATGCAGCCCCGATGATAGATTTATTGAAGAAGGGGGCATTTATTTGGACTCTAGAGGCACAGGAGTGCTTTATGAGGTTTAAGGAGTTGATGACCACATGCCCTGTTTTGGCACTACCTGACTTTACGAAGCCTTTTGAGATTCAGTGCGATGCATCAGGTGAGGGCATTGGTGCAGTGCTTATGCAGGACAAGCACCCGATTGTGTACAAGAGCCGAAAACTCAGAGGGCCCGAGAGACTTTATAGCATTTATGATAAGAAGATGCTCGCCATCATGCATGCCTTAGCAAAATTTTGACAATATCTTGTTGGCAGCAAATTTTGCATTAAAACTGATCATAACAGTTTGAGACACTTTTTGGGGCAGTGAGATCTCAATGATAGACAACAGAAGTGGGTCAGTAAGTTGCAGGCTTATGACTTTGATATTTCATATATCAAAGGTACACAGAACGTAGTAGGTGATGCTCTTTCACGTAGACCATATTTGAGCTCTATGGTTCATATTTCAGAGGATTGGAGGCATATGATTGTGGCAGAGTATGCCAAGGACACTTGGGCCTCCAACATTGTTAAGGGATCGACAGTTGATACCAGGTATACGCTTGTAAATGACTTGATCATTTACAAGAACAAGATATTTTTGATCCCAGGTTCAGAGGTGAAGAACATTGTTATGCGGGCCTTTCATGACATGCCTACAGCAGGACATCCCGGATACTTCAAAACCTACAGGAAGATACGGGAGAGATTCACATGGAAAGGACTCAAGGCAGATGTTCTTCAATACGTGCATGAGTGCCTTGTTTGTCAACAGAACAAGCAGGAGAACACGTACCCGGTAGGTTTATTGTAGCCACTTTCGATTCCTGACAGGAAGTGGGAATGCCTATCGATGGACTTTATTACGGGCTTGCCTAAAGCCCAAGGGTGAGATTGCATATACATAGTTGTGGATCGGCTTACGAAGTATGCCCACTTCTTTCTGATCACCACGACCTACATAGCTACACAGGTAGCAGAGGTATTCTTTCGTGAGGTATTCAGACTTCATGGGTTTCCTCGGAGCATCGTGAGTGACAGAGATAGTCAGTTCCTGAGTCATTTCTGGTAGGAGGTATTCAGACTTTGTGGGACCGAGCTCACTCTGAGCACTAGTTACCACCCGCAGACAGATGGGCAGACAAAGATAGTAAATAAGTGGGTTGAAGGGTACCTCAAAAATTACATTGCAGGGCAGCAGAAGGCATGGGTCAGGTGGATTCACTTGTGCGAGTATTGCTACAACACGACATACCACATGACTATTTAGATGTCTCCTTTTATGGCGTTGTATGGGTATGAGGCGCCGAGTTTTCTAGATCTGCTACTGAGTGACAGTAGAGTGCCGAGTGCTGGAGGTTTGTTGTAGGAGAGTCAGGATACTATGAAGGCTCTCAAGGAGAATATCACAAAGGCACAAAATCAACAAAAGCAGTATGCAGATCAGAAGAGGACGGAGAGGCATTTTGAGGTAGGTGACATGGTTTACCTCATGTTGCAGCCCTACCATCAGTCCACTCTTAGGAAGAGTGGGTCCGAGAAGCTTAAGCCATGTTATTACGGTCCTTTCAGGATCCTGAGGAGAGTTGGCAAGGTGGCTTATGAGCTCGAGCTTCCGGCAGAGAGCAGGGTACACAACGTTTTTCATGTATCATGCCTCAAGAAGGCGTTGGGACATCATGTGGTACCGTCTGCAGTATTACCTCCCTTAGCTGATGAGGGAAAGTTGATCTTAGTACCTGAGTCCATCCTGGAGTACAGGGAGAGACAGTTGCGTAGGAGGACTATCAGGGAATATCTAGTGAAATGGAGAGATCTGCTTGTTGAGGATGCTACATGGGAGAGCGAGGATATACTGCAGCATCCAGAGTTGAGATTGCTTGAGGACAAGCAATTTCAGGAGGGGCGGACTGTCATGTCCCCTTCTAGTTGACATCTCTCCGAGCACAGGATTAGCCTATCATGCGACCCTCGTAGGCTGATAGATTGTATAGAGGGTCTAGTTGGAGTTGGCTTAGCTTCAGATTGGCAGTTTTTGATCAATTGGCTTTCGTTCGGGCTCATTCGGACACTTCTTGCAGAAGTTCCTATTTTTAGCAGTTATTGGCAGTCAGCGTGGGACCCCTGCTATTTTTAGCAGTATGGATTTATTACTTTCAGAATCACTTCCTCAGTTGACAGCTTCAGACGGCTCGAGCATCGGGTTAATATTGAAGGAGATATTAATGTTTAATTGAATTAATTAAATATTGATTATTTGGAGTTATAATATAAAGTTGTAATATTTTAATATTGCAACTTAAGTGATTTTGATTAAGGGGTCGCCATCATCAGAAAGGGGCCATTTGACTATTAAATTTATGATTAATTATTTGAGATGAGACTATTGAGAAATTAAATAATGAAAAGTCGAATTCTTTAATGAATCCCTATTATTGTGGAAATTGCACTTTTCAAGAAGATATATGCTTTGCATTGAAAATCGAGCCATTATGTCATATTGAGTTATTGAAAATTGATCAAGTTTGGTCTGAGCACCGAAGCTTTAGGCTTTTAGTCTCAAAGCATTGGGGAACGAGCCATCTCCAGTGAAAGTAGTTCAGAGGGTGTGAGATATCACCTGATTTATTACCAGTTGAGAGATTTCTTCATCCAGAAGAAATTATAGAGTTCACAAAGATTTATTTCATCAGGGTTTCAGAGAAAGATTCGTTCAGAAGAGCTTCCTATAGTAAGGCACCTATTTTTCTTCAGATCCGGAGACACAAGAAGGAGCCATACCTTTATTTAATTGTTTGCTGCTGTCAACCATACTTTGTACAGCAGGGCCGTACCATCTCTAAAGCCGTACTTCCTCAACAAAGAAAATCACCTATGCTTTTGATCATTCATCTTCACAGTTGAAGGCGCCCATGCATCTGGAATATTTTGGAAACTTCTGACGGAGGGAGAACACACATTCTATAGCCGTACTGATCTCATTTTTCTCTAGGGTGGCTGAAATCAGGTTCTTTTGAATATTGAAAATCTATTGTTATTTTATATGCATGTCAAAGATCCAACATTGTAATGTTTTGGAATGCACAATAAACATACTGGTTACTTATTTCATTAGCTATTTGCTTCAGTTAGCAACTCTATAATTTTATTTGAATTTATCATTCAATCATTGCAAAATCGCATTACTTCATTAATGCTCAAAAACACCAAAAAAACCAAAAACCTTCAAAAAACATAAAAATAGTCAGATTCAGAGAAAATGGGGAAACAAGGGTTTCTACAACCTGACTTTTCACCTTCCACCATTTGGCATTTTTTGCATTTTTACAATATTGTTATGACAACATTTTGTCAATTTTTGCAACTTTTACATTATATGCCCAATTAACCCAAAATGACTATCTTGAACCTATTACAAGTTTAATGTGGCCATTTTGACCTTATTACAATATGAGATCATCTATTCTAAATCGAAAACCTAAGATTGCTTCATGGAGGCATGTGCTTGCTCAGGTGCTCCTGCACCATCTCTCTCTCTCTCTATTTGTCTCTCTTTTTCTCTCTCTAAGAGAGAAAAGAGGGAGGGCCCACCTTCCCTCTCTACTTCACTCTATTTAACCTATCTTCTCTCTCTATTTGTCTCTCTTTCTCTCTCTCTGAGAGAGACAATGAGAGAGAGAGAGAGAATTGTGAGACAAAGAGGAGAGACTAAGAGGGAGTGAGTAAGAGAATGGTGAGATAGAGAGGAAAGAGAGAGAGAAAGAGGAAATAGAGAGGGAGAGGGAAAGAGGTAGAGAGAGAGAGACATAGGTGAGATAGAGAGGGACACAAAGAGAGTTATGGAGGGTGTGAGACCCCACCCTCTATGTTCCTATTGAGTCAACACGATTTGATGACTAGGTTCTCCAACATTTTGTGTGCCTTCATGTTGGGTTTCATACCTAAGTTAGGAGAGATGGTTGTTTGCTTGAAGGATTTTGGATAAGGTTATTTGGAAAGTTTTACCTATTCAATGGGTGATCATTATTTCTCTATGATAACTAGATATGTTCTTTTGTTTGATTGTACATGTGTGTGTTGAACGAGATGTTTGACCATGATGTGTTAGAGATTATATAATTGATTAGTCATGGTGCTATATATATGCCAGGGGTATTAAATTGAATGGGTCTCTAGTGACTAGTTGTTCGCTTACTAAGGATATTATTTAGTTCAGGTATCACCCTCTGGTGTGATCTCTTGGTGGATTTGGATATATTCTAGATGATTATGAGATTTAGTATTTTTTCAATGCATGTTCATTCAATGAGAATGATAATTGACATGATATTGTATTTTATGATTGATGATTAGTTGATGCATATGTTGGAAGGTATTGATGGAGTTACATTATGTTTATATGATGTAAGATTAGTTGACTTGTAATGATATGTGAAATGATGCATTTTATTCAATTATATGTATTGGTGAAAATTTATATCATACTAGGACATTTTGTTGAGTGTACAGGGATTTCTTATATAGATGGATTGAGGGGTTCCACTTAGCCACCTTTGTCCCAAGGTGTATGGTATGTTCATCCTTATGGTGGTTCCATGTGAGTATTTTATTTCAATTGTATTTTTGTATAAATATTAGTCTAGTAATTTAAATGGGGTTTTGAGATCTTTTAAGAAGAATTTAAGTGTATTTTATGCCTAAGAAATAACCTATGCCTAAGCTATAAGGGTTAGGGGTTTGTTTTTACCATTTATGTTCTTTTTAAAACTGTTTATGACCCTTTTAATATTCGCTTTGTTAGAGTGGCGAAAATGGGTTTATGGTTTGGTTAGCTGAGTTAGTTGGGAGGAAGTAACTTCTTCCCTCCTCTTTATAATCCTCTCTTTATGGAGAGGAAGGGGGTTACCATAGCATTTGTGCTCTCTTTCATTTTTGAGTTCTTGTCTTTGAGGAGATTTTGGGAGGAGAAGGTGATCTTGGGAGAAGGAGGTTGTGGGAGGAGACTCTCTTTTATGTCTACCATTAGTAGGATATAGCATTGGAGATAATTCTTCCCTCTTGTGTTGTAATTCTTGTGTTCATAATGCTTCGTTGTGCATCTTCTAAAGGAAAAGTTGTGTGTTAAAGGTTTTATTTTGGAGAATTTCTTTTGGGTTTCTTGTTGTGGCAAGTCATGTAATTTTTTATGCATTTTGTTTTAGGGTATCTTATCTAGGGGAGATGACCCCCTCTAGTATAGAGGAGTTTGGTCCTTCATGTGTGGGGTTGAGTGGGAGATTGCTCCCTCACATCAATTGGGGCTTCTAGTTGGGATAAGAGTATCCCATTAGGTGATGGCCATCACTGAGGTATGAGTACCCTTGTTTTCTTTCATGGGATGCGAGTATCCCCTTTTTCATTTATAGTTATGTGCATTGGAGGGATAAGGAGTGATGAGTTGTGAAGAAGTACTTGATGTTATATACATATTTTATTTTACCCATGTCAGGTCGAGCCCTCACTCCCCTTAAATGGTTTACCCTTAGGATAAACCAATGTCATAGCTTTGTTACTTGTGCTTTTGGTTTATTAATGTGAGGAATGTTGTCTATGTGAGTAAAGTGATTCATATCAAGTGTGTTTTGTTGTGCTGATTCCTTCTAGTGGCT
>VDFB02271358.1:682414925-682492367 GCA_007258455.2 Sequoia sempervirens
ACATCATTCCCCTTCCTCAAAGTTTGAAAAGCTTCAAAATGCCTTTATAAACCAAAACCAATGACTCAAATTAACTCTCTAACTACTTGACTCTTCACCTTCCACCATTTGGCATTTTTTGCATTTTTACAATATTGCTATGACAACATTTTGTCATTTTTTGTAACTTTTACATTATATGCCCAATGAACCCAAAATGACTATCTAGAACCTATTACAAGCTTAATGTGGTCATTTTGACCTTATTAAAACATGATATTATCTATTCTAAATTAAAAACCTAAGATTACCTCATGGAGGCATGTGCTTGCTAAGGTGCTCCTACACCATACTCCTAGCCAAATGAAAACTCCAAGTCCTCTTGGACTGAATGTAGTAGCAAACCTTCATCATTAAATGCTCCTCCTTGTAGTCTTCTAGGACTTGTTGCTTGAAACAACTTTCATCTTCACCTTTGTCTTTAGTTGGTCTATGCCAAGTAGTCTCCACTTTGTCTTGCCTCCTTGAATCTGCTCCTTCATGCTCTGATGTGTCACAATCTCTATCCAAACTCTTTGTCCTTCTTCTTCCATATGTTGCATCTTGTCCATTAGTTTGTTCCTCATCAAAAGTCTTATCACAACAAGGAAGTGGTATATTATCTCATCATGTACCTTCAACTCACTTTGTGTCTTCAAGAGGGATTCATCATTTCCCTCCAAAATATGATCCTTTACCTTTGCCGCAATGCCATATTCATGCTTGGGAATGGTTGCAATGTCTTTGTCTTCTTCATCCACCTTCATGAATTCTTCTTTCACATCTTTGAATTATTCTTCTTCCTCTATTATCTTCACTTGTATCCTCCTTTGAGCTATCTTCTTAATGGGCCATACAACTTTCTTCTTCATTGTCAAGTGCCAACTTTGTGCTTGTTTGAGCAACTACTTTATCTCCAACTGGAACTCCAATTCTACTCTTTCTATAGCTTGTGTCAATTCGGCTATCTCTTTCTCTATTTTCCTCATCTTTTCCTCTTTCCTCTTCCTCTTGATTTTTCTTTCTTGTTTCCTCTTTGATGAACCCTCTTCCTGCAACAAATCCATCCTTCTCTTTACTCAAGCAAGTCTCTCCTTGCTTCCTCTTGACTTCTTTTCCTTACCTAGGTCTCTTCTCTTTTCCTCTACCTAGTCTCTTGGAAATCGGGCTCTCTCTTCAACCTGCACAAACACAAAAATACAAACACCAAACTCTATCTTTACCTAGACCTTTTGAGCTCTAATAACAATTGATGCAGTGACAGGGGTTCAAACCTTCCAATCAATCTTAACTTGACTAGACTCAACCAATTCTTGCTTGCTCTTACAACTTGGGCTCATCTTTCCTTCACAAAAATCTTGATTCAAAAAACCCAAACTGAGATCAAGGCATACAAGCCTCTTGTAGAATCCTCAAACCACCTTAAGCAGCATCAAAATGACTGACTCATACCCTATCTCCAACTTAGACATCTCAAATGTGAGAACCTTCAAAGTAGTCTAACCTAATAACAACTAGTCCCAATTAGGCCACATAAACAAAACAACTCCAAACTCCAAGCCCATTTTTCTTTGGTGATGCCACAAACATGTTCAAAAATACTTGCATAAACTAATTAAACCATATCTCATACCTTATTCATGTTATTTCTTAAAACAACTATCCTAAACCTTCATTTTTTACTCCAAAAATATGACTGTCACCAGTGTGCCTTGCACAGGTCAACATACAAATGGACACAAAATATTTTAATTCACCAAACCCTTTTAAGAAAGGGACTTAAATTAACCTTTCCAACCACTATTATCCATGAAGAATACCTATTTCATAAACAAAGCACTAAAACTTCACTGATCACTGCTATTTTCTAGACTTTTATACAAATCACAGTCCTAGGGCATCATTATTTTATATGCTAACCTTTATCTTATGGTCTTCAAACTTGTAATATGAAAGTGTATCCTGAAGGAAGTCTTACCACCAAAAATTAGCATATTCCACTAGTTAAAATGGAAGAAACACAATTTTGATTGCACACTATGACCCTAGATCAAGGTTTTAACCTGCCTGGAGTATTTTGCCAATAACTTTCATTAGACTGAATGAATTTTAATGAAACTAAGAGAAAATCAAAGTAGATTCATATGGATTTATCTTTCAATGGAGAAAAGGTGGGTTTATGCACAATTCATGGTTGTACAATGGCCTGAAATCACCAAAAATGCTGCAAATTGATAGTAAATTGAGTTTTTCATTGAATTTCTTACTTCTACATCATTTCCCTTCCTTCATCAAAGTTTGAAAAGATTCAAAATGCCTTTATACACCAAAACCAATGACTCAAATTGACTCTCTAACTACCTGACTCTTCACCTTCCACCATTTGGCATTTTTTGCATTTTTACAATATTGTTATGACAACATTTTGTCAATTTTTGCAACTTTTACATTATATGCCCAATGAACCCAAAATGACTATCTAGAACCTATTACAAGCTTAATGTGGCCATTTTGACCTTATTACAACATGATATCATCTATTCTAAATCAAAAACCTAATATTGCCTCATGGAGGCATGTGCTTGCTCAGGTGCTCCTGCACCATCTCTCTATCTAATTGTCTCTCTTTTTCTCTCTCTAAGAGTGAAAAGGGGGATGGCCCACCTTCCCTCTCTACTTCTCTCTATTTAACCCATCCTCTCTCTCTCTATTTGTCTCTCTCTAAGAGATACAATGAGAGAGAAAGAGAATTGTGAGACAGAGAGGAGAGACTAAGAGGGAGTGAGTAAGAGAATGGTGAGATAGAGAGGAAACAGAGAGAGAGAAAGAGGAGAGAGAGAGGGAGAGGGAAAGAGGTAGAGAGATAGAGAGACATAGGTGAGATAGAGAGGGACACAAAGAGAGTTATGGAGGGTGTGAGACCCCACCCTCTATGTTCCTATTGAGTCAACATGATTTGATGATCCTTCTCCAACATTTTGTGTGCCTTCATGTTGGGTTTCATACCTAAGTTAGGAGAGATGGTCATTTTCTTGAAGGGTTTTGGATAAGGTTAATTGGAAAGTTTTACCTATTCAATGGGTGATCATGATTTCTCTATGATAACCATATGTGTTCTTTTGTTTGATTGTACACGTGTGTGTTGAATGAGATGTTCGACCATGATGAGTTAGAGATTATATAATTGATTAGCCATGGTGCTATATATATGTCAGGTGTATTAAGTTGAATGGGTCCTTGGTGACTAGTAGTTGGCTTACTAAGGATATTATTCAGTTTAGGTAAATTACCCTCTGGTGTGATCTCTTGGTGGATTTGGATATATTCTAGATGATTATGAGATTTAGTATTTTTTTCAATGCATGTTCATTCAATGAGAATGATAATTGACATGATATTGTATTTTATGATTGATGATTAGTTGATGCATATTTTGGAAGGTATTGATGGAATTACATTATGTTTATATGATACATAAGATTAGTTGACTTGTAATGATATGTGAAATGATGCATTTTATTCAATTATATGTATTGGTGAAAATTTATATCATACTAACACATTTTGTTGAGTGTACAGGGATTTCTTATACCAATGGATTGAGGGGTTCAACTTAGCCATCTTTGTCCCAAGGTGTATAGTATGTTCATCCTTGTGGTGGTTCCATGTTGGTATTTTATTTCAATTGCATTTTTGTATAAATATTAGTCTAGTAATTTAAATGGGTTTTTGAGGTCTTTTAAGAAGAATTTAAGTGTATTTTATGCCTAAGAAATAACCTATGCCTAAGCTATAAGGGTTAGGGGTTTGTTTTTACCATTTATGTTCTTTTTAAAAGTGTTTATGACCCTTTTAATGTTCGCTTTGTTAGAGTGGAGAAAATGGGTTTATGGTTTGGTTAGTTGAGTTATTTGGAGGAAGTAACTTCTTCCCTCCTCTTTATAATCCTCTCTTTATGGAGAGGAAGGGGGTTACCATAGCATTTGTGCTCTCTTGCATTTTTGAGTTCTTGTCTTTGAGGAAATTTTGGGAGGAGAAGGTGATCTTGGGAGAAGGAGGTTGTGGGAGGAGACTCTATTTCTTTTGTTTCTACCATTAGTGGGATCATAGCATTGGAGATAATTATTCCCTCTTGTGTTGTAATTCTTGTGTTCATAATGCTTCGTTGTGCATCTTGTAAAGGAAAAGTTGTGTGTTGAGGGTTTTATTTTGGAGAATTTTTTTTGGGTTTCTTGTTGTGGCAAGTCTTGTAATTTTTTATGCATTTTTCTTTAGGGTATCTTATCTAGGGGAGGTGACCCCCTCTAGTATAGAGGATTTTGGTCCTCCATGTGTGGGGTTGAGTGGGAGATTGCTCCCTCACATCAATTGGGGCTTCCAGTTGGGATAAGAGTATTTCATTAGGTGATGGCCATCACTAAGGTATGAGTACCCTTGTTTTCTTTCATGGGATATGAGTATCCCCTTTTTCATTTATAGTTATGTGCATTGGAGGGATAAGGAGCAATGAGTTGTGGAGAAGTACTTGATGCTATATACATATTTTATTTTACCCATGCCAGGTCGAGCCCTCACTCCCCTTAAATGGTTTTCCCTTAGGATAAACCAATGTCATAGCTTTGTTACTTGTGCTTTTGGTTTATTAATGTGAGGAATGTTGTCTATGTGAGTAAAGTGATTCATATCAAGTGTGTTTTGTTGTGCTGATTCCTTCTAGTGGCTAAGTGTTAATCCCTTGCTTGAGGGTGGATTGATCTAAACAACCCTATGGATGGAAGGAGGGCCCATCGGTTCATTTTTGTTTCCCATACTTGCCCTTTTTAGGTTCTTGTGGAATTCCTTGAAGTTGCTTAGGGAGAAAAGAGATGTTGTGATGGGATGAAGGAAAGATGATCTTTGTTGACCGTGTAATTTGCATTGCAATGCTCTTGAGTTCTTACAGGAGTTGTGATTCATTGGTAAATGATGTATTTCAAATGACTTATCAAGTTGTGAATCATAAAAAGAAGAAAAAAGATTTTGTAAGGGTCATTGTATGGTACTTTATTGTTAAATCTGAAAAATATTTTTATGTATATTGACAAATTAGATTGTTATGTTAATCTATGTTATGGTGAAAGGAAAGAAAAAGCAATACCCTGTTTGTAAAAGAGCTTAGCTATGCGGTTGGTTATTTAAATGACTTGCTAATGTTTCTTTCAAGGAAATCTAATTTTTGTATGTATGATTGTTTCCAAAACTATATAAGTAAATTATACTGTATGATCATATCATTCTGCAGTGTTGTGGATGATGTATTGATACTGTAACAATGACATCATAGTATGCAGTAACATGCTTGTATTGTGAAGGAAGAGAGCATGAATATAGTATAACACACTGGTTTATACTTTAATATGAGATTTACTCAAATAAAGAGGATGTGTTAAGAAGTAAACAGTGTCTATTTGGGTCTCTAAGCCAATTCCTAGTTGTTGATGCATTAAGAGAAATCATGTATATATCGTCTGGTCTGCACCAATAGTTTCTCTAAGGTCGATCCTAGAATCCATAAGACTGAGTTGTTACAATAGCTCTCAAATTCTATTTGACTAAGTTCAATGGCTATAACCTATTTGTCATTATCGCGTGTGTGCTTCTCTGTGCAAAAGAAATGTCTTGTAATTATTTGGGGGTTGCCAATAATGGTCGCCGCCTAGAGGTGGCGTCGCCCTCTAGGATTTCTACTTTTGCAGACTCGGCAAATAACCTGATGTGTGCTGGATTTCTATCTGCAGGCTCAGAGCATTCATTCTAGCATATGTATGTCCATGAACCTATTTGTTTCCCAAGGATGGAATAGTCATGTGGCTATAGTCGGGTCTATCTGCAAAGTCTTGGTCACAGCCATTATCTCTACAAGCCTAGTCGGTTTCTTTGACAATTACCGAGTGGAATATAAACGCTTCACCATTACAAGTAAATGATAAGTGCCATGCTATAGTCGTCAGGTCGCTCAGTACATTACAATACCCATGATTTATTAGTATGTAGTTCTAGACGTCCCAATCGGTAGGATAGGAATGTTAACATCCTGTTGTCTTAATGAGTAAGAAGGACTGGTAAAAAGAAAAAATGCTTAACGGTATAAAGGCCCTTTCAGCCTGAATAATCACCAGATTATCAACTCTCACACCGAGTCTATGTTAAGAATACCAAGCAACTGAAAATTGGTGCAACATATGTGTCTATTAGTATTCGAGTAGATGAATAGCACATCGTTTCTATATGAGAAAAATAATGGGTTGATGTTAGTTGCATACTAGGTATTGATATGAGCAAGATCGGTAGCATCCCACGTAGAAGCTTCATGTGGTATTTTCTCAACGTACGAGAGATGAGAGTGCAATTCCTTTTCTCCTAAATCTTGTCCATTATGGTAGAGGAATGAAGAATAATAAAGCAGAACACAAAACATTGAAAAACAGAGTAAAAACAGAGCATGGACAGAAAAATATAAAAACATATATTCATTCATCTATTCAAAAACAGAGTAATACAATATTTAGGTCTTGTTCAATCTTTGGAAGCAGCTGGAAAACCACTTGCAATAGATAGAGTAAGCTATAAGCAACTAAACCTAATAAGGAGTATTCTGGAGTCTTCCAAAGTTAATGCATTTACCAACTACACCTACCAAAACTAGTTAACACACAAATAGTTTCACTTGAATACAACATACAGTTGAGTTATGTTTAACATTTCCTCCTATTCTCAACTGTACAATTATTAGCACTAACAATCCCCAAGTGTTTTCTTTGAATTTCAAAAGCATTCTTTGCTAATGGCTTTGTAAAAATGTCTTCTAGTTGATCTCATGATCCACATAAGTCGACAAATTTCTCTATTTTGGACGAGCTCTCGAATGAAGTGGAATCGAGCGTCAATATGCTTGCTTTTCTTGTGGAAGACATGATTTTTGGATAAGGCAATTGTTGAACTGTTATCATAGAAAATAGAAGTTGGCTCATTTTCAACATGTGCAAGATCATTCAATATTCTTCTTAGCCATATTGCTTGACAAGCTGTTGTAGTTGCAACCACATACTATACCTCTGCCGAAGATATTGAAACTATGGGTTGTTTCACAGATGCCCATGAGATGAGATTTGTTCCCAAGTGAAAAGCATAACCTAATGTGCTCTTCCTATCGTCTATGTTGCCAACATAATCACTATCTATGTAACCTGAGAGTGAAGTATCTTCAGATTGAGTGTACCATAATCCATAGTTGATTGACCCTGCAACATATCTCAAAATTCTTTTTGCTACCTTCCAGTGTGAATCTTTTGGAGTCCATGAATCTGGATACAAAACTTGCAGCAAACATTATGTCAAGTCTAGTTGCAATTAGGTACAAAAGATTGTCAACTAGCCTCTTATACAAAGTAGAATCAACTGGTGGTCCACCATCTTGTTTGCTCAACTTTGTTCCTTAAGCAATGGGTGTGTCTTCCAGCTTGCAACTCTCCATTTTGAATTTTTTCAATTTTTTTAAAGCATACTTTTGTTGAAAAACAAAAATACCTTGAGCAGATTGGTTGATTTCAATTCCCAAAAAGTATTTCATGATTCCAAGATCAGTCATTTCAAAAAAAAAATTCATGTGACAACTTTGAACTCATCTAACATTAAATTTCTTGTATAGAGCAAGTCATCAACATAAAGACAAACAATGAGAATTTTACCTTCATGATATGTTTTTGTATAGAGAGTTGGCTCATGACGGCTCCTGATGAATCCACTATTGATGAAGTAAGAGTCAATCCGACTATACCAAGCTCTTGGGGCTTGTTTTAAGCCATACAATGCTTTCTTCAATTTGTATACTTTATGCTCTTGTCCTTTGATTTCAAATCCTGGTGGCTGATCTACATATATCTCTTCTTCCAATATGCCATTTAAAAATGCAGATTTGACGTCCATTTGGAAAACTTTCCATTTATTTTGAGCTGCAATAGCCAAAATAGTTCTGACTGTGTCTAACCTTGCCACTGGAGCAAAAGTTTCTCCATAGTCTATGCCAAGTTGTTGAGAGAAACCCTTGGCAACCAGCCTTGCTTTGTGTTTTTCTATCTTTCCTTTGTCATTCAACTTTGTCTTATATATCCACTTCACACCAATGTTGGTTTTGTCACTTGGTAGATCAACAAGATCCCAAGTTTTGTTCTTTTCTATGGCTTCAATTTCTTGATTCATTGCATCAACCCAATGTTCCTCTTTTACTGCTTCTTCAAAGTGGGTTGGCTGATATGAAAGAAAGGCAAAAAGATCTTGTTCAATTGCATTTTCTTGCTCATATATTTCCCTTAAACTTTTAGTTCTCTGATTGTCTATAGAAGAAGATGAATCATTGCTATTGGAGAATTAGCATTTTCAAAGTGTTGTTGCTGTCCTTGTACCTGTAATCTTGGTGGCCTTGGCGGATGAACTTGCTGATCTAAAGGTTCATCAAACAGTTGTAATGGATTTGGACCATTCAAAGTTTCATTTTCTTGATCACTCCATGATTTGTTCTCAAGGAACTTGACATCTCTACTCACCACAAATTTCTTACTGACAGGATTGTAGAGTCTATAGGCTTTTGATTGTTCACTATAGCCAACAAAAATACATTTTTCACTCCTATTGTCAAGTTTTTGTCTCAGCTCCTCTGGAACGTGTGCAAATGCTATGCATCCAAAAATTCTAAAATGAGCTACATTCAACTTTGTACCAGACCAAGCCTCTTGTGGCACTTTTCCTTGAACACTAATTGTGGGAGATCTATTTAAAATATAGACTGCAGTAGCAACTGCTTCAGCCCAATAATCATTGATAAATTCTTTTCTTTGAGCATGCATCTAGCCATATTCATGATGGTCTGATTTTTCCATTCAGCTACTCCATTCTGTTGTGGAGTATATCTTGTTGTGGTTTGCATAATGATCCCATGTTGTTTGCAAAAATCTATGAAATATTTTGAGTTGTATTCTCCTCCTCTATCTGATCTGAGCACTTTAATATATTTACCACTTTGTTTTTCTGCTTCAGCTTTGAATTGTTTGAACTTTGAAAAAGTATCAGACTTGTTCTTGAGGAAATAAATCCAAATTTTCCTACTAAAGTCATCAATAAATGTTAGAAAATAAGAGCTACCACCAATAGATTGAGTTTGCATTGGTCCACAAAGATCTGTGTGGACTAGCTCTAAGTGTTCTTTTGCTCTATTTGAGGATGATGGGAAGTTGTCTCTCTTATGCTTTCCAAGAATACAACTTTCACATTGATTGTCAAGATCTTTTAAAACAAGAAGACCTTTGACCATAGATTGCTTTTGAAGAAGACTAAGACTCTTAAAGGGAAGATGACCAAACCTAGAATGCCATAATTGTGACTCATCCATGCTTGAGACATTGTGGGAAAATGACTGTGATGGAATGGCACTCTTAAGATTTAAGGGAAACATTATATTCTTCGTTCTTTCAATCTTTGCTATAAGTCTTCTACCGAAAGGTTTGTCAAAAATAGAATAAGTTGTACCCTAAAATATTATATCATAGCCATGTTCCATCAATTGACCTACACTTATGAGATTGTGTTTCAATTTTGGAACATAATAGACATCATGTATCTCTTTTCGTTGATTTTGTTTAGTAAGAACAAACACAATTCCTTTCCCTTGGGCTTTTACTCGAGAATCATCACCAAGAATAATTTTAGAATTTATAGAAGTATCAATGCATGAAATTAAATCTTTGTTACCTGTCATATGATTGTTGCAGCCAGTGTCTAGCAACCAAAGATCTTTGGTGTGATTGTCTTTTGAAATATGGCAAGAAAGAAACATTGTTTCAAAAGATTCTTCATTGTTGGAAACATGTTCTTTGCCATTGTTTTGGTCTGACTATTTCTTTCTGCACTCATATTCATAATGTCCAAATTTCTTGTAGTAGAAGCACTAGACTCTGGATTTATCAGTCCATTTTTTGCCTCTTTGTACCTGATTTTGAGAGTTTCTAAACTTCCCTGATTGTTCTTGTGTTAACCTTTCTTCTCCATGTTGATTTGATCTGCCTCTATTGCTTCTCCCTACATTGCTTATGCCTTTTTTTCCTCTACCTCTACCTCTACTGAAAGAGGCTTGAGTCTTGAAAGCTTGTTCCAGAGACTCTTTTTCTAGATTTAGTTTGGTCTCATGTGATAAGAGTGATTCAGCTAGCTCTACTACTGAAAAGGTAGTGAGATCTTTGGACTCCAAAATAGCTGTTACAACCATTTCAAATTTCTTTGGTAAGCTTCTGAGGAATTTTTCAAAAAAAAATTGATCTTCAATGGTTTCACCATTAATCCTAATCTGGTTTACAATGCCCGTGACTCTGGTCATAAATTGATCGATATTCTCTGAGTTAGACATTTTCAATGTTTCAAACTGTATTCACAAGGTTTATAGTTTAACTGTATTGACTTTTTCAGTACCCTCATATGAATATTTGAGGATATCCCAAGCCTCTTTACTATTGTTGCACCTGTGATTTTTGAGAAAATAGAATCATCAAAAGAGTTTTGGATCCAATATTTTTCCTTGTTCTTTTTCTTTATCTAATTTGCAGTTGCATTTCTTTGACCATTATTCATAGCAGCTAAGTCTATTGAAGTGGGCTCTGTGTAGCCATTCTCAATTAGTTCCCAACATTCTTGGGCTTGCAAAAAAGACTTCATTTTCAAGGACCAAAAATCATATTTTTTATTAAGAAGAATGGGAGTTTGTGACAAATTGCTAGAGGTAGCCATGATTTTTTAAAAATTGGACAATATTAAATTTTCTCCCTTTTGAATACTTTGTAGTTCCTTAAGACTCTATGGTCTTCAAATATTTCAAATGTTCAAAAGATATTTCAAATCAAACAAGAATTTTACTAGGGAGTTTGACTTTAGTTGCTCTCCATTACAATATGAAGAGTCTTACACAACCTAGAACATGTGGCTTCAACTCTAGGTGTTTGGATTAGGGATTTCAATCTAGGAATCCTCTAGTCATCAAAATGGATTTTTCTTTGAGTGCAGCCTTTGTACCCACATGACTACTTCAAAAAAAATTCAGTGGTTGTCTTCTCTTTGACTAGTGTATTTGTCTTTGCAACAACTTCCAAACCTGGGACCTGTGAAGGTTTAGCTTCCTTAACTTGATCTAGCTACTCTCCATTTAGGTATGAAGAGTCTTATGCAACTTGGCTTGTAATGAGCTCTGATACCATGTCAATTATGGTAGAGGAATGAAGAATGATAAAGCAGAACACAAAAAACACTGAAAATAGAGTAAAAACAGAGCATGGAAATAAAAACATATATTCATTCATATATTCAAAAATAGAGTAACGCAATATTTAGGTCTTGTTAAATCTTCTGGAAGTAACTGGAAAATCACTTGTGATAGATAGAGTAAGCTACAAGAAACTAAACCTAATAAGGAGCATTCGGGATTCTTCCAAATTTAATGCATTTACCAACTACACCTACCAAAATTAGTTAACACACAAATAGTTTCACTTGAATATGGCGTACAATTGAGTTATCTCTAACAAATCTAACCGCCTTCTATGTCTAGGAAAGTAGCTACCTTTGTCAATATTCGATTGAACCCTTGCTAGTCAAGTCTTGGAATTTTTTGGGAAACGTCAGTCTCGATCCAATCTATTTGATCTTTGTAACCTTCATCGGTAGAATGAATTAAGTCCTTTGGGGAAAGTAGTTATAAGTCAGTAAGCCAATATTATGTGGTGTTGTTAAATAAAAATATATATTATTCAATGAATGGACCATAAATCATATTGCAAAGAGAAATAATGTTTGAGGACCCAAAAAACATTTAACTCCTTGGTCATGTTGAGATTTAAGAAAAAACAATATTAACCTTAGAATTATAATCACATCTTCATTTGGTTGAATATAGGAAAAGGAACCAGTTATAAATTTGTTTATGTTTAAGGAGTAATATTCATTGGTTTAGTGAACAAGTTTCGTATGTGAGATTAGGATAGGATTAATTAATTTGCTAGTAAAAGTTGGAGCATATATAACTATAAAAATAAGTATCTAGAAAACTTATGAAGGGTTGAGTAAGGTAGCCAAATTAAAGGATAGAAATATTTAGTGGTAGGAATTCCTAAATAGGAAAATTGTATAACTTGTATTTATATCAACTATAAATCAATATGTATATTAAAATATGCACCATTAATCTTCAAGAATATCCTTTGAATATGTAATATTGACTGATCTAAGTCTTATGTTTCTCTGAAAATATTAGAGCATACATGTAGTGATCAACTCTCAATAGTGTACAATGGATGAAATAACATTTTAAAAAATGCTTAAAGAATTCAACGTGAATAGATATGTATAACACATCACTTGATAAGTTGATATGCCCATAAGTCATCAACTCATTAATTTGTAAGGAACTAAAAATAATAAAGTTGTTATTAAAAGTATGTAAGGAAAATTAGAGTTCAGATTTAGGGGAGTTAATTAGGCCATTCCAGGGGTAACATTTGGAAGATAATATGTAGATAATGTAACAATTATGATAATAATAATAATAATACTTTGAAGATAAAAAACTTTACAATCTAAGATTAAATTATTAACCAATATATGCAACTATGCACTATGCTAAGTTTCAAGAATGGTATTTTAGTTGTAGTATTGAATTATGAAATATACAATGACAATTTTAGAATTAACTTCCATTTTCAATAGGAAGTTATTAATATTTTCAAAATATTTGTCATCCTCAAATAAATAAATGGTGTATTCAATATATAAAAGAAAATTCAGTTACTAACTAAATCAAAATTAAATTCCTATCATGAGTGGGTGAACAAATTTAAATAACTTTGGAGGAGTATGAGACCATTAAACCCAATCCGCATTTTGAACCCTTGTCTTAAGTCATTTTCGAATTTAAATTTTTAGATGATATGTTGTTTAAATTATAGATTCTAAAATATCATTTATATGTTAATGCTAGAGTTAACTTTGAAAGTTCATCTTGATTGTTGGTGAAGATGAATATTCCCTCGTAGCCTTATTTATCGTGTTATGTTCTCAGTAATTAAATTTTATATTATTTTCTTTAGTATGTCTTTTTAACATCTAACTCGAGGGATTTATCTCCTCAAGCGTCTAACCTGTACATAGCTTTGATTACCCAAGGATGCTTTGTATGGCTTAAAATCCTAAGTGTGTGGGTGACCTTTCACTTAACCATTTTTTCTAACCTTTTTCTCTCATAGGTTTTCTAGTTATTACGTGTCTAGAGTTGCATTATGGGTAGTGATAGGGTGTGAACAGAGCCTGACAATTGTGGAAAATTTTGCAAAGATCCGTTGGTGTGGCACATATGTGTTGAAGGCTATTTGGCTCCCCTGATGGAGAGTTTGGTGGGTCACGTCCCTAATTTATCTATGTATTTTGATAACTCATGGAAAGACAGAAGAGTGACTGTGGGCGGTATTTCCTTTGAAGTGAATGAGGAAGTTATAGCACAGGAAATGGGGTTGTTGAGTACTGGTAAGAAGTACTTGAAGCATACAAAGGCTCAGGATAATCAAAGTTTGAATGCTTTCTTCATGGGGAATGAGAAGTTGATTCGTAACTAGTTGAGGTTTGAGAGAGAGGCTCTTTCGTAGCCTTGGGACCAAGTTTGCCTCACCCTAATGAAGTAAGTGACCCTAGAAGGTAGATACAAAACCTACTATTTCTACCACTTCCCTCTTTTAAATCACCTCTGGCATAAAATCATGTTAAGCTTTCCTTTTTTCCTTCTTAAGGATTTAGAGAGCTTTGTTGAAAAATGCATTGAGGTTGTTGGCCTAAACACCGATGATACTCCTCCCCTACCACTTCACCAAGGCCTCATTATGAGGCTCTACCACTTCCATCTTGTGTTATGCCCGCCCAAACCCATTTATGCTATCTATGTTGAAGAAATTGAACCTCTTGTTGTGACCAAACTATCCCTGGCTAAGTCCAAAGGCCCCATCAGGAAAACCCATATGGTTTCTACTGAAACTCATAAGCCTAAACATGTTGCTAAGAAGCTTAAGGGGAATGCAGGAATCTCCCAAACTAGTGCTATAGCTAGTCTCTGTGAGCTCAAGTCAACACCTACCAAGACTATTAGCAAACCTACCCCAAAGAAGAAAGGTAAGGATGATGTGAAGGGTTTGATGGAGCCTCTGACCAGGGACAGTAGAGGTAAAAATTTTGTGAGTAGGGATTATAAGGGGGACACGATGGTCGCGGCTATGGTGGTGACTGGTGGTGATTCTGTCATTAGGAGGTCTATTAGGCTAGCTAAGAATAACAAGAACTTGTGCAGGTTAATGACTTGGATTTGGAAGAGGAGTGGTCTGAAAACAAATATTTTAGGGACGAGGAGGAGTCTGGGGATGAGGAGGAGGAGTATGTTGGAGGGCCCCACACCATTCCTGATAGTAGCGAAGTGCAAAAGGAGAACTTGAATTCCCAGTCCTCAAATCCATTGGACGTGGAGATTGTTGATACTGTGAAGAATGTGGATTATGGGGAGGAGCTCTGTGTGTTGCCAGAAAGAATGGAAAAGATGGACAAGAAATTTTGTGGCTTGACCTGTTTCACTGTCAAGCTAGTCCATTGTGTTACTAGCACCCTTTATGTGGTTATGAAGGATGAAATGGACACTAAGAAGGCTAAAGAAGGCTAGGAATGGGTTGGGGATGATGTTAATCTTTTGTCTAAGAAGTGGGAAAATGCTAGTTAGTCTATTGTTGGTACGTTGTATGTTTGTCTATTGTTGGTCTGTTGTGTATGTTTTTTGGCTTGGTATTTAAATTTTTTTGGACTTGATCTTTTTTTTCCCTAGTGGCTCTTTATGTTAAGGGTACAACACCTTGTAAATGTTGCTTACCATATCAAAAATATCTAACTCGAGGAACAAATATAGCCAAAATAGAGAATAAAATAACTAGTACAACAAATATACAAAAGGGAGTAAACCTTGCGGTGTCTTAGGATCTTTTAGAAGAAACAACTAAAATGGTTAAGATGATGAGGTGACATCATCATTTATTTTGTTTTAACTTTATAACTTAAACTTTCCTTAGGAGTAGTTGCAAGTTGAAATTTTATTGGTAGTTGTGTTGTTTTAAGTTGGGTCAATTTTTAGGGCATGACAGAGGGAGAGGTAGTTAGAGAGATGGACATGGGAGATAAAGATAAGTATAGAGGGAAGGAGAGGAAAATATAGAGAGTTGATAGGGAAGGAGAGAGGGAGGTTAGAGAGAGGTGAGATAGATAGCAATAGAGAGAGAGTGGTAGGGAGTGATGAAGAGAGAGGCAAGTAGAGAGGGATAGGTGAGATAAAGAGAAGTAGAGAGAGAAATAGAGATAGAGGGAATGAGGGAGGGTGGGAGAGAGAGGGGGAGGAAGGAAGAGGTAAAGAGAAGTAGAGAGAGGTAATGATGAGATAGAGAGGAGAGAGTGAGAGATAAGGAGGGGGAGGGAGCGTGGGAGAGGAGAGATAGGGAGTAGAAAGGGAAAGAGGTAGGGAGGGAGATAGGTGAGATAGAGAGAGAAAGAGAGATAGATAGAGTGATGGAGGGAGAGGTAGATAAAGAGAGGGAGAGGGGAGATAAAGATAAGAAGAGAGAGATATAGATAAGTAGAGAGGGACTGAGGTAGAGATGGAGACAAAGGTGAGATAGAGAGGTGTAGAGAGAGAGAGAGAGTGCTAGGGAGTAATGGATGGAGAGGTATGTAGAGAGAGGGAATGGGAGATAGAGAGTAGATATGGAAGAAGAGAGGACAACAGAGGTATGGAGGGAGAAAGGGAGGTGAGAGAGAGGTGAGATAGAGATAAATAGAGTGGTAAGGAGTGATGGAGAGGTAGGTAGTAGAGAGGGAGAGGGGAAGAGGGAAGGAGAGAGGAGGAAGAGGTAGGGAGGGAGAGAGGTGAGATAGAGAGAGAGGGAGAGAGAGAGAGAGGGAGAGGGAGAGAGAGAGAGAGATATGGATAAATAGAGAGGTATTTCTTGAGCTCAAGGGAGAGAGTCAAATAAAGGGATGGAGATAATGGGAGAGAGGTCTAAAGTGTAAGGGATAAAAAATGAGTGAGATAGAGAGATAGAGAGAAAAATGATACAACTTGCTGATTAATGAAATTTGACATGCTAATTACTAAAATTTGACTAAGTCTGATAAATTATAAGATCTTCCAAAAACCAGAATTTTCATTATAACTCTTAGAGATCTGAAACCAATCTTAAACATCCTGAAACAATGTACATGAAATATAACATAAATTATAAGAATGTAAATGTCCATATGTAAATGTCAACTTAAATGTTTATTTCATGTATATAGTTTCATTGAAAGATAAAGAGAAGAAAGAGAAAAAAAGAGAATGAAAATTTTTCAATGTAGGACAAAATGTGAGTGTGTTATAACACACTCGCATTTTTGTGTGCTTTGGGAATTTCCAAGCCTTTGTCTTGGATTTTCCTTGGATTTCCAACCCAAAGGCTTTGATTGACTTTCCAATTTCGAAAGATGTGTTTCTCCATATTCTAAAAAAATCACATAATCTCTAGTGTGCTCCCCATCAGGTTTGCACGTGTTTCAAGGTCAAGTAAAAAAAATGGGTAATGTTAAGCTCTCTCTTAGCTATCTAAACATGTATTCTTTTGACATTTTGAGTATTTTTAGGCTTTCATCTTTAATTTCTTTTGATGGTGTATCTATTATTTGTCAAAAACCATTTTTTGTTATTTTTACTTTATTTTTTAACTGTTCATTGAAATTTTAAATAAATTACATTTTTAGAAACTAGACTCCATTCTACACATATGAAAAAAAAATGATTATTTTTCAAAAAAATGATTATTTTCAAAAAAATTAGGAGGCAATGCTCAAATATCTATTTTTCAGGATGTGTCCACTTTGAAAATTAGTATAAAAACATAGTTTCATTTTTAAAAAAAAAAATCGGGGATAAACTACATGGTGTTAGCTAATTTCTCGCTGAAATGATTTTTAAAATACTAAAAAAAGTTAAACATTTTAAGGGGGTCACACCAAATGCTATGTTATATTTTTTCTGAAAAAAAAAAGACCAATTTGTGTGGCCCCCCATTTTGAACCCCTTAATCTCTACCATTTTTTAAAAAAATAGTAGTTACAAAAAATAGATTTGGAGCACTACGACTCTTGTTCTTATTGAATCTTAAAATTTTGAGTGTAACTATCTTCAATTTCTTATCCAACATCAATCTTTCCTAATTTTAGAAAACAAGTGGCCACTTAAGACCCCTTTTTCGACCCCATCTTTGTGCACTTACCCATTATATGTGGATTTACTAAAGATTAGGCTAGAATTTAAATTAATCTCAAGTTAGGATAATTTTGGAAATATGGTAGGAGGATCTCTTTATTTCAAGGATGTAGTTAAACTAATGGAATGATTGTTAGGATCGACAGTTGATAGTATCCTCTTAACCATGGTCGAGATCATATGGAAAAGTTTGATTGGATGGACTTCCCACTTGAGATAGGCTAAGTTCTCAAGATAGAGATGATGTTGTTACAAACTATAGCTTTGGATCAAGGTAAAATATCTTGAACATGGGATTACTAAATTTGGATAGGCTAAGTTCCCAAGAAAGCATTATGATGGATGATTTTTTTAGGATTTAGGATATAAATTAAGTATTTGAGGTTGGATATGTGATGATAGGTGGTCTAGGTGTTGATTATGTAGGTTTAATTGACTCCTTGTTCAAAGGGGATGATGTTTTGGATGAGTTTATGGTGGTCAATGAGACATAAGTGATAGTTTTGAGCTAAATATCAAGTGAAAATATTATTTGTTTATGGTTTTGGACTCACAAGAATGTTTACTATCTACAATGTGAAGGATTTTCTCTATAGATTTTATATGGGGACCAAATTCACCCAAACTAGAGAAAATTTTCCCACATAAGTCACAGATTCACCCAACTTAGATTATTCTAGAATAAAACTCAAATCTGCCTATCTACGGTTGTTGATTGGACTAAATATTAAATCAAGGTGGATTCAACCAAGCATGAGCAGATTCACCCAAAATGGATAGTGACTAGATTAGGGATTTACCACACAAGTATATTTTCCCAAGTGCAAAGTGGATTCACTTAACAAAGAATAGGTTCACCCAAGAGGACTATGACTAGGCTAGACATCTGACCACCTAGATGGATTTGCCTAAGAACAAAGTGGATTTTCCCAAGGGTGATTGGACAAATATGGAAAAAGGACCAAATATTGCAATCATGAAGACACCAGGTAGGCGATGACTAGAAAAACTAAGATATGCATGGATAAGTGCAAGAAGACATGTCAAAATTCACAAGCCTAGATTAGTCAAGTAGGATTGACAATCAATGTAGGTTTATATAGTGCAAGTATTAATGTCATCTATTAGTGGCTAGATAGCTAGATATTATGACCCACAAGGGTGAATGACTTTTACCTATAGAAACCAAATGGAGATACCTTAGTACATGGAAGTACATCATAACTTTGGGGTACAATATGCATCCCCTACACCACTTCTATTGATATATGAATGATCTTATGCTAGGTTGAAATAAGGTGATATAGTGAATCCTTTAAATAATAGCAGGGTAGGTGAGGCATATCTATGAACACTAGCCCATCACAAGTGTGGGTTGGGAATTCCAAATAAGTTATTCAAACTAACCCTACACTCTTAGCTTGGTATCACCTGAATATCATAGCTTCTCTAAACATGACATGACTAGATTAGGGTACAAATTTTATTCTCCCCCTTTATAAACCCTTTTGGTTCACATCGTTGAGGTCATCCCTTGGGGGAATGAAATCTCTAAGTAGGCCTCATAAATGGAAGGATATGCTAGGTATTTTTTATGCCCATGCTTGCACAAAGCACAAGGAGAGAGTATATGCGTAGGCTAGAACTCCTAGAATATACCCAATAATACTTTGGCCAATCCAAGATTTTTGATCCCCAGGCTCACAAAAAGGTGTAAGGGGAGAGCATACATTAATGGAGGACCCAAAACATAACATGCAATATATTGAACCTTTATAAGTTGAAGTATTCCTATATTAGTGATAGAAAAGATTATCTTTGATTACGTGTTGCAAGAAGATGTGTTAGTATTTGTTTGATTTTGGTCTTTGACAAGGATTTCCATTTACAAAAGATATAATTAGATGTCAAATTGATAAAAGAAAAAATATTGGGGGTTTCTACACCAGCCCCAACAATAATCTAAAACATGAAGAAACAAGTAAAAAGTTTACTTGAAATGGATTGTTTATACCTTACACATTTGTTGATGCATAGAGCATATTCACCTATGTATAGAGTAGATTCTTCTTTTTGTGTTCAAATAATGGTTATCAATGCATTCACCCAAGTAATAGAATTTTTTCCCCTTTGAAAAGTGGATTTACCTTTCTGTAAATAGGAAAATTTGGGTTGTGGATTCACCTAAGCATGAACATATGTGTCAAGTATGAGTGGATTCACCTAAGTATGAGCAATTTTTTCCATTTATAAATTTTCCTCTATATGTTCAAGTTCACCCCTTTGTAGGTCACATTTGCCTATTAACCTACAAGACCATTGTTAGTTAACTACAATAGTGAATTTTCCCCTGTAAAGTCTTATTCACTTGTAAATTTGTATTCACCCATTTGCAAAATGCTTTCACCAAAACAACAATAGATTCACCTATCTGAAACCTAGAAACATAAAAACATTAAACATGAAAAAAATGATTAGTTAGACCCATGACATGGGTTATACTAGGTGTGCTAGAAATGAGTACAATAAAATTATACCAATATAAATTGTTTAAACAATAAAAACAAATATCATACAAGACACTCAAGATTAGGCATGAAAATCTCAAACCAACATAAAATCAAATGAAAAAGAACTATGTCGAGCCTCTCAATGAGTATATTTTCTTATGATAGTTGATTGGATGTGTGTTCACTAACAATTTCAACAACACAATGTCACTCAAATGATAAAATGAGCGAGTTTTTTATAAAATTTGATTGTTACACCCCATATTTGAATTATAATTTAATTTTCATCTTATGTTAAATGCATTGATGATTTACGTGATTATGAAACTTTGAAAGATGAAAGATATGATTAATTATATGTGATATAATGGTTATATGCATTTAATGGAAATATTGATGAATATGCAATATTATAGATGCACGATGTAAATGTTATGACTAACTATGTGTTGTCTTCTAAGTGGATATGTAGGAAGGATTTCATGCACTCTAGAAGGAGAGGGGGGGTATCACCTAAAAGAAGGGTATGGATAAGGACTAAATAGTACTAAAGCCATCTGAGTTTTCTATTTGTGCATAGGTAGGGTTTTGAATACTTTCAAAAATGAGTAAGTTCGATCTTAAGTTGTGTCTCTTGGTTACATTAAGCTAAGTTGAGTCAAGCTTGGTTTCCTTATAGAAAGCTATAGGGTTATAAGAATTTAATTATGAATGTTTTAATCATTAGATATTTTTATTATCAAAATTGAATTAGTATTGATTTTTTCGTTATGATATTGGTATATAGAAATGGTCATGTACGTATTACGATGTATATGTATGCATTAAGATCAAATAGTTTCATCATTTTGATATGAATATATATATATATATGATATGTATAAATATATATATAGGTATATATTTATACGTAAAGGTAAATGGGTATGTATATACATGACTCAATGATAATAGATAATTGATGTATATATACGCATGCATATAAATACATATGTATATAAGTATTTATGTACATACGAGAATATATATATATATATATAGAGTATTTATCAATCTTTAAATATTTCAATGAAAATGTAGTAAGAATTAATGATATTTGACTTATTCTTAAGGATTGAAAAAGCCATATTATAAAACTTTCAATAAGGCCGCATGATAGCTGAATAACAGTTATTTGAAATACTAATAAAATTGCAAGTTAATAAGCCACATGTAGTGGCTGTAACAAAAGCTTGAAAAAGGTGTGGAAAAGTCTACCATTGTGGGCTATGTATGAGGTGTGAGCCTTAATGGTAACAACTGCAATTTGTGGACATTAAAAATCTGCACTTTAATAGTAATATGTGCATGTCTCACATGCCAAATAACAAGAGGATTAATCAGCAAATAATAATGAATAAAGATAGCCACATAGTGGTGCATGGGTTGCAGTTATAAAGTATTTAAAATAGCAATGAAATAGTTTGGGTCAACCCATTAAAATGGGCAACTAAGCAAGCATGTTGAATGTTCTTGCTAGCAAATCTAAAGGTGGTTAAAAAGAGGTTTAAAGTGCCTATTTGGAGGAAACTTCATCAACCAATATGTGAGATTTTCCAGCCACTTAGTGGCAAGTATTTGCAAATATAAGTACTCTTTTGAGTTGATGGAAGGCACAATTTCAATGTAGGAGCTTAAGTAGGTTTTAGAAGAGTGGGTTTTAATTGTTTTTCTAGCCTTTTACAAGCGTGGAGAGTAGGGTTTTTAAGACTTTTAAATTGTATTTTTAATGATCCTTAATTATGAATGCATCGTGGCTTTTAAAGGATGCAGTTGTCAATAGAAAATTGGTCAATTGGTTTTGATCTTGCATAAAAGAGGTGTCATATTTGGTAGTAGTGGGAAGCATTAAGGTGGAGTCTTTTTGTCCATAAAAATCAGAATTTTGCATATTGTTTTGGTTGGTTGCTAAGCATATAGTAAAGAAGCACAATGTTTGTGTTATTGTTATTGTTCTTAAAGATTTTAGAGTTTGAATATCAATTTTTAAGATAATAATAGTAGTATTAAAGGGTTGGATAATCTTTTCTAAGCAATTCAATAACTATACCCAAAGTGGAAGATAGAGCATCAGAAAGCTAAAGGTCTCAAGAGGTAGCTTGCTACATTCAATAGTTGAAACTATAGTAATTTTCTATTATTTTTCTAAAACTTGATATTTTCTTGTCTGCAAGCTTGAAATAAGAATGTTTAGTATGAAAAAGGAAATAAATTCATATGAATGAATAAGATAATGAGCTTATGTAGTTTAAAAATAGAAGACTGAATAATGATCTATTTTATATCAAGATATTTCTAAAAATATGAATGAAAAGATACTTTTACATATTTTATATGTATTTTATTGTATATGAGATCATTACTAGAAATATGGTTCAATTGCTACAGAAATAAAAAAATTTACCTTTTATTTTTCTAAAAATCTAGTTCAATAAGAAATAAAAGTATGTTTTACTGTTTGAGTATGAGAATTTGGTGATTGTGCATGTGAATCAGTTGCTCGTAATCTTGATATTATTACATATCATAAACCACATCATCTCTTATGATGAATTGAGAATCCAATCTTATGACTTGTTAATGGGAGTTTAAAAACTTAAGTAAAGAGGAAGTAATCCTCTATGTAGCTCAAATAATATATTTCCATATTTGTATGACATAATATCAATATCATTTGAATGACCATGTGTATGTCAAGATGGTGGCATAGTGTCATCCATATTTGTCTAAAATCCTAAGAGTAGGTGAATGGTAACCCTTATGCGTTATGATAGGTAGTAGCCCTAGACCCTAGATGTTATTGAAACATAACAAGGGAATCCAATGTCTATGATGTTATATCAATCTAGTTATTTTGACCACCTTAGTGGGTATGCTCTTATGAATATAAGTATTATGATAGTAGAACTAGTTGGTCTACAGTTGAATTTATCCTTAGTAAATAAGACAACATTATTTACCAAGATAGTCTAAAACCTAAAGAAGGTTATATTCTTCATGGAAAAGTAACCATCACTATGGGGAATTAGTATATGTAATTAGTATACCATATTATGACCAAATAGGTCAAGATTTGATTAAAGATTATATATCAAGAGTATTTTCTCTCAAGGGTTATGATAAAGATTCGAACAAGTGTTTGTATCCAAGACGCAAGTAGTTACATGAATGTAACTTAGGTGTTTGGGTCAAAAATTACTTACAACCTAGATGAGTTTGAAATACTTAGTGAGTCTTCACATCTTGAGAAAGGATTCTACAGTAAAACTAAACACTAGACATACAAGACTATTATATCAAGAAGGAATCTTTAGTTTAAGATTACTAGTTGTTATTTATATATGTTGATCATTTTATCAATACTTTTAGTTGTGACCATGAGAGAGTCTAGTCAAAGATAATGGGTCATTAGTATAAATAGTTTGTGCATAGAATGGGAGATTATATACTCTTGTGGTTAATATAAAGGACTTGAATAAGTGGTAGTTGCCAAGTCTCAAGAAGTTACAAGAATGTAACTTGGGTATTCAAGGTCAGTAAAGTATATAACCAATTAGGTCATTTATCGACCTAGTAAATAAGAACATTGAATAAGAGGCAGTTACCAAGGTCCAAGACATTACATGAACGTAGCATGGGTGTTCTAAAGTCAGGAAGACTTGAGAAATCTAGATGAATTATATCTTAACAAAGAACAATACTATGCTTGAGATTGATAGGTGTCTAGTGTTGAAAGAATGAAGAAGGAGCCCGTTTAATGTGTTATCATTGATGCCAACATTGACTATTGATATCTACTTCACTCCAGTGAATAGAATGGAGATATCTTAATCTGGTATTTTGGTTTAAAATTTCTCGTGTAATAAGATCTACTTATGAGGTTATAATATGTTATTCCTGACTATTATGTGCATCTATGATCAAGATTTCAGCTATTTTGGTTCTACAATTTGAATGTTATAAGTAACAATAATTTGACATTTAGTTTTGACTTTATATAGTGTAAATGGGTAAGTGTAATCCAGTTTGCATTCTTTTGGTGATTGGAGTCAAAATTTACAATTTGGGGAGACTATTTACAGGTGTCAACACACTGTATATTCCAAATGGCGTGTGATTATATGATTAGATGGATTGTTGGTGGTTGATTAGTTGGTTTATTTTGTGATTAGGTCTAATTCTTGGCTGACCTAATGTTTGATATATGTTCTGGAGATTAAATATGTACTACGGATGTTAATGGGATCTATTTTAGGTCCATGTTGACCTAAATTAAGTGTTGCACATTTTGTTTAAGTGCGAATATTTTTTTGATTCAAGTGTGGAGCCGACAAGACAATTTTGAATTAATATAGGGCTACATCTAATTAGGCCGATCTAATTGATGTATGTGGATGTATTGGGTATATATATAAGAAATTTTTTAGATTGGAGGGTAGAGATGAGATGTGAAGTAGTGTGAACATGTGAATTTATATGTGTGATCCGAATATTAGCATATATATTGTGAATATTGAGCGACTGTAAAGTAGGGAAGTGTTTTGTATTCAGAGCTTCAAAGGAACTGAATCCAGCAAAAGGAAGGTACGCTTTGTATTAGTTCACATCTTTGTTATGTATCCATTTCTATTTTGTATCTATCTTTGGCTGTGAGCCATATTGGATAGTGTGTCATGGTAGTGAACCTTTGTAATATCTCATAACTGTTTATACTATATTGTGAGCTAATCCTCACTATGGTTTTTCCCTTTTTGGGTTTTCCATGTAAAAATTTGGGTGTTCATGTGTCATGTGATCTTGTGGTTGTTTCATGTTTTCATTCCTTATAGTAGTTAGATATGTTTTGATACTTGGATGGATATTATTAAATGGTTTAATGGAATACTTATTTGCCCCCCTCTAGGTATTTTGGGTGTTGAACAATTGGTATCAGAGCTTGGTTCCTTTTAAGAAGCCTAATAGCTTGAGGAAGATCTTGGAGGTTGAACACATGGCTGATAGAAAGTATCCTATTCCTCCAAAAGAAATTTTTGTAATTAAATACATAGAAGAAGACTGGATGATTGACAAAGAAGAACTTAAAGCTTCCCTTGAAGATCTTGACAAGGTTGAAGGTGAGAACAAAAATTTGAAGGAAATCCTAGAGGAAGGAAATTAATGTGTCAAAAATTTGAGAGAACAAATCCAGAAGTTTAGAGAAATACATAGAGAAGTCAATGAAAATTTGAAGCAAGCAAATGAAGACATCATTAGACTAAAAATACAAGTGGAAGAAAAGAAAATAATTGATGATTATCTAAATGCAATGGTACAAAGCAAGACTGATGAATGCACAAGACTTGAACAAGAAGTGGTAACTCTGAGATCAGATTTGTAAAAAGCAAGAGTTCATGAGGAAAAATTCAAAACAAGTTTTACAATGCTTGATCAACTAATTGTAGGGTAGAAACAATCTAAAGAAAAAGATGGTTTGGGACTTGAAGAAGGAGAAAGCTCTAAGGTAAATCTAACTTCCAAAAATATTGATAATCAAAAGAAGACTCAAGGTAATGGAAAACAGATCAAGAATCAAAGAAGCAATGCTAGAAGACCCCCTATCAGACAACCAAATGCTCAAAGGTACCCATCTTTTAATGGCATTTATTTTTCATGCAATAAATTTGGACATAAGGCAATAGAATGTAGAAGTAAAATGAACCAGAATGCTAGATCCTTCTTTGAAAAATACTTTGCATGCAAGAAATTTGGACATAGAGCTATTGAATGCAAAAATCGAATGATGAATAGATATAGTGATGGTAGAATGGTTTAATCTTTTAATGCTTACTATTATACATGTGCAATGTATTTGGACACAAAGCCAACCAATGTAAATCAAGATTGAATAGAGGTTAGTTTGGTCAAAAAAGTGTTGTATGCTACAGCTGCAACAACCCTGGACACATTTCAAGATTTTGTAGAAGTAAGAATGGAAGATAGACTAATCCAGCAAAGAGGAATTAACTTGTGAAGAAAATTGATCATATTAAAGTAAAGAAAGAAATGGAGAAGATTTGGAGAAAGAAAGAGGAACCTGAGAATAAAGATGAATCAAATATATCTGTACCTCCCTCTGGTGTAGATAATTTCCTTAAAAATTAAACCTAGGAATGGGCTTAGGGGATGCAATACCAAAAAAAATCTAACCCCCCTAGAAATATGAGGTGTCAAGGAGTGACATGAAGATATGTGGTGAAAAATCATATGTTCAAGCTTTTGGAAAAGAAATCAATAGAAAATATGAAAATCTAAAGAAATGTAGAGCTTTTTAGGGTTTACAGTGTATCAATGAAGGGTTTACCAACTTTTTAAAAAAATTGAATCAATTAATGCAAAATTAGGGAAAATCAAAAAGACATAAAGAGATTATATAAGTCGATTTCAATCAAATTTACACATTTGGAGAAAGCGGAGTGAATTGAAAGAGTTTTGAAGGAGATTCAAAGTAATTTTGTGCAAACCCTAGATCCTGTTGTGCGCATAAACGATATTTATAGCTATTTGTTGTAGTGTCAAAAGAAGTAGTTATTTTTCACACCTAATTTGGAAATAATTGACATATAATTAACTTAACTAAACCTTAGGTTAGTGTTGTAATGTTTTGTACACATTCACACTAATCTAGGCTTATTTTCAAGCTAAATATGTACCTAATTTGCATCTTCTCTAAGGTGTTGTAAAGTGTTGTTACACACTTTCACACTTTTATGGGGTTTATATAATTAATGAAGCCTAATGGGACCCTTTTAATGAAATGTACTTAACTTGTACCCTATTTATGGTCTATTAAAGTGTTGTAACACACTTTCACATTTATCTAGGGTGGCATTAATTAATTATGGTTAATTGGCCCCTTTAATTCAAATTTAAGCCTTATTTATGACACCTCCCAAAGATCTATCCTGAAACCCATAATTTAAATAATAAAACATTTAATTGGAAAAATTTAAGGTCCTAGAAATTGGTGCTAGGACCCATTCTCCCTAGGTGGTGAATGGGTTCTCCCTCTATAGGTCCCCCCTTTATCAGCATATTCTACATGGGCTTTTAGTATTATTTCATTCCCTGAAGGAAAGGTCTTGGAAAACAGTACCAGGACCCATTCGCCCTCTGTGGTGAATGGGTCCTCCCTTAATGAGGACCCTTTTTTTGAATTTCATTTTGGTGGGATTTTAATAATTTTTATTTCCAAATCTAATGTTGGCCTTAATTGTTTGAATTTCGGGTTAACCTCCTAAATTAGTATAAGGGGTTGATTCACATTGTTTCACCTAGCAACTTTAAGAGAGCATCCTTATATCAAATTGGAGTCTACAAGAGTATTTCAAGATAATTCATCAAGAATTTCAAGGCAGATTAGTGAAGTTTATTGCAGCAATTCAAGATCATTTCATCATGTCAAGTGTTTTATGCATTCATGCATGTTGTTGAGCTAAGATTGTCAATGTAGCATTGAAGATCCCTCTTGCAAACATTATTTCACATCTACTTGACATCAATATCTACATTCTTCATGGCCACTAAATGCTAGTTTGCAAATTTGCATTACAAGACACCTTTCAAGGTATCATCAATTGCATTATTTCATGTTTCGTGCTTCAATTTCTTTATCTCGTCATTTGGTTTAATTACCTACAAGAGGCTTGACCAAGGAAAACCCCTAATCATTAAAAATCAAAAAAAAATTCTTCCCTTGAATGTATTTTGCAAATTTATAGGTTGAAGATCAAGTGGAGAGCAAGTTTAGAGCAAAGTTGCAAAAGTTGTCAAGTTGCAAAAGTTGTTATTCAAAGTGCAAGAACAAGGAATTGAAGCTATATAATTGATTATAGGTTTTCAAGAGATGACAACCGAGGATATGAGAGTGCAAACATCAAGTAAAACAACCCATATCTCTATTTTAGAAACCTTAATAGGGACCCATTCACCACTAAAGGCGAATGAGTCCTTTGGGCCCTAAAAATAGGCTTCTTATAACAAGGTACACATCATTTTGAGCTCTAAAAACTACCCTCATAGTCACTATAATAGTTAGGGTTAGTTTTTTATTGTTATTTGCATATTTTGGCCTTCATAATTGAATGTTTCATAGTGAAAATTAGTTTTTTTACCATCTTGATTAATCCATCTTGGTGGTGAACCCTATTTTTCTTTGTTTCATTTTGGTGAACCCGACCTATTGAACATTGCAATTTTCTGATTTTGAAATATTTCATTGCATCCTAGGTTAGATCTTACATTCATTTGCATTGAATTAGATCTCATTTAGGTTTTCTTATTTTGCATTAAAATCTTGCACCTCATCTAGGGTTTAGATTTGCATTGTCTTGCATCTCTCTAAATCTAAAAAATACAAAAAAAAATTAGTCATTTTGCATATCCTTTAGATCTCATACAATTGCATTTGAAAATCAAAACAAAATTTCATTTCAACCTAGGTTTTTCATTTCATCTTTTCATTGCATTTCTAGAAAATCTAAAACTGAAACTCACTACCTCAGACCTATTGGAAAAAAAAGGACAGACAATTGAGATGGGGGGGTGAATCAGTTGTCACGAAATATTAGAACTTATCAAACTTTACTTAACTTATCTTCAGATCTAATGAATGAGCATTAAACCAAAATAATCAACACATCAGAAACACAAAGAGCACCAATATTTTTTACGTGGAAACCCTGTTAGGGGAAGAACCACGGTGGATGTCAGTCCAAAATATTATACCCTATTAAAAGTATAAATATGAATAATGGGAATGCACATGCATTCAGGCACACTACCTAGAGCTCACTACTCAAATACAAGAGGGCTCACTGCCCAAGGAAGACACATTGTCTTACAGAAATATTCAGATTAGATCCGCAAGGTATTGAACTGAGAAATTAACTTCTGCAAAATCCTGATTATAGTTCAGGTTAAGCACAAAAACACTTCTTCACACTTCGCTCAATCTTCTTCACACTCTGCTCTACATCCGAATGATTAGAACACTATTCACACACTTTCACTTTCTATGGCACTCTTTCACACTTCACTTCACTCAAACAATCACTCTTATATATTTGCTACATGGGATTACATCAACAACTCCATCGGCCAAAATAAAATATGAAGATATAAAACATGCATACAATGTCGGCCCAAATTTACACATAAATTTTCAATGTGAATCAAACACTGTCGGCCAAAAAATAATGAAGACCTAAAATGATATCCTCGAGCATGCCAAACATTCAAAAAATAATCTCCAAGGATCCACAACACGTTACAACCACCATGTTGGCCAAGAACATGAAAAACCAAAACACGCAAAGGAAAAATCATTGATCACGAGCACACCGATCAACGCGAGTGTACAACAAAGATAGAGCATGATCTAGAAACATCCACAAGCATCACGAATCATTAGATAAGCATCCATAATGACTAAACTTACTAGAATCACATCAAATTCAATCAAGAACACTAACTAAAGCCACAGAAAAACTATCAAAACAAAATTGTTCATAACACGATCAAATCTTCATGCAAATCTTTGAAACTTTTGGTGGATAAACTAGATGCACTCAACAATAAACCCTTTAGTCCACAACATCTAATCAACAATATACTAAGCAAGAAACCAACATGAACTTCATTGTTTCTCTGACAACTTGCAACTCCTTCAACAATTTTCTCAATATCCTTGACATATACAGCCTTCAATGCATCAATGCTAATAGTGTTGACATCAATGACAACCACATATCAGCAACACAACCATAGCATCCAAAAAGACCTGGAACTGAAAGACATTACTAAAATCTTTCAAATCATCCAAAAATAATTTTAAAACACCTAACCAGGACCCATTTTCCCCTAATGGCGAATGATTCATTGATCAAGTCAACTTTGCATCTTTTGGCATCTGAAAAGGCATTAAGAATCACTCTAAAATCAACAAAAACATCTCAAAAATACTAACCAAGACCTATTCGCCCTCACTGGTGAATTATTCACCCTTACTGGTGAATGAGTCCCTGTTAGCTACTAATCTACATTTTCTAAACATTAAAATCTCAATTTTAGGCTTTTGTTTGGTGATGTTACTTTCTTGTTTCAGTTTCTTGATTTGTTGTTTCATCAATATTATTGAATTTAGCTTAAATTGCTTCATTTATGTGCATTGTTAAAGTTCAAAATTGCATTCAAACTTTTCATTTTTCATTTATTGCATTGTGTAATCAATAAATTACATTTCTTAGAATATAAAAAATTGCATTTCATTCTAGGTTGTTGCATTTCCTCTTTACCATTTAGGGTTTGCACACTAGGTTTGAAAAACTTGTATGAGCTACACAACTTGGTGTCCTATTATAAATACTATTGTAAGACATATTTCGAGGCTCATGTCATCCTGTGATCTATCACTCATCGTGGATCTAGGGTGCTCTAACTCTCTTTCTGATAGTGTTGATAATCAACCCTCCATGGCTCATAGTTTGCATACTTAATTTCCTATTACTTCACCTCCTACAACCAATGTGCTTAATGTTACCAACACCATCCCTACCATTACCACTTCCACTCAAGCTTCAGGGTCTACCCTAATCCAAGGTGGAATTCCAATCCCATCCTCCACCATATCAATGTCCATCCCTACATACACTAGTACACAACCTACAACAACCATCCAAACCACAAAAACCTTTCAACCTACCACAACCATTTATCCAACCATAACACTCATACTCACTAGCACTAAATACACTTCCATAGGTATTCCTATAGGAAATAATTCCACCCTTGTCCATTCAAATACAATAACTCCTTAACAATCAACCTTCACCAACCTACAATTCGCTATCCCTCCGCATACATACACTACACTACCTTATTCTCTTTAACCTTATAACCAAAATGATTGTCTCATTAACTCACTTTTGCAAACCATGACATCCCTTCAACAACAAGTGGAAATATTACAACAAAACAATAATAATCAACCTTTGCAATACATAAACTCCATCTCATTTTCCTTCAACATATTAAGAGCACAAACACCACAAGGTATAGAGGTCCCTTGATTTGATAAATATGGTGGGAAAGGAGCTCCTGTAAGCCATGTTTCTACTTTTATGGCCCTGTGTAGTGATTTCATCTTTGAGGATAAACTTTTGGCTAAGCTATTCCCTGGGTTCTTGAAGGATACCACTTTAGACTAGTTCTCCTCTTTTCTGAACAATTCAATTGGTTCATTCAAAGAAATCATTGATGCCTTTTACAACCACTTCCACATTCACATGGGTCACAAGATGACCCTTTTGATTTAATGACATGAAAACAACAAGAGGATGAGAAAGTGACTGATTTCATAGCAAGATACCAAACACTTTATTCACAAGTGAACATTAAGATTCTTGATGCCGACCTTCAATGAATGTTTATTTCCAACTTACCAAATAAACTCCAAATAAAACTTGAAATGTTGAGGTTTCCATCCTTCACACAGTTATGTACAAGCCTATTGGTTATTTTTTAAGAACCAAACCTAATCTCAATCCTTTCATATGAATTTTCTAGGACTCAATCATTAGCAAGGTTGAGGATTGGCCAACACTTAAGTAAAGCATTTAGTACCTCACTTCTTCTCTTCAGACTCTGTGAGACCCAGGAGGGTAATCCTACACATTCTCATAATATCTCACATTCGGTCAAGAGAAATTCCACACATAGATGCATTCCTCAAGGAAAGCACCTCATCAAAGGCTTGGCAGACCTCAGGTGAGAGTGTTATTAGTTTTAGAGAATGTGCTCATATACTGAAAGTTGGGGCAGTATAGTTTAGAGTATATTATGAATTTGTCTTCATCTTGAATCTTAGGCCAAAATTTGTTACTATCTCAGTTGGCCATGAGATAAACTAATAAAACAACCAATGCCCTATCTGAGGGAAAAACAAAGTCATAACTTGCAATTAATTAGTAATACAATTATGATTGAACATCATAAATTAATGGACTATTAGCATGCCACTTTGTAGCATCTAACTCACTGTGTTTTAAAATATTTCTTCCTTACCAAATCCTATATCCCTTTCTCAAAACTAATGGACTTATTTTAGCATTTAATCAACTCATTGAACTGAAGCATAAAACAAGCTAATTCATTTGGTGCAAATGACAGAAGATAAATGAAATTATAATTAACAACTTCATTCATAATTTGGAAGAAAAATACATAGGAGAGCAACATTTTAGAACTAATATTCTCCTTCATTTTTTATATTACTTTGTAAAACCATATTTAAGATCTTCATACAATATAACTTTTGCCCTAGATTTTCTTTTGATATATCTATTAATGTATCTATTTACATTTTATTTTCTCTAAGAGCATAGCATTCACCTTGACCTATTCTAGACTCAAAATTCTGAACTTTGAACTCTTTAACTATAGCCATGAAATCCCCTTTATAGACAAGGGAGCAACAAGCATCTGACTAAGTTACATTTACATATTATTTAATTTAAGGAAACTTAATTTCAACCGTTTCCTCGAAAAACTCCTCAGGTGGTTCTTTATGCAATCATTTATGAGCAGGGGAGGACAAAAGGAAAAACACATGTGCAGAATATTAAAAGTCATTGTCACCATGTTTATGCTTGAACAAAAAAGATACCATGTCATATCAATCGGAGGACCTCCACATCATCATGGAAGAGAAAAAGACAAACCACGGTCATACCAAAACAAATACCTCCTAAGCAAAGACCATGGTGTCATCAAAAATAAAAACAAGGAGGAGACCTTATTCAGAGTCGTTAGCATCAGAGAGAACTCAACCGCTCCTTGTCCTCAATGAAATGGGAGGAACCATCACCACATCGTCATCAGAGCTCCCATATGGCACCACAGAAAGAAGGTACTAGCCATATCCTAAGTCAGTATCTCCTTCAGCATCAGAAGGACTGTTAGAGAGCACAATAGGAGAATTATGCTTTCCTAGACAAGCCCTATGACTTTTATCCTTTTTCCTAGCCTTCTTCACTGGTTGAGCCAATTCCTTGCCTTTGAAATTGACCATTTCTCCTGGAATGGTCCTGTTTCTCAAATAGTATGTACTCTGCACAATTGATTTCTTCTTATGACCTCTAGCCCTCCTTTTACCCTTTGAAACCTCAGGAAAATCATGGGCTTCATGCTTCATTAAATCCTCATGACACTCAAATACATTGAGTCAGCTAAACCTTCTAACGGGTTGAATTGTCACACCAGTTTTTCCCATCTCTTAGAACAAGAAGAGAGTGACAATTTAAAAATATTTTGAATCAAAACCCTCAGGGAAAAATATCCTTAACCCCAACACTTGCAACAAATTCTAGTAATGGAATTCCCAAACAAAATAGAAAACCCAATTTAAAACCAACTTACTTAGGACAAGAATACTAAATATTCGACTGAAGAAAAACTAACAGCCTTTCACTCTTCTTCACTATGCAAGCCTTACATTTACTATAGACTAAAAAGATGGTGAAAATGAACATCAATCAACCTGAATTAAAAAGAAAATTTGGAGCATGTAGACTTAATGGTTTAAGAACTCCTCGTGTGAGCGAGTTGATAACTTAACAGTTCGGCTTTGAATCTGGGTCATTGATCTTAAAACAATTAAAACTTCACCTATGGTGATATGAACATCGATTTTCAGCCAATAGCAACTTGTTCCTAGAAAACATCGATGCCACCCCAAATGCTACCAAATTGTCCTTGAATCTTGATTAATCATACATAGTTTGACAATTAGCATGTATCGATAGCCTAATCTATGCTTTTCCATTAATATTGGTGAAGTACATGAGACCAGTGTTTTTTAGAGAGAATATTTCCTTATACACTTCATCGTTCATCAATGTTCTTCCCCAGAATTTAGGGTGAAATCAACAATGAAAATATTGTCGTGATGAAGTTTAGTCTATTGGATCATCTAGTTCTTAAAACCACATCAATGGTTCTCCATTCATCTCACCACTTTCATCATTTCTTAGTGTGATGTCCAAAATATTCTACAACATTTCCTTTTCCAACAAAAGTCATTACCTATCATGGATGCACCTTGTCCTTCATCGACCTCATCAACGATGTAAACATCCCTGTGATGAAATCCCAACCCTTGGATCTATGGCCAGTCCTTGGTCACATTCATCTTTCCACTGCACATCATTAATCCAAACTTTGCACCTCAGATCCAATCAACAACAAGAGATACTGCAAAGAGATCAGATTGGGACACGTACACCTGCATAAAATCAACAGTACAAAAGACATTGCACATAAGATCTCATCATATTAATGAAAGAAATTTGAATAGAGGACTTCATCACTCATCGCCATTTTGGAAATTAAGTTCTGGAATGAATCCATGACAAGCGATAAAACATAGAACATCAGGTCCTTGCTCATCACTAATTCTTCTCATACAGTTTGCAAGCAATTAGCGACAAGATGGTTATAGAGTGTCAAAGTGTAGCATATCACTAATTGGAATTTAATATTTAACACATATCCACGATACATGATGCAAAGGGAATCTATCGTATCACTCATCGTTGATCTTACATTTTTCATTTCATGACCATTCGCAATGAGCAACAAGAACATAAGGCTAGAGGACATCGCTCATTGCTATTACAATATTCAAGGCTCAAAATCCATTAGCAATAAGTGATCCTTTACTAATACAATGATCATCGCTCATCACTCATCACTAATTTAAAATATACACTCAAAAAAGTAATTAGTGATGAGCGATGAAGACATGAGGGTCGTAAGGACTTTAAGTGAAATCTTTTAGCATGTGCACTTAAGTTGTTCTGAGGAGGGGTCCCTCTAGGATGATATGAGAGAAGGGACTTAAAAATTTCTAAGTCACAAAATACAAAGGATGTAAAGGCCAAAAAGGCCCTCAACTTACCCTTATAAAATTATGAGACTCGGACCTATGCCTGAGGGGCCAGTTTCCCGATGGCGGTAAATGACATAAGATGTTTTTTAACAACCAGCAACAGGCAATAAGAAGTCAATGACAAAATAGAACCTTGCAAGTGCTCATGATAGATAAAACACCAAACCCTCATATATCAGCCCCACATTCAAATGTGATAAGGGTTTGAGATGGAACAAGCCCTTCATTATTATCAAAATTTCACTAGTGGTCCTGATGTGAAAAATCCCCCTAGTCATCCTAAAAAGTTCGAACACACAACTCAAAATAATTATCAACCTTTCAAGAAATAGAATAAGTTATTTTTTACAATTAATTTTCCCTCAAGCAAATCAACAAACCAATAATCAAGTGGTTGCTATAAATATGACCATTCCTTTCGAGGAAAGGGAGACAGAGTTCACTCCTTTACCTGATACCCTTCATAATATCATGTTGCAGCTTATTGACAAGAACATGCTTACGTTACCTCCTATTATAGAACATGACCCTAATATACCATTTCCTAAAGGCTTTCAAAAAAATGCTTATTTCCATTATCATCAACAAAATGGACATGGTACAGAATACTGTAAGTGTCTTAAACATCTTGTGCAAAACCTTATCAATTCTAATCATTTACAAATATTAGGTGTGAATGGTCAAGGTAATAGATCTATAGCCCCTCCTAATCAAAATCTTCAAATCTTTACAAATCCCATGCCTAAGCATAATATTTCATTTGTCAAAGCTAGTGAAACAAAGAATGATGTGATGAATGTTGACACAAATGATGATAATATGAATATTATTGAACAAAATCCCACAGAAACTATGGTAGCATTTATCGAAGCTAGAACTCATAAGGGCTCAACTAAAAATCCTCTTGACATTGTTTTCTCACAAAATGACATACTTACAAATGCACCTGATGGTCCTCTTTACATAGTTGGCTGAATCAATGACAAGCCTACTAATGGGATATTGATTGATCTTGTTTGTGGAGAGAATGTGATCACTGAAGAATTCTTATATGTGTATGAACTATATCAAGAAACATATGATAACCCAAAAGCATGGATCAAGATACATAATGGGTTTTCTTCTCCTATGATAGGCTTGATAGATCTCCCTTTAAACTTTGGACCAAAAACATTAACGGTCTCATTTTCCATCATCCTGCAATTAGACATGTGAAGCTAGGCTATCCATGGCTTCTCTCCATGAATTTCATCCCTTCGGTTATGCATAAATGTCTAAAGTTTCCATTTGATAATGATATATTTACTATGCATCATAATGGATTTAATCCCACATCGACAAAAGGGAAATTTTCACTAGATTGCTTTGGCCTAAGCCTATAGAACCTATCAAGCCTCGTGAGGATTTCTTTTTCAAATAAAATCAAAAATTCAAGGAAAATAAAATAGAAGAACTATCCCTTCGAAACCTTTCGCAATCTATGAATGAACCACCTATCCTTGATGAAACAATGATTGAACCAAAAGTACTTTTGAATATACAAGAACTGCCTATTGAAACACATCCTACCATTTCCTACAAGAGACCACGAGATAACAAAAACAATCTTGTTGTCCCTCCTAGAGTCAAACAAGTTTACAAATTCAAAGAGAAAGTGGTTGAAAAACCCCCTGTTATTTCTTATATTCCTCCCAAGGAAGAGAAGGAACCTATGACTGATAAACCTACTCTTACACAAAAAAAAATTGATAATAGACTGAAGAAAAAAAATTGCTACAGAGCGTAGGCATAGAAATTGTGCTATTGCTTGTAGATTGTGTTGTTCCTATTGCACACACACCCCACTCGGACTAGGGACCCCCTCTCTTTGTTTTTCCTTCAATGGTCAGTTTGCCTTTGCTTCAGTTTTTGTGCCCCTATTTTTCTAGCCTAAGTTGGTCATGAGCCTTAATTTCCAAATCCATTTTGGCTAAGGTCACTCACCCAGGTTTTGAGAAAGTTTTGGCCTTTATAGAATTTGACTTGCAAGTTTCCATCCTTCAAAGGCCACCTCATCCTTCACCTTTTACGGGTCCTCCATTGCAAGTTTCACCTTGCGGATTTCTACCTAGATGCTTTGTCATTCCCTATGACGTTCTTCACGCATCCAGCTATGACAACCTTCCCACATGCAGCTTTCGCATTCAACCTTTTTGCATTACAGGTTCCACAACCAGTTTTTCTGCCTTGGTCCTCACCTGACGTCCTCCATGGATCACATTTTTGCGTCCTCACCAACTTGTATCCCTGTCATACCTATAATTAATAGTGCCATTAATAGCAAGTTTGCCTATAAATATGACTCTCCCCAGCTGTCATTTTCATTCGATATTTTCAAATTTGAAAGACTGAAGGAGGCATTCATGAGCATAGAACTTTGAGAGATCGAGTTGTATTCACAATCACCAGCCATGATGGAAATCCACTGGTTGCCTCTATCATTGTTGATTTACGATTGAACTATCTAGGGTTTCAAGTTAAACAAATTGTTAAAAAGCAAGTGCCATGTTCTAAAACCTAATCCATTTGAATCCTAAAAATCCTGTGGTAGATGGCACGAGCTTCAAACTAAAAAAACCATCAATGAACTATTTTTTCTTAGAGCAGCAGAGGTCACTATAGCCCATTGCTCCATCAATTCATGTGCCATTAACCATTGTGCATTTTTTGAGTTTGTGGGACCTTGTGTGCGGACCACCACGCTCCTTTGGCCAATCTTAATGGAAGATTCCTTACGGTCTCTTAACCTATGATTCCTACAACTCTCCTCCTGTTGTCAACAAGTGAAATTAAAGTCCCAAAAGCATTTAAGTCTCGGTGCATTGTGGATCCATTCTTGCAAATCACCCTTGGTAGAAGAAAGGTCCCTTTGGTCGGTGGCCTATTGCAAAGTCCTAGAAAACTTCCATCATGTGGATTTTGTCTCGTCTGCCACCATGGGATGAACTCAAACCCAAGCGACATAAACCACAAAGTTAGGATTCTGCTATGGGTCCACTCATGTGAGCTGCCTCATGTGGAACTCCACCTCACCAATTTCATTCTCAACGAAAAATTAAAAATGACTCCCCGCCTCGCAGACCCCGCTTTGTGTCTTTCCCCAAACACCTAAACTTAGCCACCATGGGTATAAGCATGAACTTCGATGAATCTCTAGAATGCACCTGTAAATCAAAGGTAAACTCATAAGTCTCAAGATCACTGTGGGTCAGTGTATGTGGGCCACCCTTGTCTGAAGGAGGTTCTTATAATGGCTATTGTTTCACAATGAAGCCTATGTGTCTTTCTGCTGCACAGGTCTTGCACCTTCGACTTCTATGAAAATAAAATTTAAAAGTAGAACGATGAAAACACCAAGTCATAGCCCTTCATGGGTCCATTCGTGTGGTTCGCTCCTCGTAGAACGACATCTATCCTAAGTTGTCGTCAAACGGTAATGACCCAGTGGCGACCTGCCACATGGATTTCGCACACCCAATTCTATCACTTCATAAATGATCAAACCTTTAAGCAAAATGACTGAGAATAATTCCATACACATGCCAAAATGTTCATAACTAAAGTTGAGCAAGCAGGGAAGCATTGTGGGTCCCTCCATGTGGAGTTATACCCGCGGGATGCTACTTACCCAAGGATGTATCATAATAGCGAAACTAAAGCAGTAACCCCATCAGTAGCTTCCGCATCACTAATCCCCGCATGAGCTAAAAGGATCACTCTAACCAAAGGAAATGACCCTGAGTGCTTCCACCACCAATTTGCACATGTGCCTAATAGTTTTACACTATATTAGCTTAATGATCAAAGCATCCAGAAATTCACCATTGGGTAGCCGCTTGTGGAAGTTCATCTTCCCTCTGCCATTCCTTAAGGCTTTCACCCTTACGGCTTCCACAATAATGAAGCCCACACCTCTAGACCTGCATTTCTACAAACTGACCAAACGAACTCAAAATGATAAAATAATGGATGTAAAGATCTTTAAAGGGTATGTAGGTGTGTTTGATGATGTATTTGCAAGATTTAACTAACAATTGCTCCCCTAATCTATCAAAGCACTTACTGCACCTTTTATGTGTAGAATTTATGAAACCAGTGGAGAAGCCCATAGAGAAAATAGACAAAGGAAAAATCCCAGCAAGGACTCCAAGAGGAAAAGAGGAGAAAGCACAAATGAAGTACGAGTTCCACAAGGTTGAGTGCACCTTGAAAATCACCTCCAACTAGAGTAAGGTTACTAATTGATCTAGGACATGTTAGTATCGATGAGTTCAAACAGAGGGTTATGGTAGACCCTAAAACAAAGGAGGCCTTGAGAATCAAGAAGAGTGGACTTGCAAAGGCGACAGGATTTCCTCCTACTCTAGTTGCTCCAAAATTGGTTTTTACTTGCCGAGAGTGTTATCATGCTTATAATAGAAGGATAGTCACCAGAGATGGAAGAGTACTGGAAAAATTGTCTCCCCAGTCTATCGAAAAACATTTGTTGTTCCCCTATTTGAAAAAATGGAGGAAGTTCAAAAGGAATTTGCCTTGAAATTATGGCAAGAAGATCCTCTTGGATGCAAAATAACAATCAATCAAACATGGCTAAAAGATAAGAGGGGTAGTGCTAACAAGGTGCCTTAAACACTATACAGAAGTGACTTTGTAGAAGAGACTAATGATTTAATGACCCTCCTAAGCATAGTAATGGGCCTTCCCACTTCCTCATTCTTTGAGGAGTGGATGTTTTATTTCGTAGAGGAGATTCTTTGGGGCAATTCCAAGTTCCACTAGGCTAAAATGATCAGTAAAAACCTTCACAATCAATTTGTGGTGGTGAAGAAAACTTCAGAGTTTTACATGACCTCTTATCTGGTCTACCTCCTTGTTGTTAAGTTCCCATACAAAGGATTGAATTATGTTGGGACGCTGGGAACAAAGAAGGGGAAAATTAGGATGTATGATTGCTACCCTCAACTTCAGTACAGAAACTTCAAGAAAGACTACAAGAGAGTCAATGATGCCTTCATTGGGCATATCATTTGCACTTTGTTAGGAGACTACCACAAGAGGATGTACTATAGCGATAAGGTAACGGTGAAAGGCTTTGGTTATTGGTTTATCCAATTCCCTAAGCTTACATGCATCAAAGTAGAGGGATTCTTAGGAAGACCATATCATCTACCTCGTTACCCAAATGATAGAATCATATTGCTAGAGGTCACTTGGAATTTGCAAAATTCCCATAGTTTCCTACATAATAAGCATCGTGTCGGGATCCCATATCCTTTACATTCAAGAAAGGGATGTATTCCTGCCCTATTGCCCAATGTGCTGAGAACTTAGAAAAGGAATTGGAAGAGTACAATTTTGAGCTACACACAGAGAGGGGAGGCTTTGATCCCCTTGAGAAATTGTAGAAGCAGGTTGGACAGTAGTATGCTCATAGGTTGCATATCAAAGATTTTTGGGCCAACTGCAACAATGACCACGATGTCAAGAGGTGACACTACATGAGAATGATGACCCAATTTGTGAAATCCATTAACTTATACCCAATCCCAGATTAAATTGTCGAAGATGACAATATTTTAGATGAGAAATATAATGCTTTGATAAATGTGCCTTTGCTAGTAATTGACTAGAATGAGCTAGAGGTCACACACCTAGGCATTGTTACCCTTCCTATAGAACAGAGGACCAAGCAATGGATAGATGACCAAATAACCCAACTACATGAGCAAGGCACGGAGCTAACTTATGGGGAGCTCGAAGATGACCTAGAGAGAGAAACGGATAGTGGCATTGCCACAAGTTCATTAGGTGAGGCTCACAAGTCCCCACCTGTTACTAGATCAAGGAAGAGAAAAGACACATCTAAGCATAAACTGAAACATACATTTTACATTAGGAAATCAACAGAATGGCAGAATCCACCAAAGAAACCAAAAAGAATGGGAACCTTTGTTCTCAAAATGCCAACTATCTATGAGGAAGGATCCCTACACAAAGAAGAGTAAGAAGTTAAGCGACCATGCTTGCCACCACCCACCACCTCCACTCTCCCATCAACTATTGCCACTGTACCATCCCCTTCCACCCATTAGTCATTGCTCATCTCATCTCCACATATTGTGGACATCTTTGTCCACCTCACCTCCACCTCCTTGATTGCTCGCATGGTGGTGTTATATTCTTCCTTGTCCACCACTTCACCACTATCATCTTCCTCGCTCCTTCCTCCATTTCCCACTATTTCTACTTTTCCTCCTTCTCTACCAACAACCTCTATTTCATCCTTCTCCTTATTACATGCCTTTGTTGCATATTTATAGAATGCACCATCTGAGCTCTCTAAGGTGATCCTCAATCCTCAATTCAAGACACTAATGGCCTAGCTTCCTATTGCCTTGCCTCTCCCTCCACCTCCTACTGAGCCACCTAAAATGGAGGTAACAATGCAAATTTCTGAAGAAATGGAAAGGCTAAGCGTAGAGCAGCCTAAAGAAGCAATAGAGGATATTGTTGAAGAGCCCGAGGACTCTAACCGAGATGACTACTTTGAGCATCCCAAGGGAGGAATAAGGATTGATCTAGATAGAGTGCCACAGATGAAGAAGGGCAAAAAATACTTAGGGGTGAAGATGTGGGCAAGTTTGATGATTATTATGAGATTGAGACCTCTAACCAAGAACTTGAGGGGAACATCCCAAAGAACACATAGAAAAGGATCCAAACCTAGAGGGGCGTCACTCCAAGGAAGGGAAAATTTGGTATAGGTATTGATGCAAAAAAGACTAATGATCCCCCACAAATTGGCCAAGATGAGGGCTAGCAGCATGAAGAAATGCCCTGAGAAGAAAGAACAAGATAAAAGAGAAAAAACATCATAGATGCTCCTAAGCATGAGGAGTAAGAGCCATCAAAAGAACAAGAGGAAGGGGAGAATGATGAATCCCTAGTTCATCCAGCTAAAGTTCATGGCTAGAGCATCAACTCAAAAGAAAGGCCCCAGTGCTCATAGATCCTAAATCCCACCTTGATGCAATCTTATCCTAAGAATAGGTGAAAACTAGGAAGGAAAAGAAGCCAAAAATCAAGTCCCACATCACTACTAATGCTTCTAGGTCTAGAATATTGCAAGTAGCCACTCATGTAGCTGACAACGATGCAAGCACCATCTAGGGAAAATATTATCAGGTGACTACCATCAATCAAGGCCCAACATCTCGCACCTAAAATATTTATCAATTTTAGGGGTCGGTGTCCGCCATCCTTCAACAGATGAACAAATATCATTCAACAAAGGAAGAACTAAAAACACAAGTGCAGAACTAGTTGCCTTCATACTATAGCAAGAAATAAGTAAAATGGAGAAAATGAAGAATTAGACCATGTCTACATCTGATTGGTTCAAAATAGTTTTCGACACTAGTGACAAAGGCATCCAATGTACAACCAAGATGCATATTAAATTTTGAGTTTTGTAGAAGGAATTCGGGGAGGTAATGGGGATTTGCAAGGAGTTTCTTGAGCTATATAGAATTACATACTTGAGGCTTGAGAGCATTCTCAAGCTCTCTCGACAAACCTAGGAAAAGGGATTGGAGCTATCAAAAGAAGACCATTGGCTACCTAAAGCATGGCTGCTAAATTTGGAATACAAAAAAGAGGTTTTGGAGAGGTTCCTACTTGAACTGGAGGTCAATCACGAACATATCATAGATCACCGAGTTGAATGAGATGAATTCATGAAGCTAATGATAGGCTATTAGATGTCCACCCTAGAGCTAGATTGGGAAGCCAACAAACGTGAATTCCACAAGAGGATAGAGCAAGGGGTAGATTACACATTGTTGGATGACTTCATGTATTTTGTTGCAATAGCCTTCACGAAGTCTGAACAAATAATCAGAGTTGAACCAAAATGCAAAGAGCATCAGGATCAAATGGTAGAAGGGTTCAAAAGAGATCCCTTCCAGATCTCCAAATTCAACCTCTCTAAAGAGTAAAAGTTGTTGGTTGTCATTGGAAAGTTTGTGGAATATGCTACTCTACAAAAGGAAGCTGGAAATACCATTATAGATGATAAGCATTTGCTAAAGTAGCTAAAAGGGCTAAAATCATATAGAAGACAAAATAGACTACAAGAAAAAATAGGAAACAGACAAAATAGTCTATTTTTATATTGTAAAATTTGTCCTCATATGGGGTTAAGTGAAAACCCTAAACTAGAATGAATCTGAGCCATTCATTGTAAAGTGATCTTATCCATTCATTCTACTTTTGAAAGATATAAATAGGGGTATCCTCTCATTTTCAAAGAGAGAGATGAGTTTTTGTGTAAAGGAATTCTGCTACAATATATGAGAAAAGCATTGAAGTTGACAGTTTCTTGTGTATTGCTCTTTATGTGTGCATGATTCCATCTCCAAAAGTTTATTTCAGCACTCTTATTTCAAGCTTAAGTTATTTTTTTGTTAGTAGTTTATGTTCGGCTTCAATGGTAGACATATGGTATAGTATTTGATGCACTTCCAACTCATACTTTTGGCCATTTGTTGAGGAAAAATTGTTGTGTAAAGTTAGTTTGAGCTAATTCATTTACAACACTTAACTTCAACTATGTATGTGCATGCTTTAAGTATTCATGTTGCAATTTGAAATCAAAAGTAAGCCTTAGAAGATTGCACTAGTTTTGTGAGACTGTAGGCTACCCTTGGTTAAGAAAAACTTAGTATTGGGAGTTTTTCTACTGTAGCATCAGCCATTGTTACTATTCATCTTAGTTTTAGACTTAAGGAAACTTCTAAACTTTTCATCCTTTTGAATTTTCTTTCAAATTCAAATCAAACATACATTTCCAAGCATCATTGCAAAGCCAAATCTGATGATTTAAACAAGTTTCAGACTACTATAACAAAGTTGTTGTCACTGTTCATCAACCTCCATAAATCTAAAACTTCGTCACAGACCCAAGAAATTCTATGCTTTTTCAACCATAAATGCCCTTTGTGATTACCAGAAAATCACACATCAACACTGAGTTGTTCTTGCACTATCATGACCTAGTACCCGAGAGACCTTAGGGTGATTTTCTAAAACTTAGTTGTAGATTTTCACCTTTCAAGAGAGGTGTCACACTTGTGTGTTGTTTGTGTTGAGAAGTGAAAAAAAAACCCATCAAAAAAACTATCGCTAGAGGGGGGCAGCTTGATAAAGCTAGATAGAATTGGGTCCTTCTCCCCTTAAAGTTTTCACAGAGTAACTAGATCCACACCAGATAAGGGAGAATTTCAAGAGTTAAAGACTCCTACCCAGGTTAGGAGGGCTAAGAAAAGGGAAGCTTCGGCATTAGTCCCACCCACTCGACCTCCAACCCCTCCATCTCCATCTTCTCCTTCATTTCAACCAACCTTTTCTCCATTCACTTCCCGCATTCAAAGTGATGTTACAACTATCATGCCTCAACCATAGATTATTGCAACTCATCCATTACCACCCCCACCTCCACCAAGGCTTGGTTGGGAAATAATCCATCCCCACTATCCTTTAATGACTACCATGACATTCCAAAGAATCTAGAAGTCTTCTGCTCCAAGATCAATCCAAATGATCCACAAAGAACTACAAAAGAACACATCAAGATCTTCCAAACAGCCTTGAAGGACATGTAGATTGAACATGAGGATGTTACATGTAGGCTCTTCCCTTATTTGTTGGGATATGAAGCATTTTATTGATACATCCATCAACCTACAGGCTCCATTACCTCTTGGGATCTCATGAAAAACACTTTCTTGCAGAAATTCAAAGTTCCAGTCAGCCCCACAAATTTTTATTAGAAATTCATGTCAATTAGGAGGGAAGTCAATGAGCCAATCAGCTCATTCAATGACAAATTTCATCGAGCATACATGAAGTTACAGCCTCCTTATGTAGTTGATGATGCTTCAGCAAGAGTTGTGTATTATGTCACTTTGGACAACCTGACATCTGCCCTAGTCAAACGAATGCATCAATCACCTACAAGATCAATAGATGCATATACCAAAGCAGTAAAAGCAAGCACTGATTTGGGACAACATATTGCATATTTGTTTCCTTCATTGGGGTCGACTAATAACCGTACACAAATTCATGGACTTACTCCTTGGCTCATCAAAATCTGTTGATGAATATGGTCCCTCAACTACCCATAGTGCCACACCTAGGGCCTCCATTGAACTAGGCCCCATCCATATTGATCTACCTACAAACTTCAAGTCAATAGCCCTATTCATAGCTACCCCAAGTGCCTACATACCTGCAAAGCTTTGAACCCTTAGCTACCCAACAAAATCCATCTACAACACATCTAGTCTACCTTCAAAAGGTTGTATCAATGCAAAGCAATGCACACAAGGAGTGAATTGACCAATTGGTTGAATTAGTGAAGAAGTTGTCCACTGAAGTAACTCATCTAAGGAACTAGAATAACCAGCTGCAAGCATCCCAAGGGACCATTCAGACTAACTTTCACAGAGACAATCGTGATCCAAGCCCATCCTCGGGACAAAATTATGAAAGAGGTCATAATTCTAGACAGAACTTTGAAAGGAGATCATCCCAAAGGTAGAATAGAATGTGGAATTCCAGACCCAACAATGGTGGGGTGCCAACACCTCTTGATCCACCTAGAGGTACCAAAAAATATACAAGTGGAGTCTACTTGGCTAAGGTAGCCCTATCTGGATGGTGTAGGATTCATCAAACTAGCCGGCATTTCGAACTCGAGTGCCTAGAGTTTCAAACCTCTGCTTCAATCTTCCAAGTAGAGGTGCAAAATGTTGTTGATAGTTCAAGCTATAGAGCAATAGTACCATCAGAGCCGTATGAAATAGTCTTGGTCATCAACTAGGCACCTTTTCCTCAAAGTGACAAGAATGAGCCCGAGAAGGAGGTTGAAGAAAAGGCGGGCAAATCAAAAGAGGTAAGTAATGGAGAAACCCTATCTCAAATGTTTGATTTAGTAGATAATGGGCCTAAAGATGAGGAAGAACCTCATGTGGAAGAGGTACATATGTTTCACCAACATGCTACACCCTTTAACTTGAGAAATAGGCAAGTTGGTGATCCCTTCACAACCTCCACCCCGCCCAACAACTTTAATACACCTCCTAACCTGAATGTTAGCAATAACCCACCTTACCCCAAGGTCTCTACTCAATATTTCAATAGGAAAAAAGAAACCCGATCCAGATAAAGAGCAACCCACTCATCCCATTCAAAGTAGTTCCTTCAAAGCAAATATGGAGCAAATGGGGGAATATGTAGCGAAAGAGTTGAAAAAACTTAAAGTGATTTGTCAGCCTTCAAGTTGTTGTGGTTGCCCACCATCAGGAATGCCTTCTTTAGGTCATTAAATGGAACTTCCCCATCAAAAACAACTCAAGAAACAATCATGAAGAAAGTCTCATTTAACACCTCTAATAGTGAGCCAGTGATCAAAGAAAACCTGCGGTGAAACGTGATCAACCACTTAGCAAAAATTAGCAAGTAGACAAGCAGCCAATTAAGGAGCAAAGGTAGACATAAACAAAAGATAAAAAAAAGAAAGGGATAAGGCTCAAGTGGCTCAAGTAGATGCATCCATAGGACTATTTCAAGGAAGGTTAGAGACTCCTCCTTTCCTCTTGACCATTCGAATGTTTGGTAAAAATATACATAACTACTTGCTAGATTCTGGCACTTCTACCAATGTCATGTTGTTTGTAGTCTACCAAGCATTAGGAATAAATCCAACCCCATAAAAATGTAAGTTAACCCAGCTAGACAAGACCAAGTTCAATGTGGTAGGGGAACTAAATAGAATCCCTATGCAGATTACAATAGATCCAAGGGTGCAACAAGTTATTGACATTTAGGTTGTTGATATTCTAGAAACCTATGGTATCATATAGGGAAGAGACTTCACCCAAGCACTTAATGGATATACATTAACTGACTATTCCCACATGTGGTTTCCATGGAAGGGGCTTCCCAACAAGATCCAAATTGAGCATGAGCCCAGGATGAGGTTAATGATTATTGAATACAACAACATGAATGAAGTGTTGTTCGCAGAAACAAAATTGGGAAATTATCTCCTAGTTGCATATGAAGTCTCAGAGGAAGAGGTAGAGGAAGAAGTCCTTGTGTTGTGCTATGCCTCTCCCAACTTGGCTTCCCTCCCTAACAGTATAGTAGCAATAGTTGAGTCCGATAATGAATACTTCTAGGAGGATGGAAACTTGGGCTTGTTTGATGGTTTCCAATATTTCATGCAGAAATGTGTACAGGATCAGCTTAGTTTAGGGGCTATAATGGACTTTAAAGAGCTTTTACTACCCAATTGGTGTTGAATACACAATGCCTCCCATTCTAAATTTGAGTGTTTCATTTTCCAAATAGTTGTGGATCACATTAAAAGGAAGATCACTCCAAAAGAGCTCCTAGAAAATTAGCAAGTTCAAAACCTGCCTGAATGTAAATAGCCACCTAAGGGTGCAAGCATAGACATGCAACCAGAAAATGTAGTATGCTCAAAATGTATGATACTTCAATCATCACTCACACCATTCCCCTCAAACTAGATGTGAAGCCCTTCCAACAGTGACAACACCCGATCAATGCGCTGCTAGAACCTGTTATTTTCAAGGAAGTGCAGAAGATACTTTCATCCTAAATCATCTTTCCTATTTGACATTCCACATGGGTGGCTAACCTAGTTCTAGTAAGGAAGAAAAATGGAGAAATCAGGTTATGTGTAGATTTTAGGAACTTGAATCGAGCCTCTGAGAAGGACAACTATCTAGTACCCTCACTAGTACAAATGATTTCACTTCTTGACGGCTACTCAAGCTACAACCAAGTGATGGTGCAGTATGAAGAAAAGAACAAAATAACTTTCACTACAAATGGGAAACATTTACATACTAAAGAATGACGTTTGGGTTGATTAATGTAAGTACAATATTTTAGCACATCATGGATATAGCTTTCAAATACCTCATCAGAAAATGCGTCATCATATACATGGATGACCTTACAGTGATCTTGAAGAAGAGAGGAGATCATGTTTCAGACCTATGCAAGGTGTTCTAGATGTGCAAGAAATTTAGAATTTCGTTGAACCCGAAGAATTATATCTTTGGGGTAACGGAAGGAAAATTATTGGGACATGTGATTTCAAAAAAGGGTACATTCATAGATCTGGAACATATTTAGGCCATCTTAAAAATTCAACCTCCGCACAACAAAAAGGAAATGAAATCCTTTTTTTAGAAAGATCAACTTTGTTAGGAAATTCATCATAGGGTTCACAAAAATAGTGAAGTTGTTAAATGCAATTCTTAAGCAAGATGCTAAAGTAGAATGGATGCTAGAAGCTAAATAAGCTTTTGCAAAAATAAAACGGGTCATTGCAGATGCTCCCGTACTGGTTAACCTGGATTATTCTAAGGCATTTTATATCTATTTGTTTGCTTCAGATCACTCATGTGCTAGCATGTTAACACAAAAGGATGATGAAGGAAGTGAACATCCTATAGCCTCTATGAGTGCTCCATTAAGAAAGATGTTGAACTGTGTTACCATAATGTGGAAAAGCAGGCATATTCCTTGGTTTGTGGGGTCAAGAAGTTCACGCATTACATTCTAAGAAACAAGGTGTTTTCCATTTTCCCAAACCCTGCCGTCAAGTTACTACTGATGCAAAATGAGCAAGGGGAAAGATGAGCCAAATGGGTAATGCTACTTCAGGAGTATGACATGGAGATCCAACCAATGAATTTGGTTTGAGGACAGGATCTCACACATACAATAGTAGAGATAGAACTAGAACTTACTGTTCAACAATACCACTTGGAGGATGTTTCTCCTAAAGAATGGTATGATGACATAGTGTACTACTTGCTGAATAACAAATGTCTACCACATCTACTAGGGGTGAAAAAGTGAGCTCTGAGACTGAAAAGTAACAGTTACATGCTCAATGGAGCCATGTTATACAAGAGGAATCACAAACGTATTTACCTCAAATGCCCAAGGAAGGTAGAAACAACTAAAGTGGTAAGGGAATTCCATGACAAATTTGGAACATGACATGGATCCTACCCTTCAAAAGCCCATCAAATACTATGAGTTGGATACTACTTGCAAACTCTATTCAAGGATGCACACAACCACATCTAATTTTGTCATGTTTTCCAAACTACTGCCACCAAGGAAAGGTATGCTATTGTTCCGCTACAACTAATTGTCGAGGTAAGAACCTTTGCTTAATGGGGACTTGACTTCATTGGTTCGGTAAACCCACCATCCTCTGCGGGTCACAGGTACATTCTAACCACAACTGATTATTGTACTAAATGGATAGAAGCAATTTCTTGTAGGCAATGCACAACTGAGGTAGTAATTAATTTTCTAGAAATTTTCATTATTAATCATTTTGGCTACCTGTTTGCATTAGTCTATGATAATGGTCCTGCCTTTTCCTCGCTTAAGTTCATAGCCTGGGCTTTTGATTTTGGGATTATTCTCAAATTTTTATCCAACTACTATCCCCAAGGTAATGGATTAGCTAAATCAATAAACAATAACTTGTTGACTGTCATATGTAAGCTGCTAGATAAGAATCCAAAGGACTGACATACCCATTTGCACTTTAATCTATGGGTAGATTGCACCCAACACAAAGCAGCCTTAGGAAATTCCCCATACCATCTTTTCTATGGTTTAGAACCTATTTTCCCAATCCACCTCAAGATACCTACGTTGCAGTTCATCAACACCTATGATGAGGGAGAATGTCTTGAGGCTTGCCTAACTGAGCTACTCCATTTAGAGTAAATACGTGATGAAGCAGTAGAGAATTTTGCTAAACATCAAGGTGTTTTCAAAAGGTGGTTCGATCATAGAGCCAAATTCAAGGCCTTTAGAATCACTGATTTAGTGCTATGTTGGGACAAGGCCCATGAAAAGAAAGGAGTACATGACAAATTCAACAAGCTCTAGTTTGGCCCCTTTCAAATTTTTGAAATACTAGGAGATAATGCTTTTTTCCTAAAAAAACTCACTAGAGACAATGCCCCATTTCTATTCAATGGGAAGTACCTCAAGCATTACTTCCTTGCCTGAATTGTTCAAGCTCAACCTTGTACATAGTTAGAGTAGGTCTTTTGCTTGTTTTTTTGGCCCTTTTCTTTGCTAAGGGTGTTGTTTGGTCTTGATGCGGTGGTTATGCTTGGCGTGCACAAAGGGCCCACTTTGCTACACGTTACCTTTTTGTTCCATGGATAAGTCTTCATGAGTTACCATAGATCTCATTCTGCATCTCTAAATCAAGTCTCTTCACTTGAACCTCAGCTTGACCTAGAGTGGAACCCTTGTTTGAATTCTTTCAAAATTATCTTTGGACTCACATAATGCATTTTTTAAATACTCTTGATGAGCTATACGATAGTTACCAAGAAGCCTCGATAAGTGAAAAATCCTAAATTTGCTCCAATGACCACTGTGAACTCCAAACCCACTATGAGGTTCATTTCTTATATAGTTGAGCAAAAGGGTATCAAAAGAAAAGCATAAAAGAAAGAAAAAGAGAAAAAGAACATAAAAGGAAAATATTAAAAAATAGGCAATTGTGTGGGTGTATGAACAACTTTATCAAGGCTACGGACGCTTGGCTGGAAATAGAGCAATGTTTGTGGGGATCATAGCGACAACTTCGTTGAGGCTATGAATGCATGACTGGCAGTAGAGCAATGTCCAGGTTACTTTTGGAGTTAGATTACTTACATAGCTTGCCCTAGTCAATTGATCACTATTCTCTATAGTTTCTGAAGGAGAAGAATGAACTCATCGCACACACTCTTCTGAGGTATTTTGTGACTCAATTCAATTAAGGATTTATTTCTCCTTTGAACCTTGAATTTGTGTGATAATTCCTACTTTTGGTCTGTGAAACTAGAGATTCTAGGTTCCAGATGAATCCTTATCCTTGGAATGCTCGAGAGCGTTCTCCTAGTAGAGTTGGCATTTGTTGTGCTTGTTGAACACATGCCCCACTCGGACTGGGGACCCCCTCTCTTCATTTCACCTTCGCCCAGTCAGTTCACCTTTGCCTCAATTTTTGTACCCCTATTTTTCAAGCCTAAGTTGGTCATGAGCCTTAAATTTCCAAATTCATCTTGGCCAAGGTCACTCACCCAAGTTTTAGGAAGTTTTTGACCTTTGTAGAATTTGACTTGCAGGCTTCCATCCTTTGAAGGTCACCTCATCCTTCACCTTTGGCAGGTCCACCATTGCGAGGTTCACCTCATGGATTTCAACCTCTTCTTTGTCATTCCCTATAGCATTCTTCATGTGTCTACCCGAGATAGCTTTCTCGCATGTAGCTTCTACATTCAGCCTTTCTGCATTGTAGGTTTCACAACCAATTTTTCTACCTTAGCCCTCGCTTGATGTCCTCCGTGGATTTCATTTCTACATCCTCACCAACCTACATCCTTGTCGTACCTACAATTAATAACAATATTAATGGCGAGTTTGCCTATAAATATGACTCTCCCCAACTATCATTTTCATCTGATATTTTCAAATTTGAAAGATCAAAGGAGGCATTCGCATGTGCAGGAGAACTTTGAGAGATCGAGTTGCATTCACATTCTCTAGCCACGAAGGTAAGCCCTTGGTTGCCTCTATCATTGTTGATTTATGATTGAACTGTCTAGGGTTTTAGGTTGAACAAATTGTTAAAAATCAAGTGCCATGATCTAAACCCTAATCTATTTGAATGCTAAAACTCCTGTAGCAGATGGCGCAAGCTTCAAACTAAGAAAACCATCCATGAAATACTTTTTCTTAAAGTAGTAAAGGTCTCTATAGCCTGTCGCTCCATCGATTCTTGTGCCATTAACCGTTGTGCATTTTTTAATTTTTGGGACCTTGTGTGTGGACCGCCACACTCCTTTGGTTGTTCTCAATGGCAGAGTCCTTACGACCTCTTATCCTATGATTCCCACATCTCCCCTCCCGCTGTCAACAAGTTAAATTAAAGTCTTCAAATCCTTTAAGTCTCGGTGCATTGCAAATTCATTCTTGCATATCGCCTTGGCAGAAGGATGCCACCCTTTGGCTGTTCACTTATGGCGATGTCCTAGCAGACTTCCATCATGCGGATTTTATCCCGTCTGCCACTATGGGATGAACTCGAACCCAAGCAACATGAACCACTCAGGTAGGATTCCACTATAGGTCCACTCGTGCGAGTTGCCTCATGTGAAACTCCACCACGCCAATGTCATTCTCAATGGAAAATTAGGCATGATGCCCTACCTCACAGACCATGCTCTATGTATTTCCTCAAATTCCTAAACTTAGTCACCATGGGTATAAGCATGAACTTTGATGAATCTCTGGAATGCACCTATTAAACAAAGGTAAACTCATAAGCCTCAAGGCCGCTATGGATCTGTCTATGCGGGCCACCCTTGTTTGGAGGACGTTCCTATAATGGTTGTTGTTTTATGGCAAAGCCTATGTGTCCTTTTCCTATATAGGTATCACACCTCTAACTTTTGTGAACATAAACTTTAAATGCAGAACAATGAAAAAATTAAGTCATAGCCCTTCACAGGTTCATTTGTGTGGACCGCCCCTCACGGAACGACACCTATCCTAAGTTGTTGTCTAATGGAAATAACCCAACAGCGACCTGCCACACATTTTTTGCGAACCTGGTTCCCGCACTTCATAAAATGATCAAACCTTTAAGCAAACTGACTAAGAATAATTCCACACATATGTTAAAATGTTCAAACTAAAATTGAGCAAGTAGGGAAGCATTGTGGGTTCTGCCATGCGGAATTTTGCCCATGGGATGCTACTTACCCAAGGACGTATGATAACAACAAAAATAAAGCGACAACCTCATCAACAACTTTCACATCACTAATCCTCGCATGAGCTAAAAGGATCACTTTGACCAAAGGAAATGATCTTGAGTGCTTCCACCACCAATTTGCACACATGCCTAATAGTTTTACACTATATTTCCTCAATAATCAAAGCATGTAGAAATTCACCATCAGGTGGCCGCCTATGGAAGTCTGTCTTCCCTCCACCGTTCCGTAAGGCTTTCACCCTGACGACTTTCGTAGGTCAGAAACTCGTACCTCCAAACCCACATTTCTGCAAACTGCCCAAACGAACTCAAAATGATAAAATATATTAGATGTAATGATCTCTAAAGGGTATGTAGGTGTGTTTGATGATGTATTTACATGATTTAACTAATTATTTCTCTCCCAATATGTCAAAGCATTTATTGCACCTTTTGTGTGCAAAATTTATGGAACCAATGGAGAAGCCTTCAAAGAAAATAGACAAAGGAAAAAGGCTAGCGAGGACTCCAAGAGGAAAAGAGGAGAAAGCACAAATGAAGTACAAGTTCCACAAGGCTGAGTGTACCTCAAAAATCACCTCCAACGGGAGTAAGGTTGTTGATACTAATCTAGTACATGTTAGTATCGATGAGTTTAGACAAAGGGTTATGGTAGACCCTAAAACAAAGGAGGCCTTGAGAATCAAGAAGAATGGAATTGCAAAGGTGGCAGGCTTTCCTCCTGCTCTAGTTGCTCCATAATTGGTTTTTTCTTGTCGAGAGTGTTATCATGCCTAGAACAAAAGGATAGTCACTGGGGATGGAAGAGTACTGGAAGACCTGTCTCCCCAGTCTATTAGAAAACATTTGGCATTCCCTTGTTTGAAAAAATGGAGGAAGTTGAAAAGGAATTCACCTTGAAAGTATGGAAAGAAGATCTTATTGGTTGCAAAAGAACAATCAATCAAACATGGCTAAAATATAAGAGGGGAAGCACTAATAAGTTGCCTCAAACACTATACAAAAGTGACTTTATAGAAGAGACTAATGATTTAGTGACCCTCCTAAGCAGAGTAATGGGCCTTCCCACTTCCTCATTCTTTGAGGAGTGGATGTTTTGTTTCATAGAGGAGATTCTTTGAGGAAATGCCAAGTTCCACTAGGCTAAAATGATCAGTGAAAACCTTCACAATCAATTTGTGGTAGTGAAGAAAACTTTAGAGTTTTACATGACCTCTTATCTGGTCTACTTCTTGGCTGTTAAGTTCCCATATAAAGGATTGGACTACGTTGGGACACTAGGAATGAAGAAGGGGCAACTTAGGGTGTATGATTGCTACCCTTAGCTTTAGTACAAGAACTTCAAGAAAGACTACAAGAGAGTTAACAATGCCTTCATTGGGCATATCATTCGCACTTTGTCAGAAGACTACCACAAGAGGATGTCCCACAATGCTAAGGCAATGGTGAAAGGTTTTGGGTATTGGTTTATCCAATTCCCTAATTTTACATACATTCAAGTAGATAGATTCTCAAGAAGACCGTATCAGCTGCCCCATTACCCAAATGATAGAATCATATTCATGGAGCTCACTCAGAAGTTGCATACTACCCAAACTTTACTACATAATAAGCATCATGTCAAGATCCCATATCCCCTTACATTTGAGCAAGGGATGTATTCCTACCCTACTACCCCATGCACCGAGAACTCAAAAAATGAACTGGAAAAGTACAATTTTGAGCTACACATAGAGAGCAGACACTTTGATCCCCTCGAGAAATTGAAGAAGTAGGTTGGACAACAGTATGCTTATAGGCCACATATCAAAGATTTTTGGGCCAACTACGATGATGACCATGAGGTTAGGAGGAAACACTACATGAGAATGACAGCCCAATTTGTGAAATCCATCAACTTATTCTGAGTCCCAGATCAAATTATCAAAGATGACAATATTTTGGATGAGAAATACAATGCTTTGATAAATGTTCCTTTGCCAATAATTGACTGGAATGAGCCAGAGGTCACAGACCTAGACATTGTTACTCGTCATGTAGAATAGAGGACCAAGTAATGGATAGATGACCAAATAACCCTCCTACACGAGCAGGGAATGAATCTGACTTATGGGGAGCTTGAATACAAGATACAGAGTGAAATGAATAGAGGCACTATTGTAGGTTCATCGAGTGAGGCTCCCAAGTCCCCACCTCTTACTAGATCAAGGAAGAGAAAAGAAACATCTGAGCAGAAACTAAAACATAAATTTTACACAAGGAAATCAATAGAAGGGTAGAATCCACCAAAGAAACTGAAAAGAATGGAAACCTTTGTTCTCAAAATGCTGGCTATCCAAGAGGAAGGATCCCTGCACAAACAAGAGGAAGAAGTTGAGTGACCATGCCCGACACCACCCACCACCTCCACTCTCCCATCAGCCACTACCATTGCACCATCCCCTTCCACTCCTCAATCACTTCCTGTCTCATCTCCGCCTGTTGTGGAAATCTCTGTCCACCTCACCTCCACCTCCTTAACTACTCCCATGGTGGTGTTAGATTCTTCCTCATCCACCACTTCCCCATTATTGTCTTCCTCGCTCCCACCTCTATTTCCCATTGTTTCTACTCTACCTCATTCTATACCAACAACCTTTATGCATGCCTTCATTGTATATTTATAAAACACAACATCTAAGGTCTATAAGGTGATCCTCAATCCTCAAGTCAAGACATTGATGGCCTATCTTTCTACTACCTTGCCTCTCCCTCCATCTCCTACTAAGCCACCTAAAATGAAGGCAACAATGCAAATTTCTGAAGAAATGGAGAGGCTAAGTGTGGAGCAGCCTAAAGTAGTAAAAGAGGATATTTTTTAAGAGCCAGAGGACTCCAATTAGTATGACTACTTTGAGCATCCTAAGGGAGGAATAAGGATTGATCTAGATAGAGTGGCCTCAGATGAAGAAGGGAAACAAACGCCCGAGGGCAAGGGTGCAGACAATTTTGATGATTATTATGAGGTTGATACCTCTAACCAAGAACTTGAGGGGGGACAACCTAAAGAACACACAGACAAGGAGGCAAACCCAAAGTAGTGTCTCTCTAGAGAAGGGAAAATTTGGTACAGGTATTGATGCAGAAAAGATAGATGAGCCCCCACAAATTGGCCAAGATGAGGGCCAGTAGCATGAAGAAATTCCTCGAGAAGAAAGAACAAGATAAAGGAGAAGAAAACATCAGAGATGCTCCCAAGTATGAGGAAGAAGAGCCATCAAAAGAATAGGAGGAAGGGGACAATGATTAATCCCCAGTTCATCAAACTGAAGTTCCTTCATGATTGAAGCAGCAGCTCAAAAGAAAGGCCCAGGTGCTTGCAGATTCTAAAGCCTACCTTGAAGCAGTCTTAGCCCAAGCACAGGTGAAAAACAGAAAGGAAAAGAAGCCAAAAACTAAGTCCCACATAGCTAATAACACTTCTTGGTCCAAAATATTGTAGGTGACCACTCCTACAGCTAACAAGGATGCAAGCACCATCCAAGGCAAAGATTATTAGGTGACTACCATCAATATGGTCCTAACATCTCACACCTAAAAGATTGATGAATTTTAGGGGTCAATATCCACCATCCTTCAACCAATTAACAAATATCACTCGATGAAGGAATATAATGCAATAGAATCTACCAACAACAATTCATTAGGGGAACTTCTGTCCCAAACTCAGCTTGGAGAAGATCAATTATCAAATTCTTCAAAATTCACTTTGAACCACAAGACTACCAATAAATCAAATCACCACATAAGTATTCTTGACCTTTATTAGACTCAAATATATCTTAACCAACATCAAAATTACTGAACCAAATCAAAATCACCATTAGAAACCGAGAACCAATCACATCTTTCACTACGCTTTTATGAGAGCAGCAAATAAGGTATTTTTGACATAACTTTCAAATAACAACTCCAACCCATGACATAAAACCTGTTTTGGATACCCATTTGTCCCTTATATAACATATATTACATGTAGGTTGGGTTACTTTAGAACATATTCCTCAAAAACTTGCTGCTACATTGTCCCAAAGGCTTAATTTTGCAACATGTCTTCAATAAAAAGGCCATAAAACATTCAAAACTCAATAAAATTCGATCAAACAAAAATAAAAATGAAGTAGACTCATAGGTACATCAATCAAAATGACTTAACTATGAAAATAATTCATTAAAAATCTTTACATCAACCTGCAAACACGTTTTTACCAATCTGAAATACAAGAAAAGCAAAGTTTAAGCATGCATAGGGGTTTCTAAATGATTTTCTTCTTATTCAAACTTCCCCCTCTACTTTAAAATGATTTAAAATTCCTATTTAAATAATTTTCATCTTCCCCAATCGACTAAGCCTTCTATTTTCCCACTTGAATCTTCATATTCTTTGTTTTTTTTACTTTTTTGCATTTTTACATAATTGACAACTTTGCAAATTTTGCAAGTTTTACATTTTCCACTATTTTGACCACCTAAAAACATTTAAATGACTAAAATACATATTAATTAACCATTTCATGACCTTTTCACAAGGTTTTACAATTAAAAATTGAGATTTTGCAATTTTTCCTTTTTGAAGCACAAGGTGCTCCTGCACCATACAACCAACCAACAAAACCTTTCCAAGTCCCTTGGAAACATATTATAGCAACTTTTCTTGCCTTAAATTTTCCCTTTCCTTTATCTTTCTGCCATTAGGTTCTCAATCATCTTTTTCTCTTCCAAAAGGACACAGGTCTATCCTTTCATAACTCTCATCTTTTCACAACTCTTTCTCAACCAAGGACACAGGATTGTCCTTGCACTTTGCTTCTCTTCAATAATCATCCCTTTTTTTCCACAATTCATCCTTGACCTTCTCTAAATAATATTTTTTTCAACTTCTCATCTACTCCCATTAGTGGAGTACTCTTCAGGCTGCACACTGAAGTGCTTCTTCAGAAAACTATCCATCTCTCTTCAACCTACAAACACAAACTCAAACACCAACTCAACAAACCATCCATCTTACCCAATAGTAGATCCTAGAAGATGCATCTCTCTTTTACTTTCACCTTCTATCTATCTTAATCTCCATTAGAGGATGGTGACTATAGATCTCAGCTTGTCTGCCAACACACAACTCAAAACTCTTCCTCTTTGCAGCATAGATGGATCAAGCACCTGCAACCAACCACAACTCAACAACCAACTATCAAAAAACCAACTATTAGAATCAGCTAGCTCTGATACCAATTTGATGCAAGAGCATCTATCAACAACAACAATTCATCAGGGTAACTTCTATCCCAAACTCAACTTGGAGAAGATCAATTATCAAATTCTTCAAAATTCACTTTTCATTCACCAAAAACCATCAAATTCACTTTGAACCACAAGACTACCAATAAACCAAATCACCACATAAGTATTCGTAACCCCTATTAGACTTAAAAATATTGTAACCAGCATCAAAATTACTGAACCAGATCAAAATCACCATTAAAAATTGAGAACCAATCACATCTTTCACCATGCTTTTATGAGAGCAGCAAATAAGGTATTTTTGACATAACTTTTAGATAACAACTACAACCCACAACCTAAAACCTGTTTTGGATACCCATTTGGCCCTTATATAACATATATTACATGCAGGTGGGGTTACTTTGGAACATATTCCTCATTAACTTTCTTCTATGCTATCCCAGAGGCTTAATTTTGCAACCTGTCTACAGTAAAACGGCCTTAAAACACTCAAAACTCAATGAAATTCGATGATACAAAAAGAAAAATGAAGTAGAATCATAGGTTCATAAATCCAAATAAATTAAACATGAAAATAAGTCCATAAAAATCCATACAGCAACTTTCAAACATGTTTTTACCAGTCTAAAATACAAAAAAAGCAAAGTTTAAGCATGCACAGGGGTTTCTAAATGATTTTCTTCTTATTAAAACTTCCCCCTCTACTTGAAAATGATGTAAAATTCCAATTTAAATTATTTTCATCTTCCCCAATCTACTAAACCTTCTATTTTCCCATTTGACTCTTCATATTCTTTGTTTTTTTTGCTTTTTTGCATTTTTACATAATTGACAACTTTGCAAATTTTGCAAGTTTTACATTTTCCACTATTTTGACCACCTAAAAACCTTTAAATTACTCAAATACATATTATTTAACCATTTCATGACCTTTTCACAAGGTTTTACAATTAAAAATTGAGATTTTGCAATTTTTCCTTTTTGAAGCACAAGGTGCTCCTGCACCAGAAGAATTGAAAACACAAGTGGTAGAACTGACTACCTCCATACTACATGAAGAAGTAAGTAAAATGGAGAAAATGAAGAATTGGACCAAGTGTACATCTGATTGGTTCAAAAGAGTTGTCAACATTGCTGACAAAGGCATCCAATGTGCAGCCAAGACACACAATGAGTTTCAAGTTTTGTAGAAGGAAGTCGAGGACGTAATGGGGATTTGCAAAGAGTTTCTTGAGCTATATAGAATTACATACCCAAAGTTGGAGAGAATTCTCAAGCTCTCCTATGAAACTTGGAAAAATGAATTGGAGTTGTCAAAAGAAGACCATTGGCTACCCAAAGCATGGCTACTGAATTTGGAATATAGAAAAGGGGTTTTGGAGAGGTCCTTGCTTGAATTGGAGGCCAATCATGAACATAATGTAGATCATCAAGTTGAATGTAATGAATTCCTAAAGTTGATGACAAACTATGAGATGCCCACCTTGGAGCTAGATCGGGAAGCCATCAAATTTGAATTCCACAAGAGGATAGAGCAAGGGGCCGATGACACATTGTCGGCTAACTTCATGGATTTTGTTGTGAGAGCCTTCATAGAGTCCGAAAAAATAATCAAAGCTGAACCAAAATGCAAAGAGCATCGGGATCAAATGGTAGAAGGGTTCAAAAGAGTTACCTTCCATATCTCCAAATCCAACCTCTCTTAAGAGAAAAGGTTGTTGGTTGTCATTGGCAAGTTCATGGAATATGGTACTCTATAAAAGGAAGTTGGAAATCCCATTATAGATGATATAAGCATTTTCTAAAGTAGCTAAAAGGGCTAAAATCAACTAGAAGACAAAATAGACTATAGGACAAAATAGGAAAAAGATAAAATAGTCTATTTTTATATTGTAAAATTTGTACTCATATGGGGTTAGGTGAAAACCCTAAACTAAAATGAATCTGAGTCATTCATTGTAAAGTGATCTTGTCTATTCATTCTACTTTTTGAAAGCTATAAATAGGGGCATCCTCTCATTTTCAAAGAGAGATATGAGTTGTTGTATAAAGTCATTCTACTATGATATATGAGAAAAACATTGAAGTTGATGGTTTCTTGTGTATTGCTCTTTATGTGTGCATGATTCCATCTCCAAAAGTTTATTTCAGCACTATTATTTCAATTTTAAGTTACTTTTTTGTTAGTAGTTTATGTTTAGCTTCAATGGTGGATGTATGCTACGGTATTTGATGCACTTCCAGCTCATACTTTTGGCCATTTGTTAATGACAAATTGATGTGTAAAGTTAGTCTAAGCTAATTCATTTACAACACTTAACTCCAACTGTGTATGTGAATGCTTTAAGTATTCATGTTGATGTTTGAAATCATAAGTAAGCCTTAGAAGATTTCACTAGTTTTTTGAGACTGTAGGTTTCCCTTGGTTAAGAAAAACTCAATATTGGGAGTCTATCTACTATAGCATCAACCATTGTTACTGCTCATCTTAGTTTCAAACTTAGGGAAACATCTAAACCTTTCATCCTTTTGAATTTTCTTTCAAAACCAAATCAAACATACATTTCCAAGCATCACTACAAAGCAAAATATGATGATTTAAACAAGTTTCAGATTGTTATAACAAAGTTGTCATTTTTCATCAATCTCCAGAAATCTGAAACTTCATCACAGACCCAAGAAACTCCAGGCTTTGTCAACCATAAATTCCCTTGTGATTACTAACAAATCACACATCAACATTGAGTTGTTGCACTGTCTTGACCTGACACTCGAGAGAACTTGGGGTGATTTTCTAAAAATTAGTTGCAGATTTTCACCTTTCAAGAGAGGCGTCACACTTGTGTGTTGTCTGTGTCGAGAAGTAAAAAAACACCCATCAACATATTACAAACAAAAGAAGACAACAAGAACAACATATAAAATCAAAATTTGAACCTACCTGAAGCAATGCATGATGACTCTATACCCTCATCACAACATAAACAAGAACATTGCATGGATATTGTTATTCAACCTCCCATTGTGATTTATTTAGATGATGACATTGATATTGCAAATATTTATGAGCAAGTGCATGATGAGTTGAATACATTATTTTTTTATTCTATGAGTTTAGATGAAAAATCTCCTAGAAAAAGTGTTGAACCTGGGGCTTTCCCTAGTTCAAAACTTGCTCTTGTCCCTTTGGCTAGTTTTCATCCTTTCATTTATACAAATCGAGATTGGGATGCAAACGACCTACTTTAGGTTGACTCACATGTGACTTACTAGTCTTTTGCTTCATGTTTCTTTATATGCTTGCATGTGTATAATGTGATCCTCGTGATGTTTCATTTGATGTATCTCTCTCTCTCTCTTTTTGTGCATTCCTCTATATGTACCTTCATTCTTCTCTATGTTGTAAGCATTTTATCCTTTTCATTTGTCTTGTGTTTTCCTTTTGGGGATGATGCAAGGAGTTGAGACATTTAGCTCTCTTTCATGTTGACTTGAAAGTTTTTTTCTTTGTTTTTGCTCTTTATGTGTCATTCTTCCAGTTCTATGAGTATTTGGGGAATGATGAAAGTTCCATGCTCTATAAAAAAATTGTAGCAAAGACATACTAACCCCGAATCCATAGATCCCTTATGTATTTGTGGGGGAAACCCTCCCTTCCTATTTCATGACATAGCTTATTTCCAAGGAAAGCTCTCATGTTAGGAAAAAACATTGGCTACTTTAAAGCAATTGCTCACAGTGATGGTGTAGCAATCGCTTTAAAGTGAGTGCATACATCAATGTCATCTTTCAAAATATTTCATGGCGTGATTTTTCTTTCTTCTTGTGATGTGTCCTTTTCTTGGTGGTGTCATTGGGTTCTATGTCCTCCAAGAGTGTACGATCTACCATCGTGGCATGATGTGAATGAGGCAACCCATGAGTGATGATTGGACACCTTTGACTTGTCCTCTCTTGGAGATATTAGGCACAATACTCCCTAAAAAGACCTTTACATGAACAAAGAAAAATCCCCTTTAACAAAATTCATACATTACAAAAGCATTTACAAAAAGCATTACATTGTGGTGCCTTATTAAAGTTATCAGGAGGATAACTTTGGTATGGTTAGTATGATGAGAAGTTGACACACTAGCATGACTTTCTCATTATACAGTGAGAAGACGACACATTGGCATGACTTTCTCACTAAACCACCTCATTCAAACAACTCGCCTAGTGGATAGACTAAGGTTCCACTACCCCTAAGTGGGTAGCACGTGTTATGGACAAAAATCTTAGATGTGTTCCACATCACATTGGACCGTTGAAGCTTGATCCTTTTTCTCGGACAAACAACCACATTCCACATTGTTTTGGAACAATTGGGCTTGATCCTTTTGTTTTTTATTTATATTTCTTGGCCTTTGATAGGGTATGATCATGTATCTTTATTATTGTTGCATACTTAAGTGTCTTGAATGTTACTTTAGTGTGAGTTTGACATGGGGTCATCCTCTCACTAAAGTGGGGAAAATTTGTAGTATCAAAAAAAGTAGTCCTTTTTCACACCTAATTTGGGAATAATTGACATATAATTAACTTAACTAAACCTTGGGTTAGTCTTGTAATGTTTTGTACACATTAACACTAATCTAGGCCTATTTTAAAGCTAAATACACCTAATTTTCATCTTCTCTAAGGTGTTGTAAAGTGTTGTTACACACTTTCACACTTTTCTAGAGTTGATTTAATTAATGAAGCCTAATGGAACCATTTTAATGAAATGTACTTAACTTGTACCCTATTTGTGGTGTAGTAATTTTTTGTAACACACTTTCACATTTATATAGGGTGGCATTAATTAATTGTGGTCAATTGGCCCCTTTAATTCAAATTTAAGCCTTATTTATGACACCTCCTGAAGATCTATCCTGAAACCCATAATTTAAATAATAAAACATTTAATTGGGAAAAATCAAGGTCTTAGAAATTGGTGCTAGGAGCCATTCTCCCTAGGTGGTGAATGGGTCCTCCCTCTATAAGACCCCCCTTTACCAACATATTCTACATGGGTTTTTGGTGTTCTTTCATTCCCTAAAGGTAAGGTCCTGAAAAACAGTGCCAAGACCCATTTGTGGTGAATGGGTCCTCCCTTAATGAGGACCCCCTTTTTAAATTTTATTTTGGAAATATTTTAATAATGTTTATTTCCAAATCTGGTGTCAGCCTTAATTGTTTGAATTTCAAGGTTAATCTCCTAATTTAGTATAAATAAGGGGTTAATTCACATTGTTTCACCTAGAAACTTTAAGAGAGCATTCTTATATCGAATTGGAGTCTACCAGAGTATTTCAAGAGAATTCATAAGGCATTGAAGATCCCTCTTGCAAACATTGTTTCACATCTACTTGAGATCAAGATCTACATTCTTCATGGCTAGTACATGCTAGTTTGCAAATTTACATTACAAGACATCTTTCAAGGTATCATCAATTGTATTATTTCATGTTTCATACTTCAATTTATTTATCTCATGATTTGGTTTAATTAGCTACAAGGGGTTTGACCAAGGAAAACCCCTAATCGCTAACAATCAACAAGTTTTTCTTCCCTTGAATGTGTGTTTGCAAATTTACAGGTTGAAGATCAAGTGGAGAGCAAGTTTAGAGCAAAATTGTAAAATTTGTCAAGTCGCAAAAGTTGTTATTCAAAGTGCAAGAACAAAAAATTGAAGCTACATAATTGATTACAAGTTTTCAAGAGCTGAAAACCAAGGATTTGAGAGTGCAGACAACAAGGAAGACAACCCAGATCTTAGTTTTAGAAACCCTAATAGGGACCCATTCGCCACTAAAGGCAAATGAGTCCTTTGTGCCCTAAAAACAAGCTTCTTACAACAAGGTACACATCATTTTTATCTCTAAAAACTCCCCTCACAATTGCTATAATAGTTAGGGTTAATTTTTTTATTATTATTTACATATTTTGGCCCTCATAATTGAATGTTTCATAGTGAAAACTAGTTGGTTTACCATCTTGATCAATCCATCTTGGTGATAAACCCTATTTTTCTATGTTTCATCTGTTCTTTGTGGGTTTGAAATAAAAGTGATTTCATAAGCATTATAGTTTGAATTGAAGTTAAAATCACTACACCAATCATTGTCAACATTACTAAGAGACCTAGACCAAATTTCAAAAAGTATCCAATAAAAATCTTTGATAATGACCCTAATAGTGCTTTCTTAAAGATTCCTTATGTGGATTTACCCACAGAGGACACTAGGGCTTACATACATGGAAATTTGGAAGAGTACAATCACCAAAGAATTAAAGATCTATGGTCTAATGAGCTAACTAGAGATGACTTCTTGGTGAAACCTGAATACATTAACTTAGTGTGAAAGAAGCTTGATATTTGGAGTTGGTTTCCTAACTATAGTAGTGATGTGGATGCTAAGTATTTGAGGATGGAATTGAGTAGAAAGCATGATAAATTCATGTGGACCAACATGATTGAACTGATATCTAAGGAGGTGATTGTAGAGTCTAAGCTAATGTGTTGTAAACTTGGTAGAACCTACACAGTTCAAAGGTTTAACTAACCGAATAGTCCACTTAAAATTTCTTGAGACTACATTAGATTTTCAACCCAGGGTTTGCAAGCTTGTGATGGTGCAACATTGTATATGCCTTCAATGACTCAAAAATACCTAAACTACCCTATTTAAGTTATCCTATTTGCTAGAAATTCACAGAATTGCAAAACAGTAAAAACATAAACCACAACTAGTTGTTACGGGTACCTACAGGTTAGACTATACTTGAACTATAACTAATGAAATGATGTTGTAACAATTGAAAAATTAATAAAAACTAACGACTCGGCTAAACTATCCTCTGAAGTACAACTAGTTAGCCATTACATGCATATTCATAAGCATCCATTAATAATAAGCAAGATATGAAATTCTAATTAACCAGCATATGATTCATGAAATAATGATGAACTAATAACAACTATCAAACATAAATAAATAATTGGAAAATGAATTGAGGAACAATACCTTAAGTGGTCTTCTCAAGTGATTGTTCTCACTTTAACTGAACCCAAATCCAACTAATAGATTCTATGCATTCCATGAAGTAATCTCCATTCATTGTATAACATAAAATATTACCAAGATCCTTCCATAGATTGTACTCAATCATTCTGAATATTTTTCATGTCTTGAAATTGAAAGTAACTGATAACATAAAATTGAAAAACCAACTAACTATCCTACAAATTCAACTAACAGCTATATACAAGCTTGAGGGAATCTTTATCCAAAGCAACTACTTAACTGAAATCATTAACTCCACTCCCAAATATTAGAGCGCAAAGTTAAGACCGACTTATTCAACCTATAACTGAAAAAGGAAAAATAATCCTATCAAGACTAGAACTCTATCACAAAAGAATTACATGTAAACATACAACCATTTGTCAAAATTCAATAAGTGAAGGAGACCTCTTCTTCAATGTTCAATAACTAGTTATAATAACACGCATTCAACCTTCAATAAGTGCTCTTAATCAACAATCATCATGTTCAGTCAAATCTAGAGCTTCCCATGTTTTGTTGTCCAACATTCCCTTTTGTTGCGGGTTCATTCTGTAATTGTCGCGTGCCATAGTTCCTCTTCAACTACAAACAAGTTAAATTGCAAAGCATGTATACAAGTATAACTATCACAATTAGACATAGTATTCCATTCAACATTCCATATACATCTTCATATAAACCATTCAATACTAATATATTATAACCATAATTCCATCATCATATTTTTTGGGTTCACGTCTACATAATAGATATGAAAGGATAGTATAATATGGAAGCATTATCAGGAAAGTGTGTTTAAAATTATCTTAAAATATGTATAAAATCAATAGAAAATAAGCTATTATCTGGACCTATCATCTCCCCCCAACTAGCCTTTTACTTGTCCCCAAGCAAAATACTAGAGATCTTGATTGTACTACAGAGCAATCTATCTCAAGTCCATGGTTGTATTAACACCCTAAATCTGTTTCAAATAGAAACCTTGATATTTTGAAAGTTGATTCATCTTGATAATTCCTACTTTCTCACATTCATCACTTTTCTCCCCATTCCAATGTGGGATTGGGTAAAGGAGAATAGGTGGATGGAAGGTGAGGGGTACCCAATAAACTCCTTTGTTAACACCAATGGCTATGTATTTGTGTACCCTCTAAAGCATAGCAGTGAAATTATATAGAGAATATGGTTCTTTCCTCTATAATTCTGGTGTTAAACTATCCCATCTATTCCATACATGCTTGTAGCACTGTTGTCTAATACCCACAGCTAGCATCTGTATTCTCTCACAATCTTCCTTTCTAAGTTTCATAATTCTCTTACCCACTCCCTTAAGCTCAAGAAGTTTCAGCTAGTCATCAATGATTGCATTTGGATTCTTAGCCTCTTTTCTTATGGAGAATGCAATGGATTTCTCTTTCTCCTCATACTCCTCCATGATCTCACCCCTAAGTTGCTCATTCCTATAATAGGAGGCAAGTTCTCTAATATGAAGGCCTCCCACAATAATTAGAGGGTTCCATTCTATCTCATCGGGTATTACATAGTTGTGCAAATAAAATTCACACAACTAATCATATTCTTCAAATGTGGAAGCAATAAAAATTTCAAGAAACTCAAAAGTTTGACTCATAGCAATAGATTATTTGCTAACTAATCTACTAAACTGAAAGCATAAAAATCTTTCTTGTAAAAGCAATGTATATGTTCTTCGTGGAGGTCTACATCTAACAATTTGTGCAACCTTATCTACTATTTCCTCCAATCGAACTATTGATCTATTCAATTCCATATCTTTCTTTTCCAATTCCTTCACATATTCTTCCTTCTCCTTCTTCCATTTCTCTTTTTCCTATGCAAAATCATTAGTCACTTTCCACAATTGGTAACCAAGTGAGAAGGTTGTGTGATAATCAGGAGTTTTGATAGGAGGGGGTTTCTTATCTAGAATTGCTAGTTCTTTGTCCCCTATCTTGGTGATGGCCAACTGTGCCAACAAATCTAGCTTAGTACCATGGCCATAAAACTACAGTTTCTCCTCCATCTCTTGCATTTTTATCTCTCTTTCCTTATCCTTTTGCTCATAATTCTTCACTAACTCCTCCAGGTGTTTAATCCTATACAATGCCTCTTGGAATTCTTTTCTCACATCTCTCTCTTCAATATAAACCTCCTCTGTGTCTTCAAACTGCTCATTACCTCTTTCATAATATCCTTGAATAGGGATGTCTAGATTTTTTGTCTATAATTTCTTGGCAATAAATATGTCCTCTACTTCATAATTAGAAGTTGTCACCACATATATTCTCTTGTTTTTTGGTATATTCACATTACCATGAACACCCCTTTCTAATTCAAAGTTAGTTTCTACAATCATAACATTTTTTTGATGTTCTTGCTGATGTTGTTCTCCCATAATTTGTTCCTTACAAATCTCTTCTCCTTTAGGTTCCCCTATATTTTCTTTTGTGGTACCTTGTTTCCTGAGTCTACTAGAGCATCTATGTGTGAGTATTTCTTTCTCATTTTTTCTCTTTTCCTTTTTAACACTCTTTTTGTTTTTAACTTCCTTCTTTTTCTTTGGATCCTCCTCTCTTTCCTTTTGAATATCTCTCTTTTTCTTTGAAGTATCCTTCCTTTCTTCTAGTTTAGAGGTTGTAGAGGAGGTAGATGCACTACCTCTCTAGCTCTTAGATTTATGTGAATTTGAATAAGGTAATTCCTCTATTATAAGTGGCATAGGTTCTAGTTTTAGGTTCTTCATGCTCACCTTGGCTACGAGAAGGCGAAGCCATAGGTGAGACATGAGGGTTTTCCTCTTCAAGCTCATTTTGGGGCTTATTTTGGGTTTATGTATCCTTAAGCAATATAGTTGTATCCAACAAACTATTAATGTCTATGCATTCCCTGAAATCCTCCCACTTTAGTTGTGGGTATTGAATCCTTAAACTCCTCTTCATCAATAAGGTAACTAGATAGCAATGATAGAGAGAAGTATCACTTTGTTTTCACTAGTATTCTAAGGCCATTCATTTCAACAAGTTGTAAAGAAAATTTGGTACATTCACTACCCTATTATACCTGAGATGACTCAATAATTTGAAATGAACTATATACAAAAGGTTCTACCTACCATCACATGTAATGTATCTGATAATGTAAGAGGCACATCTTTCCCACAACCAAGGGAGAGAAAGTATCTTCTTACCTTGTGATGAGGAGTCTAATTTATCTCCTTGTATGTAGAATTCTTCTCGAGCTGCAACTACATCAACTCAATCTAGAAATTTTATTCCTATTCTTGGTAGTCCTATGACTTGTGCAATGGCAATTTCAGATGTGTCTATTGAAATCCCTTTTACCATAGTTTCTTCGTATTGAAGAGTAGCTGCAAAACTTCTCGTCAAGTCATCACTAAATTTCATTGATTTCAAGAAGTGGTCGAGCCAACCAACCCTTGTAAAAATGGGTAGGACTATTGCATCCTACAGAATTTGTTAATGAGTCATTGGATTCCTTGTTATAACATCTCCTCCCATCCTTCCTTACTTCTCTTCTCAATGCACTAAATTCAGCTTTTGAAAATCCAACTCAACCTTTCTTACCACCTTCAAACTTCTCTATCACCTTTGAAAACCATTCGCTTACCTTGTGTTCCCTTGTATATCCTTACTACAATGCCATACTACAACTACAAATTTCCCTTCTGAGCTCAATTCTAGTCTAAACTAAGCTGAATTTCTCATAAGTTCTCAAGGTTTTAAGTTTAGCAATTTGGAAATGGCAGCAGAAAAAGCTCAACTCTAGTCTAAACTAAGATGAAGTTCTCATAAGTTCTTAGAGTTTTAAATTTAGCAATTTGGAAATGGCAGAAAAAATGGCAGCAAGAATAAAACACAATTAAGAAGGTTTTGTATGTCATGATATTCATTAAATTTGGTTTGGGTGGTAGATTTGAAAGGATTAGCGAAAAGACCAAGTTTGGCGTACCCTCCCTCAACTTAATTTGTGAAGTGACCTCACTTCATGTTTATGATTTAGAGGTGGTATAAACTCAAAATTATGGTAATTAGTGATATAATAGTTCACATGCATGGAGTAATATGAATAAGATAATGAAATTTTAAGGAAAACTAGAATAATCATGATAGTGTACCTAAAGTGCCAACTTGAAGAAATAACCATCCTTTGCACATGGAAACTAGAAATGATATAGTTCCTCGTTGATTTGATGTGATAGATATTAACTACAAGGTAATGAATAGTGGGTGGTGAGTGGAAATGATGGGACAGTGATGACAGGTATGAGCTAGTGATTTGAAAGCTCAAGTATTTGAAATGAGAGCGGCAATAAAAGAATTATGTTGCAAGTACTTAGCATGAAATGATGGATATGATATATGAATATATTGAAATGAATGTGCATGAACTTGTAGTAAATATGGTGCCAAGTGAGTTGAGTTTTATTTTTAGTTGTCAGATGGTGCTCTAGGTACTTGCAATATCAGGACCCGTTCTGAATGTTGATAGCATTAAGCTATAGGTACCTACGGCAACATGACCCTTAGTGAATATTGATAATAGGTCCCTATGAAGATATTGTGAACATTATTATAACATGTAGTGTGTTCTTGTGAGAGAAAATGAGAAATTAATCTCTAGTGAGCTCAAGGACCGAGCTATGCAGCTTAGTCTCTTGGTCACCAGAAGTGTTGGGTATATCATGTATTGCTGAATCATCACTTTGTGCATCAAATTTTGTGTTAGGTTCACTATGAACACCATATTATTGTTATCTAGGTGATATTATTGTGATCTGGGGGATATTTTTTAGTGAAAATTGAAGTGTCTCCAATGCTCCATAATTTGACACCATCGGAATGAGCCTAGAATCCTGAATCCAACACAACTTGAATGGGAAAAAAAGGAGTTTGTATGCTCAAGATATGGCCATTCAAACTGTGTAACGATAAAAGGTTGTCAGTGGGATTTGAACACCCCACATGTCCATACTAAGTGGCCACTCTAAATCATTAGCCCACTGACTATAGGCTATACTCAAAATAGGCGTCGGCCCCTTTTGTCAAGTTTAAGTCTTTGTTTGATGGGTAAAATGTGGTCGGCGGGGGTTGAACAGCCAACCCACTATTTATCAAAAAATAAGGCCATTGATATGCCATCAACACTTGTTAATACATATATGGCGGTGGTTGTTAATAACCATTATTTGGAGGCCAAATCTAACTAAATAGGCCTAAATGGCCAAAACCCACCTAATCATTTTGAACCAGAAGGCCCCCAAAGGACAAATGAGTCTGTGTATGAGTTGTTAAAGGGGGTTAGATATTTATTTTGGTGGTTAAGCCTTATTAGGCTTATTTTATGTATAAAAAGGGTGGTAGGTGCTTTGTTTAGTTTTGTGAAGAATGGTGAGAGAGAGTTTCTGAGAGTTGAGAGCTAGGATGTTGATAGTGAATTGTCAACTTTGTCCATTGGAGCTTGCAATCAAGCTTGTTGTACTTGTGTAAGAATAATTTTATAATTCATTATCATTCAAGAGCTGTGAGGAGATTTGTATCACTTGAATCCTTTTAATTTCCTTTTGGAGCATAATAAAGGATTGGTCGCTCTGTTGGAGAGGACCCAGAGATGTATCCAACTTGGTGAACTCTGTTATCAACTCAATTCTTGTCTTCTATCTCTCTTTCTCTCTATTATTTTGTTCATCACATTGTTATTGTTTTATTCGTTTAAGCAGTTCAGTTACTTTTGAAGTTAAGCATTTCAAGTATATTTTTAAAGAAATTCAATTTAATCATTGTAAAGTTATTATTCACATGCAACCAGTCCTAGATCCTTAATCAAATCAAGTGGTATCAGAGCTTTGTTGTGACTAGTGTTTGCAGAGGTGAATGATAATGAGATCCAGGAGCCAGCAAGGCGATGGCACACTTGCAGAGTATAATCATGAGATCGTGAAATGAATGCCATCGAAAAAGTAAAAAATGGTAACTGAACCTGAAGTTCCAAAACTTGATGAGAAGGGTTTTCAAAAAGCTTTTCTTGAAATGAAGGAAATGGTAGAAGTTATTTTTCAGGAAATACAGGAAAAGGTAGAATGAAAGAAGCATGGAAAAGGAGATTCTTCAAAGCAAGAGAAGTAGGAAGATTAGAAGGACAAAGGGAAAAGATTAGGAGGTGATGATGATCCTCTAGAAACTCCTTCTATATCTTCTTCTTCTTCTATTGATTCTACTTCTACTTTTAATCCTTTCAAGGGTGCACATAAGCCTAGAATTAAATTGGATGTAAAATTTGATCTACCTAAGTATTGTAGGGAATTCAATGCTGAGAAATTAGATGACTGGGTTCAACAAGTAGATGTATATTGTAGAGTCCAAAATCTTTGTGATGATGCTTCTAGGATCCAATTAGATACTCTTCGATTGGGAGGATCAACTCTCACCTAGTGGGAGAGTAGAACTCAAGCAAAAATATCACAGCATGGTAGAGTCAGTTTAACTTGGGCAGAATTTGTAAATGCTCTTAAGAAGCAATTTTTTCCCTAAGGCCATATGCAACAGTTAATGATGGATTGGAAAATGTTTAGGCAAGGGAATGGTCAAACTATCCAAGAATATACCCATGAGTTCAAGAAGAGGGATATTGCATTGAATGTTCCATTGTATACCCAAGATAAATTGCTTAAGTTCATAGGTTGTCTTCACTCTTATCTAAAACATTCTATTTTGGTCTTGAATCCTAGTAATTTGGATGAAGTATGTGTTCAGGCCACACACTTAGAGTCAAGAGGTAAGGGTACTTTTACGGAGAAGCCTGACAAGAAGGAATCTAAGCTTGAAGGTAAGTCTAAAGATGTAGGAAAGGGGAAGAAGACAACTATTGTTAAGAAGGAGGATAAGATCAAATGCTCTCATTGTGACAGGGAAGGTCATGATGCAGATCACTGCTGGATGTTGCATCCAGAATTGAAGCCGAAATGGGCTCGTAAAGAGAAAGGAAAGAAGGATACCACAAATGTTGTTATGGATCTTGGTTCAAAGTTTGAAGATGAGACTAATATCACAGCAATGGGATTGAAAGGTAAGAATTTTACTACTAATGTTTTTGTTGCTAGTTGTGCTTCTTCTTCTCAAGTTTTTGATGTTCCTGAAGATAAGAAAAGAAATGAGCTATTTTCACATAAGGGTGGTTGCTAAGCACACTAAAATTGATACTCTCATAGATAGTGGGTCTCAAATTAACCTCATCTTAAAAGATTTTGTAAGGAATTTGGGATTGAAAATGACACTGCTTCAAAGACCTTATCCACTAGGTTGGGTTTGTGAAAACAATGAATTGTAAGTCACAAGGAAATGTACTTTAAGATTCCAAATCACAAGTAAGTTTGTTGATGAGGTGCAGTTTGATGTGGTTCCACTAGATGTTTGTGGGATAGTGTTGGGAAGCTCGTACTTGTATGATCGAAAGTCTATTTTCTACAAGGAACTTAATCATTATCATTTGTTTAAATATGACATCAAGAATATTGTAAATTCTCATAGGATCAAGACTGGTAGATCTTTTACAAACACGGGGCAGCTAAAAAGGGTGGTTAATGCAATTAAAGACATATCCCTTATGTCTATCAAGTCAGGTGATTCTAAACATGAACTTGAGGTAGTCAAGGCTAATCAAATGTTGCAAGATGCATCAACAAGATGACATTAGGAAGTGGTAAATGAAAGCATTGATGGTCCCTTTGGTAAAAATGCTCCTGTTGTGAAAGATAGACATGTTGTTGCTTCATTTGCTTTTGTAGCTGCATTGTTATTCAACTTGATATTAGTCAATGGTTATTGGTTAATGGTTGTGACAGATGATGTAGATTCTTATAGAAGTGACAAAATGATGCATATGTTTAACCATATTATTGCAATCTTGATTGTGGTGATGAGCTAGGTGTTCAGATGGACAAAGGATATAGAACAAGTGGGTAGGCCATGCCCTCACTTAATTTCTCAATAAATGCAACTTTTGGAGGTCCAAAAGTTCTCCAATGGGGAGACCTGATCCAGGGGATATTTTTTAGTGAAAATTGAAGTGTCTCTAATGCTCCAGAATTTGGTACCATCAGAAAGAGCTCATAATCTTGAATCCAACACAACTTGAACAAGTAGAAAAGGAGTTTGTATGCTCAAGATATGGCCATTCAAATGATGTAATGATAAAAGGTTGTCAGTGGGATCTGAACACCCCACCTGTCCATACCAAGTGACCGCTCTAAACCATTAGCCCACTAACCATGGGCTATACTCAAAATAGGTGTAGGCCCCTTTTGTCAAGTTTAATTCTTTGTTTGATGGGTAAAATGTGGTCAGCGAGGGTTGCACAATGGACGTGCACTATTTATCAAAAAACAAGGCCACTGATATGCCATCAACACTTGTTAATATATATATGGCAGTGGTTGTTAATAACCATTATTTGGAGGTCGAATCTAACTAAATAGGCCTAAATGGCCAAAACCCTCCTAATCATTTTGAACCAAAAGGCCCCTAAAGGACAAATGAGTCAGTGTACGAGTTGTTAAAGGGGGTTAGATATTTATTTTGGTGGTTAAGCCTTATTAGGCTTATTTTATGTATAAAAATGGGGGTAGGTCCTTTGTTTATTCATTCTAGGTGATGTGAAGGCATTCATAATTTAGTTTTGTGAAGAATGGTGAGAGAGAGTTTCTGAGAGCTAAGAGCTAGGATGTTGATATTGAATTGTCAACTTTGTGCATTGGAGCTTGTAGTCAAGCTTGTTGTACTTGTGCAAGAAGAATTTTGTAATTCATTATCATTTGAGAGCTATGAGGAGATTTGTATCAGTTCAATCCTTGTAATTGTCTTTTAGAGCATAATCAAGGATCAGTCACTCTATTGGAGAGGACCAAGAGACGTAGCCAACTTGGAAAACTCTATTATTAACTCGAGTCTTGTCCTCTATCTCTCTTTCTCTCTGTTATTTTTTTCATCACATTGTTATTGTTTTATTCATTTAAGCATTTCAATTACTTTTGAAGTTAAGCATTTCAAGTACATTTTAAAGACCTTCAATTTAATCATTGTAAAGTTATTATTCTCGTGCAACCAATCCTAGATCCTTAATAAAATCATATTGAAATAGTGAGAATATAAAATTATCCTTCTATAATGGCTTCTTATTTAACTTCAATCTATGGCCATTTACTAGAAGTGAAAACTGGACTCCATTAATAGTGTGTAACTGTACTACTTTGTTAGGGTAAACTTGACTATTTTCATAAGTGCCCAGCCATCTGGACTGAAATTTTCCTTTGAAGTCTATATACAGTGAGTCATATAATAGTGTCCAATCCCCCATAGTGAATGCCTTTGTTTTAATATGCTGATCATGCCACTTCATCCTCTATCATTGTACCACCTCTATATGATGCATTTCTTCCATTCTTATCTCATCCAACCCATTTAAAGTATTTAACCTTTCCTATTATGCTCCTATTAAATCTATTTCCAGCTCTACTACTATCCTCGGTGTTTTATATTCAAATTCAATAGGAAGGATTGTTGTCTTACCATAGACTAACTCATAAGGGATAAAACCAGTAGTGGTTTTCCAAGTTTTTATGTATGCCCAAAGCGTCTTAGGTAACCTTGCAACCCAATATTTCCTATGCAACTGCACTATCTTGGTGAGAATATTCTCAATCTCCCTATTAGTGACTTTTACCTAGCCATTAGCTTGAGGGTGGTAGGTTGTTAATTTCTTATGCCTGATTTTGTACTCCTCTACTAGCTTGGTGATTAGATCAAAAGTTAATTGGGGTCCTTGATCAGTGACTATTTCTCTAGTTACTCCATACCTAGTAAAGATATATTCATATAAAAACTTAGCCACATTACCATCTCTGGAAAATTGTAGGGCCTTTACTTCCACCCATTTTGTCAAGTAATTAGTGCAAGGATATATTCCTTCTTGTTAGATGTAGGTAATATTGGTCCAATGAAGTATAAACCCCATTTGTCAAAAGGTTCCAATGTCAACTGAGGTTGTAAGGGAATCTCATCACTCTTGGTTGGTCTTCCCATTCTTTGACACCTATCACAGCTTCTTGTGTATTTAACATCTTTGTGCAAAGTAGGCCAATAATAGTTAGTTGTGAGGGTCTTAAAGGCTATTCTTTTTGTTGTAAAATGGCCTCCACATGGCTCATCATGACATTCCTTCATGATGTCAAAGATATCATCCTCCCTAATACATCTTCTCATGATGTTATCAAGCCCAGTATAGAATAGATAATCATATACCTAGGAGTATGGGAAACAATTATGAACCAATTGCCTCTTCTCCCTTGGAGAAAAATGTGGGGGAATTTTCCTTGTAACCAAATAATTGGTAATATTTGCATACCAGGGTACCTACACTTATAGAGAAAATAAGTTTTCATCTGGAAATGAATCATCCACCACTTCTTCAATTGATTATGTTGGAAATCTTGATAGGAAATCTGTGACCACATTTTCTTTACCAATTTTATCTACTATGGTAATTTCAAATTCCTGTAAAAGTAGTCATCTTACCAACCTACCCCCAACTACCAATTTTTTCGGCAAATACCTATTGTTGTATGGTCTATATGGATAAAGACTGAATAGATAGTAATATAGTGCCTATATTTATTAATAGCATATACTGCAACAAGCATCTCTTTTTTTGTTACAGTATAATTCAACTCTTCCCCTTGAAGATTCTTGTTGATAAAATAAATTACATACTCCTTGTTACCATCCTTGACCCAAAAATGATCCAATGGAAAAATTTGAAGCATTTGTATGTATGTGAAAGGCCAAAGTTCAATTTGGTCCTCTTAACATAGGTGCTTGAGTCAAAGCCTTCTTTAGTTCTTCAAATGAGTGTTGACACTCAAAGGTCCATTCAAATTTATTGTCCTTACTCAGTAAAACAAATAATGGTGCAAAAATCTTACTAAAATCTTTGATAAACTGCCAGTAGTAGCCTGCATGACCAAGGAAGCTCTTGATATCTCTTTGTTTCTAAGGAATAGGTAAGGTAGATGTAGAAGTTGATAATCCAACCTCATAGATCCCAATGAACACCTACAAGAAAAAAACTTGTCACCAAAGGAGATCAAGAGACACAAGAATGGTCCTCTGCAAACATGAAGCAAAAGATGCATTACCTGAGAAGTTCCCAAGAAGTAAATAATTACAAAAATATCAATCCTTAAGAAAGGAGATCATAACCCTAAAGTGAACCCTAGGATGAGGATTAAATTAGCATGTGACAAGTGTCAAGATCATAATGAATGAGACAACATGACTAATTTAATAATGCATAAATAAAGATTCCTAAGTTTAGCTTAAGTGAAATAAAGTAAAGGTGTCTTAATTAATTAATCAAGTAAACAACCTATTACTCTAACACACCCCCTTAAGATGAACTTAGGGGGAAGCTAAAAATCTAAGGACATATGGATGAAAGCAAAGATGGCTCCCGACAAACTAGGCCAGATGAGGTACCCATGTACAAATGTAAAAGATCTCTGACAATAGGAGAAAAGGAGAAAACCTCATGGAAAAAACTTCTCTCCAAAAGAGAGAAATACAAGTGAAGGTCTAAGAAGCCTCCAAACAAGAGTGAATAACGAAGAAGCCTCTAATCAAGAATAAATTGTCCCAAAAGATAGGAACAAAGGATGAACATGGAAAACACCACTAAAGCATGAAGAAGCTACAAACACTATCATAGAATGACTATTGAAATGCTGAAAGAAAAACCCTCTCTAAAACAAATGATGATCAGGATCAAGAAGACTAGAATCTACATAAGTTCCCTTAATGAAACTACTCGAATTTGATGGAAAACCAAGGCAAAACATCAGGAACTTGAAAATGGAAGGTCACCTCCAGAAATAGGAATGCAAGAGCTTCCATATGGTAAGTGCTCCATCTCACTGAAATGCATGGGTAACCAGTCGCTACATCCACCTAGTACATAGGAACAAATACTGTATGCATAGCTCACTCCAATGAAACCAAGGAAGCATTATCACCAATAGTAGAAACCCCCCATAATGCTAAAAAGAAAGAGGTATGAGAAGTACACTAAAATTGAATGCCTGAAAGTAGTGC
>VDFB02271358.1:682492467-682513882 GCA_007258455.2 Sequoia sempervirens
GAAGAATAATGGAGACATAAGATTGTGTGTAGATTTTTTAAATTTGAATGTATCTTCACTTAAAGACAATTATCCCCTACGAAAAATGGAAGCCATGTTGTAGAAGGTAACAGGGTGTGAGTTATTATCTATGATGGATGGCTTCTTAGGATACAATCAAGTAAAGGTGAAAGAATAAAAAAAATACAAGATTGCTTTTAATACACCATGGGGCACATATGTTTATGTTAGGATGCCTTTTGGCCTCAAAAATGTTGGTCCCACCTTTCAAAGGGCTATGGACGTTGCTTTTTCTTACTTGATCAATACAATTAAGGTAGTATATCAAGATGACCTCACAACATATTCTAAGAAAGCAAAGGACCATGTTGAACATTTGGAAAATATTTTCCTTAAAGATTTAGAATATGGTATCTCTTTAAACCCAAAGAAATGTCATTTTTCTATGACTAAAGGAAAATTGTTGGGCCACATATTTTCTAAAGATGGGGTAAGAATCAATCGTAAGAGAGTGGAAGTTATTGACAAAATTCCTATCCCAAAGAAAGTGAAAGCCCTTTAATCCTTCTTTGGAAAAATCAAATTTGTAAGGAGGTTCATATCAAATTTTGCTGAGATTGTGAAAACTATATCAAAAATGTTAAAAAAGGGTGCAAAAATTGACTGGACAACAGAAGTAATTGATGCATTTATCTCCATTAAAAGAGCAATCAAGGAGGCCCCCATTCTAAAATCACCTGATTACAGTAAACCACTCCAGATTTTCTCATTTGCATCCTATCATACCATTGCAACAATAATGTTACAGAAGAATGATGAAGGATATGAGTAGCCAATATCATTCTTTAGCAAATCCCTTCAAGGAGAAGAATTAAAATATGATGTTACAAAAAACAGTAGTAAGCACTTGTGAAAGCTATTAAAGAATTCATACCTTATTTAGTAGGGGCCAACATAATTGCTCATGTTTCTAACGCTACAATAAAAGATGCGTTTGTGCAAACAAAAGTTACAGGGTGAAGATGTAGATGGATTAACATAATTTAGGAGTTTGATATTGAAATCTAAATTACCATACTAGTAATAGGACAAGGATTGGCTAAGCTCATGGTTGAATCAAATTTTGAAGCAACAAAAATTTGTAACATAGGAGAAGGCATGATTGCTATCATTGAAAACACCCCATGGTACACTGATGTAATGTATTACCTCAAGCATCAAAAGTGTCCTAAAGGATTTAATGACAATCAAAGGAGAACTTTGAAACTACATGCATCAAAGTATGTCTTTCTAGATGGAGATCTACACTAGAAAAATAGAGATGGAGTGTTATCACTATGTCTAGATGAATCACAAGAAAAGCATGTGCTAAAAGAGACGCATGAAGGTGTTTGTGGAGGACATTTTTCAATAAAAACTACTACCCACAAGATTCTAAGAGCAGGATATTATTGGCAAAAGGTCTTCAATGATGCCTTTAATTATGTATGGAAGTGTGAAGCTTGTCAGAAATTTTCTGGGAAGATGAAATATTAGGGAGCATTACCATTAAGGCCCATGCAAGTTGAAGCCCCATTCCATCAGGGGGAATTGATTTCATAGGAGAGATCGCAAATAAATCTAGTACTGGCCATAAATGGATTTTGGTAGCTACTGACTATTTCAAAAAATGGATAGAAGTTATACCAACTAAGCAAGCCACTAGTAAGGTTGCAATAAATTTCTTGATGGAGAATATTATTACCAAATTTTGGGTACTTGTCAGGTTAATAACAGACAATGACATGTGCTTTAGATCAGAAGAATTCAAAAGGTTTTGTGAATCATATGGTATAACAATCTCATATGCTTCCTCATATCATCCACAAGCAAATGAGTAGGCAAAATCCAACAACAAAAGTATCTTGAAGATAATTAAGAGGATGTTGGATAACAATAAAAAAGCGTGGGACTCTAAGTTGAGATTGGTAGTTTGGGCAGATAGAATTATAATCAAGAAATCAATTGGCAAGTCACCTTTTGAATTGGCTTATGGAACACAAGCAAGAATGCCCATGCATAACCTTTTATTAGTATATAAGTTTATACTACAAGAAGATTTGGATATTCCTAAACCTATGGAGGATAGGATGGAACAACTAGCAGAGTTGGATGAAATAAGAAGTTTGGCTCAAGCACATAATAGAAAGATGCAATCACAAATAAAGTACTTATTTGACAAAAAGGAAAAGGATAGAAAATTTGAAGTAAATAGTATGGTTCTTATGTGGAATGCCAGAAGCCAGGACAAGGGGGAACATGGGAAATTTGAAGCTTTATGGATAGGACCATTTGTCATCACTGATAAGGGTGGTGAAGACTCATATTATCTTCAAAATATGGCAAGAAAAGGTCAGGAATTCCCAGTGCATGGACAAATCCTGAAGCACTTCTTTTCTTAAAAATATACATATTATTCCATGTACAGTAGTTTTAGGTTTTCTTTCCCTTTTCTTTTCCATCTAGGTCACATTCACCCATGGTCTACGTCCCGTAGATCACTTATGTATTCTTGCAATGACTTCACAACCATTCATCCCCAATTAGAGCCACTGTTAGAGCTAAAGTTTCACCCTAATTTCTACTAGCCTTCATTTCCCCCTTCACATTCAATCCTCATCAAAAGATCTACTGCCTTTGGTTATGGAATTGTGTTTAACATGAAATGCAACAATTTGTGTGACAAGATCCATAAAATCATTGCAATTACCCTTTTGATGTATCCATTTATTCCTTCAGATAATCACCAATAAACCAATATGTGCCCCTTATTGCAATCCCACAATAATAAAAAGAAGTCTGAGCGGGTTGGCAGTGCCTAACTCATAAAATAAAACATAAATCGCCATACCGCCAAGGAGTTAATTAGCATGCATGGTCTAGTGGTACACACTACTACCCCACAATAAGAGGGTTTAAGTAGGGCAGTAATGCGGTAAGCATTAAGTAAGGGAAGTGGACATTGGAGTACCACATAAGGTAAATAATATAGTTGTGGGATGGTGGTATGTATACCACTGTCCCGTAACCATGAAGACTAAAGGAAACATAGATAAAGGGCATAAAACCCCATGCCGCCATACTGCACCAAATAAGATGAGCGATGATGGTAGTGTGGTAAGACTTGTTGTAACATCATTACAGACTGCGGTAATAAATATATGAGATCACATCAATCACCTTGACATGTGTATCCAACGATGCATAATCAATTTCAAGATATAAGCCTATTGTAAAAATATTTGGCAGAAGGTTGGTATTAATGTTGATATGACTGAGTTTGAATGCCATTAAAAACAAGAAATTCACTCGACTGTTGCACTCATTTACGATATGTTGTCATGGAGGAGCTCTATGGTTGACGACAACCAAGTAAGCACATGAATAACTCATTGAAAAGGCTCGAATGGTGTGAATTTATTCAGAAGCTCTATTATTTTGAAGTTTTAGCTGAATAAGTAGAATGATGCCACCTAAAAGGAAACAATCAAAAGCTAAGAAAGGTAAAACTGAAATTAAGGATGAAGAACCCAAAACAAAAAAGAGGCCTCTCTACCAATCCATTCTATATGTACTCCCAAGGTCCACCAAAGAAGGTAACAAGAAATTCCTCATAGATAATTAAAGTGTACTTTCCGCTGGGGCATCCAAAAAATCATGAAATTTTTTAATTTCAATCGTGGCAAGTTTATTCTTTGAACCAACGCAACAAGTACATTGCTTCAAAGAGGGGCAAAATGTAGACATGCAAAATTAACATTATACATTCGATCGGATTCAGTCAAATTAGATGTTGCATTAGGACCATTCATCAATTAATCAAGTGCATTTTCATCCATTCAAATAAGCATTATCATTCAACCTTCATCTTGCATCATCCACTTAATTAAATAAATCAGGACTTCATTTAAATCAAATCCTAAATCATATTCCATCATTTTCTAATTTAAATAAATCAATTATCAAAGTCTTGAAAGTCAAATAATCTAATCAACATTAAATCAGCATAATCATCATCTAACCCTGATTAAATGTTAATCCCATCCCACTTGCATTATCTAGATCTAGCCACTTGCACAATAAATCAATTTTATTGATTTATTAAAACCTCATTTTCCTCAACATGACAAGTCAAACATTGCATTTATTGTTGTTTTTCTTGTCCCCCTCTCAAAATTTATTGCAAATTTGAATTTGAATTCTCCCTCTCATGGGCACTCTTCCCAAATCTTGCACAACCATTGACCATTCACCACTTGACAAGTGTCATCTTCTCATTGGAGGATCTTTAGTCCCACATTCACCATCTTGGCCAATCTCTCATCAACAAAATCTATAAAATGAGGCCTTCATTCTCATTCATGGATCCACAATTTTATGCAAGGTTACTCTCTTCATTTGAGATTTGATCTTGTTCATCATCAATCCATCATCTTCATTTGCATTTTCATCTTGAGCTTTGATCAAGGATTGGGAAAGGGTCACTAGCACATGTGACACCAATCCAACTATGGAATAGGTAGCTTGCTTTTGGTTTTCATAATGCTTTAGTCTTTTTATCATCATTTGTGGCATTTTGAAAGCATTTGCAATGTATTTCATAGAGGTATTTTGATAGAGTTTGCAAGGCACTAACCCATTGTTTGAAGTTTAGTTGTTTGCAGATTTTAAAAGATGCCTATAGATACCACACAAGGTTATAGAGACACCCTCATTCCTAAATCTGGGTGGGATCTATTCTGGTATTTTTACAGTAAAAGAGATGGAAAAGTCGCAGTGTCAAATCCATAGACATTGGACTTGGCCAAATTGATTGTCCCAAATGTGTTTGTTGATGTGGAATTCATTAGAATATTAGCTAAACATTATCACCCTACTACTAAATCTGTGAGGTTTTGAAATGGTTCGGTGTTGGTTGAAGTAACCAAGACAACTATCATTAAGTCTTTCAACTTGAACAAATAGTCCTTAAATAAGATAGATCTATAGAAGATTGAGGATGAGTATAATATGTTGAGAAGAACCTACATAAGTGATGAGCTTCCCCTATACATGAAGATAGGTGTTGGCAATAGGACAATCCCTATTCCCCCCTCCACAAATGAACCAATTACTATTACAAACTTTCAATACTATTTCGTAAATACATATCTTGCCCTATGTCAAATACTCAGGATGGATGCTTAGGATAAGATGCCAATAAGCTTGATGATGATGGCTATGAGAATCCAAAATCCTGAGACTAATATAGAATATGGCTTTACTTCATATCTTGAAGAGGCATTGAATGAAGAATTCCTACAAGTCATAGAAGACAAAGCACCCATTACATTCAAACATTATTCTCGTTTGTGTCATTTGATATTATATCAGAACCAAGACAAGTAGACCAAATGAATGGACTTGGCCAGAATTGATGAACAAGGGAACCCTACACCTATTCAGAAGTGGTGCTATATTTGGGACAATTGGTGTAAAAACTCAAGCTTTGTGATATTTCACGATGATTTTGTGTGCAAGATCCTGAGTGTTCTTGGTTACATAATACCAAGATTTCCCACTAAAATACTATAGATATTGAGACCTCTAGGACTAAAACCAAAGCAGGGTCATACACACAACTTTGGAGATTGGTTCTTCCTACGTGAAGTCATAGTAATTAGAGTTTATGGATGCCCTCTTGCTCCACACATACTACCAAATTTTCTGCCCCTCATAATGGAATTTCTAGAGTTTATGTGGCAAATAATGTGGATGGAGAAGGATGTGATCCATAAACAGAAGAAGGGCACATTTCTTCCAAACCTTACTAAGTGTGAACACTGGTCAGTAGGCTCTGACACATTGGAGGAGTTGTAATGTTATTTGAAGACAAGATATTCATTTAATTCAATAAAGGAGAGTTTTTAATCTTGAGAATCATTTGAATTATATAAGACACAATCTCCTCACCAAGTCAATGATTGCTCACCAAGTAGACTATGAAGAAGATGTGATAAGAATCTGTCTTACTTTTTAAGAAGTATTTTATAGAAAGAAAAAATGGGGAGTTATGAGGAAACTTGAGGAAGAAAGGAAACAAAAGTACAAAGATTTCCAAGGCTACTTTGTTGAGGAGAAGGATCCTATCAAAAGAATAAATTTGATAATTGATAGATTTGAGGACTTTTATGGTAAGGCTATCACAGGAGGGGAGGAAAATCTTCAAGAACATAGTGGCATAACAATTGCAAAGCACACTCCAGGCACAACTTTAGAATCCCCCATGGAACAACCACCTCTTAAAAGATAAAAGACACAAGGGATTGAACCACTAGTCCCTTATGGGGAAAGTGAAGGGATGGGAGACACTAGCGAAGTATCTAATGCATTACAATCATTAAATGGTGATGTTGAGGTTGACTAGCCAATCCATGAAACCAATTCCCATAAGCCTAAAGAAAGGATGGATGTTAAAGAGAAATAAAGTAAAGAAATACACGAAGATGAAAGGGAGGTTGTAGCTCAATGCTTCATAGAAGATGATGAGTTTATTATAACTTTGAAATTCAAATATTTTTGGACAAAGATGAAGGTAAAAGAATTTGAGGAAAGAGTGGAGATAAATAAAATGGGGATTGAGGAATCCCAAGATGATCAAGTGGTGGCACAAACCTTCAAAGAATTAAGAATTGAAAACATTGAAGTTAGCCCACATGAGGCTAGAGAAATGATTTTAAAGTGTAACATGCTCATTTTCCCTTGTTTAGAGTTAAAGAAGATGTTTTTCCTTGACCAAGTATGGGCCCAAGAAGATCCTATGCTAGTTACAGAGTTTGATTCTAATGAAGTAGTAAGTGGTATAGGATATAATCCCAAGATTGAAACCATAGTTGTATAGATCAAGTAAAAGAATACACAAAATCCAAAGCTATTGGATGTAATACAAGGAATGAAAGGGGCAGCCATGGTAAGAAAACTACAAGGCACAACCCCTTTGGAAGTTGCCACTATGACTATGCATTCAACCATGTTTACCCGTGCTACTATTAAAGGATTAGAGAATAGACTAAGAGAATATGAAAAAGTGCAAAAATTCCTAAATGATGAAGTCAATAGGTTGTTCATGGAGAATGTGAAATTAAAAGAGAAACTAAGAGGAGTAGGAACTTCACAGAGCAAAGAGATAGTGTTGTATCAACCCCCAAGTACTCCATTGGATGATGTACAAAATGTTTCTACTAAATAAATAAAGGTTCTCTAGGAGGAAGTGGAAGAACTGAAGAAGACCAACCATGAAACCCAGGAAGAAGTAAAGAAGAAGATTTGTGAGGCTATAGAAAAAATTCTTGAACACAGGGTGAAGTTGGTTATAGATAAATTATAAAATGTATATGATAGTTACAAGTCACTTAGACAGGCCATTGATCAAATGAAAGCACATATACTTATGTTGGATCCCCTACTCAAAAAATGACAACCTATACACCACACCTTGTTCAAACTGTGCAGAGTTTTACAAAGGAGTATTGATGCCCCTACAACATTGAAACCAACCAAGCAAATGGTAAAGATGATCATGGATGAATTTCAGTACATACAGGTAGAGGAAAAAAAGATTAAGACACAAATTGATTCTTTCCATACTCTAAAGCAGTAGTATATACAGGAGATAGTGAAAGATGATGACCAACTAAGAGACCTTGAAGAATGGAAAAAGGAGTTTGGTTAGATTGTTCCTAAGTGCATTACTCACATACAAAAGGATGGTGGCATTAATCTCTATAGGCTTAACTTGATTTTGGATGGATTGTTTGCTTTCGATGTTGGGTATTTGAAATTTGTTACTGATGCAAAGGTGTTGTTAGATAATCGGTGGAAAGTTCATCTTGCAAATGTACCAAAGATTCAAGAATACAAATGGCCATCAGATTTCATAGTATATTAGTGAGAAGAAAAGTATCTAGCTTCTAAGGAGTGAGTCATTGGGACAAAAACATTTGGATGTTGTATCAGGGAGATGAAGACCTTGCCAGATCAATGATCATGGGTCTTCTATGATGATTAACGGATTCACAATGTCTCAATGTTTTAAGTTTTGAATATTTCTTTAATTATGTTAATCGAACAAATAGTTGGATTACTAAAGAGGTGTAGTTTTGAAACTTTGCCTCATTTTGTAAAAGGCTTGAAGCTTGTTTTCTTCCCATATAAGAAGGGGAAACCAAGGCCTAATTTCATCATCATCAACAATTAGGATATAGATACACAATATATATAATGAGGAATTTTGCTACATATTGTGTCATCTTTTGAGGCATTTAATGGAGAAGACACTTTACTCTAGTGTTCAATTATCTGTTGAAATTAATTCCTACAAGTTATCTTTGTTGTCTCCAAAGTGGTCTTTTTTGATTATTTAAATCAATATATCAAGCATATATATGATTTATCTTGGCACATTTGTTGTCACTGTGTGATTAATTTAATTGGTCTCTGTGTGAAAGAATTAAAATCCTTCTTAAGTGGTCCATGTTATAGGTTTCTACTAGGAATTAAAATCCTTTAACAAATCATCTCAAGTTGGTTTCCTTCAAACAAGATTTAAATTCCTTTAGAGTAGTCACAGTAATATTAAAATATATCATTGGGATTAGTAAGAAGAGTTTGATATCTGATATTCCTGCATGTTTATACAAGTTATAAACATCTATAAGTTCCAGATAATTAGAGTTAAGACACAAAAATAAGACACACTTATCATCTACATCTAACTCCATTCACCCAATAGGATTAGGCACTGATCACATTAATATCAAAACAACATTTCATATAAACTTTATTCACATATTCAAACTCTCAATATTAGTAGGATTAGATATAATTATTTCATCTATTTCACACCTATATGCCATAAGAAATAGATTTCCTGAGTTAATACACTTAATTCTTAAATCTTCTTTCATCATTGAGGTTTACCCACCTAGGTTTAGTAGAGCCTGAAGTGTAGGGAGTTGTAAACCATATAGGATCATTCCATATATTGGCCAAAACCTTGTTGAATCTAACCATAGGACATGGCATACCCTTAGGATTAACAAGTTGCAATTTTTGGAACCAACATAACCCGAATCTAGATAATAGATTCTACTCATTCCATGAATTAATATCCATTCATTGCATAACATAAAATATTACAAAAGATATTTCCACAGATTGTACTAAATCATTCTATATATTTTTCATGTCTTGAAACTAAAAGTAACTGATAACATAAAACTGAAAAACCAACTAACTATCCTACAGATTCAATCAACAACTATATACAAGCTTGAGGGTATCTTTATGCAAAGCAACCACTTACTGAAATCATTAACTCCACTCCCAGATATTAGAGCATAGAGTTAAGACTGACTTATTCAACCTATAACTAAAAAAGGAAAAAGAATCCTATCAGGACTAGAACTATGTCACAACAGAATTGCATGTAAATATATAACCATTTGTCAAAATTCCATAAGTGAAGGAGGGCTCTTCTTCAATGTTCATTAAATGGTTATAATAACACACGTTCAACCTTCATTAAGTGCTTTTAATCAACAATCATCACATTCGGTCAAATCTGGAGCTTCCATTGTTTTGTTGTCTAGACTTGTTTCCTTTTGTTGTGGGTTCATCCTGCAACTATCGTGTGCCACAATTCCTCTTCAGTTGCAAACAAGTTAATTTTCAAAGCATGTATACAAGTATAACTATCACAATCAAACATAACATTCCATTCAACATTCCATACACATCTTCATATAAACCATTCAATACTAATATATTATAACCATAATTCCATCATCATATTTTTGGGTTCAAGTCTGCATAATAGATATGAAAGGATACTATAATATGAAAACATTATCTGGAAAGTGTGTTTAAAAGTATCTTAAAATATGTATAAAATCAATAGAAAATAAGGTATTATCTGGACCTATCAGTGATAAAGGTAGTGATAAGGTTGCGTGATATTGGACCTGTTCCAATTCTAAAATCTGTAAAGAATGAGGTTTTTATGGATTTAACTGGTGCTACCTTTGATAAGAGAGCCTTGGCAACAAAACCTATCATATTTCCCGCTATAAAATATGCCTCAATAATGATAGGTTATAATATTTACTTTACAAATAAGGAGAATTCAATTTCTGCAACTGTTATTTATGTTGCACACGAAATGGTTGTGAATGGAAAATATTATGATCTATGTGAGTTGCTCTAGCAGCAATTTCTTGAAAACCTAAAGCAAACCAGAGAAAAGAAGTATGCATTTAAATTTGGAACCTTGGTTATGTGTTTGTTGTTTTATTTTTTGAGAGAGCTTCTTGGTAGAAAATATGTTGTATGGGATAGGAGCAGGCCATTGGGACATCAAATATTTGAGTATATGCACAGTTTAGGTGACTTCAAAGCTCAAGATGATGCATTAACTACATTTTTTGTAGTGTTTCAAAAGAACATGCATGAAAGGAAAAGAGTTCCTCGAAAATCGGTAGAGAAATATGCAAAGGAAATTACTTTCCTTGTCTCAACTAATGAATGTATAATTAAGGCAGTTGAACCTATAACAGTGTGGATTGAGCCTCTTGGATATGAAGTTTCTGAAAATGATGTCGAGGGATATGTTGGATTGTTGCTCAAAAGTCTTAAGGACCCCTCTCTTCCAAGACACATAACTTATGAAGAAAAATCATCAAAAGTTAACTTAGAATTGAAGAAACTAGAGATTTAGAGGAATGCAAGGAAAATTTTAGAGCAATGGGCTAGACAAGAAGGTTATACAGAAGAAGAGATCAAGGAGGCTAGACAAAGAGAATAAAAAATGGCTAGTGAATCCTCTAGATTGATGAGATCAAGAAGAACAACTTCCACCCCTACATTTGTATTGCCCAAGTCCTTTGGAGTTGCTGCTAAAGGGAAGAAGGTGGAGCCTAGTGCTCTGGTAACTTAAGATTCCATTTCTCCCTCTAGACCCAACTTAAGAACAATCAAGAGAAAGAATGTGCCTTCGGTAGCAGCCCCTGCTACCGATGGAAGAAGAAATAAGCAAAAACATTTAGGGAGAAGAACTTAAATGTTGTTGTGGAAGAAGAAATTGAGCTTGGGCTGGAACATGAAGAACATATTACAAGGAAAAGAAGAAGTAGTGCTACCACAAGCGGTGAAGGTGCTTCACAAGAAGCAAGCACCAGAGTGAAGAAGCAAAAGGTTGACATTGTGGACACTTTTGAACAAGAAGAAATAGAAAGAGAAAAAGAGTTTCACTATGCATATCCACAATAAGATTGAAAAGAAGAAGGAGAAGAAATCAGAGGAAGGCTCTTTGGAGAAAAAGAAAAATAAGAAAAAAAATCCTCTGGTAAGAACTCGTACTCCAATGAAATTAGATGTTTTAGTCAATAATATGTAAGAGCATGATGATTTTTTAGAAGGTATTGTGAAGTTATATGAATAAGATTAGGAAACAATCATCAAATCAATCATTCAATACATTATTATTTTAGAAGCAGATATGAGTAACATTGAGAAGAAGGTCCCTAGTGTTGTGTGGGATTCCTTAGTGGAAAGAAGGCATGAAGCAATTGAAGTTGAAGATAAGATAAAAATTGATGCCTTAGAGGAAACTGGATCCTCTTTATCTGAGGATGACAAGGCTACATTGATTGAAGTATACACTAAATAATTCAAGGTTCGGGAAAGAGTCACCATATGGGAAGAGAAAAAGAGTAAGTAGATAAGTTGAAACAAGAAATAGTGAATATTGTCAAAAATATAGCAAAAAGGTTTGGGATGATAGTTGCTTCATCATCCAATACTACTCAAGGAAAGGAGCATGATAAAGAAAAGGTCACTAATGCAAAGGAAAATATTCCTCTGATTACAAACTTACCAGTTTTTAAAGTGGAGGTTCATACTATAGAAGAAGTAGATATTTCAATGATATAGAGAATGTGGTATCCTCACCACCACTAGTTGATGAAACAAATGCTTCCCCAGAGATCTTTACTCCTTTGGAAGACACTGAAAAGACCATGGGTGTTAATAATGAAAACTAGAATGCAAAACAAGAACAAGGAAAGGACATGAATGATGTTTATTATAGTGCTTAAGACCACCCTAACAAACAAATGAATATAATGGAAATAAAAATGAAGACAATCAAAATGGAGAAGAAAAGGAAGGAGAAAAAGATAGGGATGGCAATAAGAAAGGTGATGATGATGAGGATGAAGACAAAGACAAGCAAAAAGAAAATAACTCTGGTGAAGGAGAGAAAGAAGAGAAAGAAGGGAATAAAGAAGAGTCTGAGGTTGAAAAGAATGAAGAAGAGTCACAAAAGATCATGGAGCAACCAAATCCATCCAGATAATCCTCTAGTAATACACTCAAGGGACTTTTCACAAAGCAAATAAGATTCCAACTAGAAATTCTACCCCAGTTGTTACAACTCTCGATGTACCAAGGCAGTATAGATCTAGAAAAGATCTCACTGATTTAGAAGTTGGAGCTTAAAGACATCTTTCATTGCCTCCAAAAGAAAAGAAATAATAGAGACACATTAGAAGGGGACATAATTGATTAATGAAGCTATCAAGTCTCTACAAGATGCTACTCTCAGTACCACAATTTATAATTCTTTAACTCATGTTGAAAATCTAAAGTTTTTAGTAGATTCACTTAAGAAGTATGCCTCTGGTTTGAAGGAGAAAATTGAAAAATATGTTGAATCAAGGTTTTCAGAAAAGAGACTTCTAGAGTTGTAGGATAAATGTGCATCTGCACATGGGAAAGTGGAGAAATGTCTGAAAGAAGTGCATGAATGCGAGGATGAGGCCAATACTTTGTTTTTGTATTGTATGAGGTGGTTGGATGTCACTCAAGGCATTAAGTACTTAATGGAGTCTATTGAGTCATAGATATCCAATGCCTCCGGAGCCTATGACCCAGTGCAAGACAGATATTATACCTCTTAGATTGCAATTACAAATTTGCAAAACAAGTTTTTCACTTTACAAAGGCAAAAAGAAGACATTATAAGGAGATTTGGACAACTTGGGGACTTGGTGAAGACCAAGCATATACCAATTTCAAGTGCTCTTGCTGAAGCTAAGAAAATTACAAAGATAAATCCTAACCCAAGTACTCCAGATGAGGGAGAGGAGAGCATAATTGAACTAGAATCAATGTATAAATCGCTTGTTACAACCAAAAGGACTTGGAATGAAGGGAATTTTTCCTAGAAATAAATTATTAAGGATATTGAAGGTGCCTCCTCCTCTGGTTGAATATCTTTCACTTTTACATTCTTTCATTGTTTCAATTGCTTTTATCTTTTCATTGTACATATTGTTGGATCAAACTTTTTAGATAACTCCCTGAGGGGGAGTCAATACATTTCACTCAGATTAATCACTTGTACATATGCATCAATTTTGGAGCTTACAATTGTGTTACTGACACACCCTTTGTCCTTGATGTCAAAGGGAGATAAGTTTGAATGATAGAAGTTAGGTGATGGGAATTTTTTTTGGAGAAGTTTGATGACTAAGATGATTGCAGAAATCAAATGAAGGGAGAGATGATGCATGTTTGAAGTTTTTGAAGATAGTTGGAGATGGTGTATGTTTTGAGTTTTGGAGATCAATTTTTGGCACATGTTGCCATCAATTGAAAAGGGGGATATTGTTGAATGAATGAAGAAGGAACCCTTTTAATGTGTTGTCATTGATGTGAAAATTAACTATTGATATCTACTCCATCCTAGTGAACAAAATGGAGATATTTTAATATGGTATTTTAGTTTGGAATTGATCATGTAATAAGATCTATTTATGAGGTTATAATATGTTATTCATGACTATTTTTTGTATCTATGATCAATATTTTAGTTTTTTTGGTTCTATAGTTTGAAAGTTACAAGTAATAGTAGTTCGACATTTAGTTTTGGGTTTATACAATGTAAATAGGTAAATGTAATTTGGTCTACATTCTTTCGATGATTGGAATTAGAATTTACAATTTTGGGAGACTATTTACAGGTGTCGACACACTATATATTCCATATGGCACATGATTATATGATTAGATGGTTCATTGGTGGTTGATTAATTGGCTTATTTTATGATTAGGTCTAATTCTTGGGCAACCTAATGTTTGATATATGTTGTTGAGATTAAATATGTATTGTGGATGTTAATGTGATCTATTTTAGGTTTGTGCCGACCTAAATTAAGTGTTGCACATTTGGTTTGAGTGCGAAGATGTTTTTGATTCAAGTGTGGATCCAACAAGGCAATTTCGAATTAATATAGGGCTACATCTAATTAGGCTGACCTAATTGATGTATGCAAATGTATTGGGTAGATATAAGACATTTTTGAGATTTTAGGGTAGAGATGAGATGTGAAGTAGTGTGAACATGTGAATTTGCATGTGTGTGATCTGAATATTAGTAGATATATTGTGAATATTGAGTGAGTATAAAGTAGGCTAGTGTTTTGTATTCAGAGCTTTAAAGGAACTGAATCCAACACAAGGAAGGTGCACTTTGTATCAATTCACATCTTGGTTGTGTAGCCATTTTTGTTTTGTATCTATCTTTGGCTATGAGACTTATTGAACAATGTGTCTTGGTAGTGAGCCTTTGTAATATCTTATAGCCAGTTATACTATATTGTGAGCTAATCCTCACCATGGTTTTTCCCTTTTTAGGTTTTCCATGTAAAAATCTTGGTGTTCATGTGTCATGTGATCTTTTGGTTGTTTCATGTTTTCATTGCTTGTAGCAATGAGATATGTTTTGATAATTTGATGGATTAAGATTAAATGGTTTAATGGAATACTAATTCACCCCTCCTCTCAATATTCTAGGTGTTCAACATATAGGGGCAGTACTATACTCAAGATGGATAGTATAAGGAGTAGTGTTATGCTTGAGATTGATAGGTGTCTAGGAGTATGAATTAGATAAAGGCATCACTTTTTAAAATGAAAATTGGTATGAAATGTTAACCAATGGTATATAGTATATTTTAGCCATAGGTTAGATTAAGATCTCCAAGTCGAGTAGGGTGGGTGAATGAATGACTTTGCTTTAAGAAAGTAGCGATTCTATATATATTAAAAACACTTTGGCCAAAGTGAGTGCAATTGTCTTTGCTTGCACTTGTCAATTCAGTATGTTTCAAATACTTAACACAATTAGAGTTGTCATTCATAGTTGGAAGATCTCCATAGTCGTTTGACAATATTGGTTAAGTAGGGCACAACACCAAAGCTCAGATGGCAATTGCTAGAGGGTTCTTAATTATACCCTTCATTGAAGGGCAGAGCCACTTCCTATTAGGAAGGTGTGTAGGGGATTGTTGGTCCATGGTTGGAGGTAAAGCCCTTGGGTGATTCTCTCCCTCTTGAAGATGACATGCCGATCTTGGGAGATAGAAAGAAAGAATCTAGATAAGGATCTCTGACCTTGTTCTTTAAATATTAAATGTTATGTTATTTAATGGAAATCATTCATGTGGAAAATGTAAAAGGAAAAGTTGTTTATTCTTTTTAAGTTCAAAAAGTGAAATGAATTTATTATATTATGTTTATGATATCAATTATACAAATGCAATTTTCAATTATTGAAAGAACTTTTATGTTTTATTTTTATGGAATGAGTACTTTTACTTTTTGGTTAAAATTCCAAGTAAATTCCTTATTATAAGGTTGTGGTTGTCACATTAATTACATAGATTTGGATGAAAATGGATAAAGGGTGCAGATCAAAAGATGGGGATCAAGCGATGAGATAGATTTTTTCCTCTCAACTCATGAGATGGTGACAAGTGTCACCATGAGATGATTTGAGAGGAGAGATGGTACCATGGAGGTTCTTTGAATTATTTTTCATAAAGGAAAGTCTTATCCTCACACTTTAAAGTGAGGGGGTAAAAAAGAATAAATGGATTAAAAATTCTTTTTGGATACTTTTGGAAGAAAGACCCATGTGACCAAGGGAAATGATTTTTTTAGATAAATTTAATATTATAAAATATTTTTCTTCTCTATTATCCATAGTGTAATGTTCAATCATAAACTACTAGAAAAACACTTGAGTAAATTCTAAAAAAATAGTAAATGGGCATGCCACTAATCATAATATATAACTTATACATGTTATGTTGACTTATTACACTAGCATTCTACTCCTATGGAACACATTCCTTACTCAATATTTTATGGTACTAAGGCCATTATGCTTCTTGAGTTAGAAATATGATGTTTATGGGTATCCCTATGGGTATCGTTGATGACAATACATACAAAGAACAATGTTTACAAAAAATATAAACACTTGATAAATTTCACTTGTTCATACCTTAGATAATCTCCATGTACATAAAATATTGAAAAAAAATTGAATACATGTATCATTCAAGATGATTTTGAGATTTGTGACTTGGTCCTTTGGGCCACTCCCAATAATCTAAATTTAAAATAAGAATTAAAAAAGAGTATAAACTTAATTTGTTGAAACCCCTCATTATCTCTTCTAAACATGGTACATGCCCATTTGGTTTGACTACCATTTATGTAAGGGTCCTATTAACATTAAACATTTGTATTATTACTACTCTTGAGAGTTCCTCCTTTTTGAATTCTACTTACAAATATGATCTCATGTTTCAATTTCTTATTTCTATTTATGGACTTACACTAATATTGAGATTATTTTACATGTTAATATGATGTTAGATTCTTGATCCAAAATCATGTTCAAAATAGGTTCATTTACTCAATATCACAACTTTTTACCATATACACTTCTAATATAAAGATTAATATTTTGATCATGTGAGCTACTAAATGATGTTTTTCCTTGCAATGATAACAATACTTACTATGATTTCTACACTCACATTCTTTAGCTTTTGATCACTCAAATTTATGCTAACCATGATTATATTTAATTCTAACACAATGATTATGTCTTTTTCTTAGTGATTGTCATAAGAACATCTCACATATTGTGTATGCTTGTAGGATTCCTTTTATCTTTGTGCTCTCATGACATATCATAATATATTATACTATGGTCACCTGGGTGGTATCTTATATGTAAATTCACTTGCATGCTTATTTCTCATCTAATATCTTCTAGATAATTATATTTATGCATATAACCGATTGGAGGCGACATACAAGGTTTCTAACACCACTCTCTTGAATTTGGTCATAGGGACCATCATTGGATTATTCAATCATTTAGCTACCAAGCACAATATCATTTTAGTTGCTAAGCGCAAAATCGTTTTAGCTACTTATATAATATAATGTTGATTGATACTAAGAAATATCTATTTCCCCTTGACATTAGCTTATGGCTACTCTTGGGAAGTACCCAATTTTAATTTGATGTTCATAGACAGTTCATAGTTATGTTTATGATTACTTTAGATGCTTTTGATTAATGCTACTATTTATATATTTTTATTCTTTGTTAGAAGGATTTTTCATGAGGAGCACTCATTACAAAAGAGTATATTGAAGCAATGTCTATATTTATCATTCTATTCTTTCTATGATTGATTGAATATTTACTTAATACTAGCTACCTTATTTTACTTTGAAATGCATCTTCATGGTAGCTCACATGCAAGTTGAGGTAGGGGAAAATGCAATTGTGAAAATTGCACACCTTACTCTTTCCCCTTCATGTTGGACTCAATTTGACTTGCTTGTCCCTAATGCAATGACTACTATGTAAAATGATTAATTTCATTTGGAAATCTATAAATAATATAATCTTAGGTTGATCTCATAGGAATTCATTCTAAAATTTGAACCCAAACCTCCATTTCATCCATTCTTTTCCTATGCTTAGATTCATAGTTGCATAAATGATACTAATTAGATGCACAATTCATAGAAATGACCAAGAGTTTTCTATTTTAGATTCAAATATTAGGCCTATATTTTCCCCCTAACTTAGCAATTATAAGGTGACTTGAAGTGGAATTTTTTTGAATAACATGCTAGGGTGTTGCATTTAAGGGTAAACCATAATTCATTTCAAATATCTAGCAATCATGCATCACACATCTAACATGTATCAAGAAAAAAATTATTACTCATTGTATTATCTTTAGGGAACCTCAAATATGCATAGCATGTAAGGACATACTATGAGAATTTTTATTGTTCTTAATCATTGTATGAATTTGTTAAAATATCTTATGGGTTTGACCAAATGGAGACGTACTTTTAGCCATTAACAAAGTCTAGACCACATAAAAAAAAAATTTACATATGCAAAATAAGTCAAGGTGAGCATGTTTCATCCATAAAATTCAAAATAAGTTAGTTATATAACCATAGATTAGACCCATATGAGATGATTAGATCTGTAGTTCAACCTCTCAATTTTATAGTTATACAAGCAATCCTCATTGTTAAATTTATTTTTTGCAAATTTTCACATGCTTGATTGATATGCCCTACATTTTTATATAGGGAAAAAAAGAATTAGGACACTTGGTAGAGTTACATTATAAATCAAAATAAGATCTAGGTACCACATTTATTTATTAATATTCTAAATATTTATGACAATAAATTTTATCAATTCTTAACTCTTATTCATTGGATATTTGTTTATCAATGTCTATTGATTGATTTATCCTAAAATATAGGTAAAAATGTAGTTTATTTCTTTGCAAAATATATGGTTCTATACTTGTTAAGGTACACAATGAGAATTAAAGTGAGGAAAATATTATACAAGATACATATGAAGATACATTTTAAAAGCAACAAAAGGTGAATTCTTGAAAGACAACATAAAAAATATCATCACTGCATGACATATTTATTTATAAAGATGTATTAGTGGATCAAATTTTTTTATCATGATATATAATTTTCTTTATTTTTCCTGGTAATGTGCTAGTTTAGGTTCTTCCTGTCAGGGTTAGGAGGTAGATATCTATCAGTTAAATGCAAATTTGAACAATAAAATGGGGAAATAGAGCACACAAAAATAATGGACAACAATAAGACAACAAAAAGATTTAACGTGGTTCACCCAAAACTGGGCTACATCCACCAACAAGAGGCTCCAACAACAAAATCCTTTACAAAGACATGTAGCAACATCTACAACTTGCAACAATGTCTTTCATCACATTTTAACACTGTTGTTTTTACACAACCTTTGTTGGGGGTACCTATGACACTTCTTGCATTTTCCAACCATAAAACTGTAAATTTTTGCTAACATTTTCCATGCCCTGCTGCCCTCAAAACTCTGATCTGAGTATTGGAATATGTTCCCACACATGCCCCATTAATTACAAATGAAGGGTGGCTATTGGTTTTGTCTTATGCACCCAATAACACATTTTATTTTAAGCGGTTACAATAAATAAATGTAGTTGTCTTTAATTAAATATTATAGCTAATCATTTCCAATATTTAATAATTGTTTGCAACTATTATTTTAAATACAAGTGCAAAAAAATATTTAATAGTGCAACAAATTATTTATTAAAAATAATATGAAGATTTTGTGTCCGAGTCTAATTTGTCTCCATAACACAACAATCTCCCACTTGGAGACAGATCAAACTCCACTCCATACCATCTCCCACTTGGAGACTGATCCTATACCGTTCTCTCCCCTGGAAAAAAGCACCTTGGACCCTTTTGTTCTATTTTAGTTAAATTCAAACTTGGACCCTACTCTGATACCACTTGTTAAGGTTAGGAGGTAGATATTTATCAATTAATGTAGATTTGAACAATAAAATAAAGAAATAGAACACACAGAAATAATGGATAGCAATAAGACAACACAAAGATTTAACGTGGTTCACCCAAAACCAAGGTACATTCACCAACAAGAGGGTCCAATATATATTAAAATTCTAGCAAGAACCTTTACAAAGACATGCACCAACACCTACAACTTGTAGTAATGTTTTTCATCACATTTTAACACTGTTGTTTTTACACAGCCTTTATTGCAGGTACCTGTGGCACTTCCTACGTTTTTTCAACCACAAAACTATAAATTTCTCCTAACATTTTTCATGCCCTACTACCCTCAAAACTGAATCAAGTGTTGGAATATGTTCCCACATGTCCCATTAATTATAAATGAAGTGTGGCCATTGGTTTTATCTCGTGCACCCAATAACACACATTTTCTTTTAGGTGGTTACAATAACTAAATGCAATTGTTTTTAATTAAATATTATAACTAATCATTTCCAACATTTAATCATTGTTTGTATCTATTATTTTTTTAAATACAAGTGCAACAAAATATTTAATAAAATAATATAATTTTTGTGTTTGAGTCTGACTTGTATCCATAGCTTGCTGCTATGCTTCTCCACTTGATCTTCCCCACTTGGGAATAAACTTTTTTTTTAGGTTACATATGTTCATGATTGTTCCACTTGAGGAGAGGGGTAGGGGAAGTGAGAATATCTTCATTTTTCATCTACATATACAATGATCAAACATGTAGTTAAGTATATTATGTATGTATCTATGTTTTTTCCATGATTTCTTTATCACATATTTATACTCTTATATTTTTTCAAATGATCATACTCAAAATTTCATACTCCAATTATCATGTTTATACTTAGTTTTTTATGTTTAGTTTATTGTGCTTATGATTATGATGTTAGTATACTATGTTTTTATCCAAAAATTTCCCTCCTTGATTTGTGTATACCCCTTTATGGAACACACAAAATCAAGAAATACATTATTATTAATTACACTCAAGTTTATGTCTAGTTCACAAATTGAATCTAGATTATTTCTCTTACTACTCTTCTTCTTGGCATGCTTATCTTTTTTCCTACTTTGGTATGCTTTTTTTATGTCAATTCATGTGTACACCAAAGTGAGGGAAAAATATAAGGGTGAAAAGTGCATTCCTTGTGTTTTTCCCTTTGTTTTATGCCACTTTGCATGAGTGTCTTAAGTGCATTCCATTAACACATGATTTTGACTTATTTGACATTGTAATTGACATCAAACCAATATTTATAGTCTAAATACCATTTTATGATGCACTCGTGCAAATAAAGTGTTTGATGAAAGAGTATCTATCCATAGAACCTGATACAAACACTTACTCACATAGTGGGCTATTACAAATAATCACAAAATACTCTTTCAAAAAATGATATCTTTATTCATTCACAATTTATTACACCAAGCTTCAAGGATTTATAATATGTCCTCACAACCTTATAATCATAGCATAATGGATTCAACTTCACAAATCTCATTGCCAAATATTAATTCATTAACATATCATTCATAACTCTCATATGAAATTTAGACC
>VDFB02271358.1:682513982-682606946 GCA_007258455.2 Sequoia sempervirens
GTAGATGCATCCATAGGACTATTTCAAGGAAGGTTAGAGACTCCTCCTTTCCTCTTGACCATTCGAATGTTTGGTAAAAATATACATAACTACTTGCTAGATTCTGGCACTTCTACCAATGTCATGTTGTTTGTAGTCTACCAAGCATTAGGAATAAATCCAACCCCATAAAAATGTAAGTTAACCCAGCTAGACAAGACCAAGTTCAATGTGGTAGGGGAACTAAATAGAATCCCTATGCAGATTACAATAGATCCAAGGGTGCAACAAGTTATTGACATTTAGGTTGTTGATATTCTAGAAACCTATGGTATCATATAGGGAAGAGACTTCACCCAAGCACTTAATGGATATACATTAACTGACTATTCCCACATGTGGTTTCCATGGAAGGGGCTTCCCAACAAGATCCAAATTGAGCATGAGCCCAGGATGAGGTTAATGATTATTGAATACAACAACATGAATGAAGTGTTGTTCGCAGAAACAAAATTGGGAAATTATCTCCTAGTTGCATATGAAGTCTCAGAGGAAGAGGTAGAGGAAGAAGTCCTTGTGTTGTGCTATGCCTCTCCCAACTTGGCTTCCCTCCCTAACAGTATAGTAGCAATAGTTGAGTCCGATAATGAATACTTCTAGGAGGATGGAAACTTGGGCTTGTTTGATGGTTTCCAATATTTCATGCAGAAATGTGTACAGGATCAGCTTAGTTTAGGGGCTATAATGGACTTTAAAGAGCTTTTACTACCCAATTGGTGTTGAATACACAATGCCTCCCATTCTAAATTTGAGTGTTTCATTTTCCAAATAGTTGTGGATCACATTAAAAGGAAGATCACTCCAAAAGAGCTCCTAGAAAATTAGCAAGTTCAAAACCTGCCTGAATGTAAATAGCCACCTAAGGGTGCAAGCATAGACATGCAACCAGAAAATGTAGTATGCTCAAAATGTATGATACTTCAATCATCACTCACACCATTCCCCTCAAACTAGATGTGAAGCCCTTCCAACAGTGACAACACCCGATCAATGCGCTGCTAGAACCTGTTATTTTCAAGGAAGTGCAGAAGATACTTTCATCCTAAATCATCTTTCCTATTTGACATTCCACATGGGTGGCTAACCTAGTTCTAGTAAGGAAGAAAAATGGAGAAATCAGGTTATGTGTAGATTTTAGGAACTTGAATCGAGCCTCTGAGAAGGACAACTATCTAGTACCCTCACTAGTACAAATGATTTCACTTCTTGACGGCTACTCAAGCTACAACCAAGTGATGGTGCAGTATGAAGAAAAGAACAAAATAACTTTCACTACAAATGGGAAACATTTACATACTAAAGAATGACGTTTGGGTTGATTAATGTAAGTACAATATTTTAGCACATCATGGATATAGCTTTCAAATACCTCATCAGAAAATGCGTCATCATATACATGGATGACCTTACAGTGATCTTGAAGAAGAGAGGAGATCATGTTTCAGACCTATGCAAGGTGTTCTAGATGTGCAAGAAATTTAGAATTTCGTTGAACCCGAAGAATTATATCTTTGGGGTAACGGAAGGAAAATTATTGGGACATGTGATTTCAAAAAAGGGTACATTCATAGATCTGGAACATATTTAGGCCATCTTAAAAATTCAACCTCCGCACAACAAAAAGGAAATGAAATCCTTTTTTTAGAAAGATCAACTTTGTTAGGAAATTCATCATAGGGTTCACAAAAATAGTGAAGTTGTTAAATGCAATTCTTAAGCAAGATGCTAAAGTAGAATGGATGCTAGAAGCTAAATAAGCTTTTGCAAAAATAAAACGGGTCATTGCAGATGCTCCCGTACTGGTTAACCTGGATTATTCTAAGGCATTTTATATCTATTTGTTTGCTTCAGATCACTCATGTGCTAGCATGTTAACACAAAAGGATGATGAAGGAAGTGAACATCCTATAGCCTCTATGAGTGCTCCATTAAGAAAGATGTTGAACTGTGTTACCATAATGTGGAAAAGCAGGCATATTCCTTGGTTTGTGGGGTCAAGAAGTTCACGCATTACATTCTAAGAAACAAGGTGTTTTCCATTTTCCCAAACCCTGCCGTCAAGTTACTACTGATGCAAAATGAGCAAGGGGAAAGATGAGCCAAATGGGTAATGCTACTTCAGGAGTATGACATGGAGATCCAACCAATGAATTTGGTTTGAGGACAGGATCTCACACATACAATAGTAGAGATAGAACTAGAACTTACTGTTCAACAATACCACTTGGAGGATGTTTCTCCTAAAGAATGGTATGATGACATAGTGTACTACTTGCTGAATAACAAATGTCTACCACATCTACTAGGGGTGAAAAAGTGAGCTCTGAGACTGAAAAGTAACAGTTACATGCTCAATGGAGCCATGTTATACAAGAGGAATCACAAACGTATTTACCTCAAATGCCCAAGGAAGGTAGAAACAACTAAAGTGGTAAGGGAATTCCATGACAAATTTGGAACATGACATGGATCCTACCCTTCAAAAGCCCATCAAATACTATGAGTTGGATACTACTTGCAAACTCTATTCAAGGATGCACACAACCACATCTAATTTTGTCATGTTTTCCAAACTACTGCCACCAAGGAAAGGTATGCTATTGTTCCGCTACAACTAATTGTCGAGGTAAGAACCTTTGCTTAATGGGGACTTGACTTCATTGGTTCGGTAAACCCACCATCCTCTGCGGGTCACAGGTACATTCTAACCACAACTGATTATTGTACTAAATGGATAGAAGCAATTTCTTGTAGGCAATGCACAACTGAGGTAGTAATTAATTTTCTAGAAATTTTCATTATTAATCATTTTGGCTACCTGTTTGCATTAGTCTATGATAATGGTCCTGCCTTTTCCTCGCTTAAGTTCATAGCCTGGGCTTTTGATTTTGGGATTATTCTCAAATTTTTATCCAACTACTATCCCCAAGGTAATGGATTAGCTAAATCAATAAACAATAACTTGTTGACTGTCATATGTAAGCTGCTAGATAAGAATCCAAAGGACTGACATACCCATTTGCACTTTAATCTATGGGTAGATTGCACCCAACACAAAGCAGCCTTAGGAAATTCCCCATACCATCTTTTCTATGGTTTAGAACCTATTTTCCCAATCCACCTCAAGATACCTACGTTGCAGTTCATCAACACCTATGATGAGGGAGAATGTCTTGAGGCTTGCCTAACTGAGCTACTCCATTTAGAGTAAATACGTGATGAAGCAGTAGAGAATTTTGCTAAACATCAAGGTGTTTTCAAAAGGTGGTTCGATCATAGAGCCAAATTCAAGGCCTTTAGAATCACTGATTTAGTGCTATGTTGGGACAAGGCCCATGAAAAGAAAGGAGTACATGACAAATTCAACAAGCTCTAGTTTGGCCCCTTTCAAATTTTTGAAATACTAGGAGATAATGCTTTTTTCCTAAAAAAACTCACTAGAGACAATGCCCCATTTCTATTCAATGGGAAGTACCTCAAGCATTACTTCCTTGCCTGAATTGTTCAAGCTCAACCTTGTACATAGTTAGAGTAGGTCTTTTGCTTGTTTTTTTGGCCCTTTTCTTTGCTAAGGGTGTTGTTTGGTCTTGATGCGGTGGTTATGCTTGGCGTGCACAAAGGGCCCACTTTGCTACACGTTACCTTTTTGTTCCATGGATAAGTCTTCATGAGTTACCATAGATCTCATTCTGCATCTCTAAATCAAGTCTCTTCACTTGAACCTCAGCTTGACCTAGAGTGGAACCCTTGTTTGAATTCTTTCAAAATTATCTTTGGACTCACATAATGCATTTTTTAAATACTCTTGATGAGCTATACGATAGTTACCAAGAAGCCTCGATAAGTGAAAAATCCTAAATTTGCTCCAATGACCACTGTGAACTCCAAACCCACTATGAGGTTCATTTCTTATATAGTTGAGCAAAAGGGTATCAAAAGAAAAGCATAAAAGAAAGAAAAAGAGAAAAAGAACATAAAAGGAAAATATTAAAAAATAGGCAATTGTGTGGGTGTATGAACAACTTTATCAAGGCTACGGACGCTTGGCTGGAAATAGAGCAATGTTTGTGGGGATCATAGCGACAACTTCGTTGAGGCTATGAATGCATGACTGGCAGTAGAGCAATGTCCAGGTTACTTTTGGAGTTAGATTACTTACATAGCTTGCCCTAGTCAATTGATCACTATTCTCTATAGTTTCTGAAGGAGAAGAATGAACTCATCGCACACACTCTTCTGAGGTATTTTGTGACTCAATTCAATTAAGGATTTATTTCTCCTTTGAACCTTGAATTTGTGTGATAATTCCTACTTTTGGTCTGTGAAACTAGAGATTCTAGGTTCCAGATGAATCCTTATCCTTGGAATGCTCGAGAGCGTTCTCCTAGTAGAGTTGGCATTTGTTGTGCTTGTTGAACACATGCCCCACTCGGACTGGGGACCCCCTCTCTTCATTTCACCTTCGCCCAGTCAGTTCACCTTTGCCTCAATTTTTGTACCCCTATTTTTCAAGCCTAAGTTGGTCATGAGCCTTAAATTTCCAAATTCATCTTGGCCAAGGTCACTCACCCAAGTTTTAGGAAGTTTTTGACCTTTGTAGAATTTGACTTGCAGGCTTCCATCCTTTGAAGGTCACCTCATCCTTCACCTTTGGCAGGTCCACCATTGCGAGGTTCACCTCATGGATTTCAACCTCTTCTTTGTCATTCCCTATAGCATTCTTCATGTGTCTACCCGAGATAGCTTTCTCGCATGTAGCTTCTACATTCAGCCTTTCTGCATTGTAGGTTTCACAACCAATTTTTCTACCTTAGCCCTCGCTTGATGTCCTCCGTGGATTTCATTTCTACATCCTCACCAACCTACATCCTTGTCGTACCTACAATTAATAACAATATTAATGGCGAGTTTGCCTATAAATATGACTCTCCCCAACTATCATTTTCATCTGATATTTTCAAATTTGAAAGATCAAAGGAGGCATTCGCATGTGCAGGAGAACTTTGAGAGATCGAGTTGCATTCACATTCTCTAGCCACGAAGGTAAGCCCTTGGTTGCCTCTATCATTGTTGATTTATGATTGAACTGTCTAGGGTTTTAGGTTGAACAAATTGTTAAAAATCAAGTGCCATGATCTAAACCCTAATCTATTTGAATGCTAAAACTCCTGTAGCAGATGGCGCAAGCTTCAAACTAAGAAAACCATCCATGAAATACTTTTTCTTAAAGTAGTAAAGGTCTCTATAGCCTGTCGCTCCATCGATTCTTGTGCCATTAACCGTTGTGCATTTTTTAATTTTTGGGACCTTGTGTGTGGACCGCCACACTCCTTTGGTTGTTCTCAATGGCAGAGTCCTTACGACCTCTTATCCTATGATTCCCACATCTCCCCTCCCGCTGTCAACAAGTTAAATTAAAGTCTTCAAATCCTTTAAGTCTCGGTGCATTGCAAATTCATTCTTGCATATCGCCTTGGCAGAAGGATGCCACCCTTTGGCTGTTCACTTATGGCGATGTCCTAGCAGACTTCCATCATGCGGATTTTATCCCGTCTGCCACTATGGGATGAACTCGAACCCAAGCAACATGAACCACTCAGGTAGGATTCCACTATAGGTCCACTCGTGCGAGTTGCCTCATGTGAAACTCCACCACGCCAATGTCATTCTCAATGGAAAATTAGGCATGATGCCCTACCTCACAGACCATGCTCTATGTATTTCCTCAAATTCCTAAACTTAGTCACCATGGGTATAAGCATGAACTTTGATGAATCTCTGGAATGCACCTATTAAACAAAGGTAAACTCATAAGCCTCAAGGCCGCTATGGATCTGTCTATGCGGGCCACCCTTGTTTGGAGGACGTTCCTATAATGGTTGTTGTTTTATGGCAAAGCCTATGTGTCCTTTTCCTATATAGGTATCACACCTCTAACTTTTGTGAACATAAACTTTAAATGCAGAACAATGAAAAAATTAAGTCATAGCCCTTCACAGGTTCATTTGTGTGGACCGCCCCTCACGGAACGACACCTATCCTAAGTTGTTGTCTAATGGAAATAACCCAACAGCGACCTGCCACACATTTTTTGCGAACCTGGTTCCCGCACTTCATAAAATGATCAAACCTTTAAGCAAACTGACTAAGAATAATTCCACACATATGTTAAAATGTTCAAACTAAAATTGAGCAAGTAGGGAAGCATTGTGGGTTCTGCCATGCGGAATTTTGCCCATGGGATGCTACTTACCCAAGGACGTATGATAACAACAAAAATAAAGCGACAACCTCATCAACAACTTTCACATCACTAATCCTCGCATGAGCTAAAAGGATCACTTTGACCAAAGGAAATGATCTTGAGTGCTTCCACCACCAATTTGCACACATGCCTAATAGTTTTACACTATATTTCCTCAATAATCAAAGCATGTAGAAATTCACCATCAGGTGGCCGCCTATGGAAGTCTGTCTTCCCTCCACCGTTCCGTAAGGCTTTCACCCTGACGACTTTCGTAGGTCAGAAACTCGTACCTCCAAACCCACATTTCTGCAAACTGCCCAAACGAACTCAAAATGATAAAATATATTAGATGTAATGATCTCTAAAGGGTATGTAGGTGTGTTTGATGATGTATTTACATGATTTAACTAATTATTTCTCTCCCAATATGTCAAAGCATTTATTGCACCTTTTGTGTGCAAAATTTATGGAACCAATGGAGAAGCCTTCAAAGAAAATAGACAAAGGAAAAAGGCTAGCGAGGACTCCAAGAGGAAAAGAGGAGAAAGCACAAATGAAGTACAAGTTCCACAAGGCTGAGTGTACCTCAAAAATCACCTCCAACGGGAGTAAGGTTGTTGATACTAATCTAGTACATGTTAGTATCGATGAGTTTAGACAAAGGGTTATGGTAGACCCTAAAACAAAGGAGGCCTTGAGAATCAAGAAGAATGGAATTGCAAAGGTGGCAGGCTTTCCTCCTGCTCTAGTTGCTCCATAATTGGTTTTTTCTTGTCGAGAGTGTTATCATGCCTAGAACAAAAGGATAGTCACTGGGGATGGAAGAGTACTGGAAGACCTGTCTCCCCAGTCTATTAGAAAACATTTGGCATTCCCTTGTTTGAAAAAATGGAGGAAGTTGAAAAGGAATTCACCTTGAAAGTATGGAAAGAAGATCTTATTGGTTGCAAAAGAACAATCAATCAAACATGGCTAAAATATAAGAGGGGAAGCACTAATAAGTTGCCTCAAACACTATACAAAAGTGACTTTATAGAAGAGACTAATGATTTAGTGACCCTCCTAAGCAGAGTAATGGGCCTTCCCACTTCCTCATTCTTTGAGGAGTGGATGTTTTGTTTCATAGAGGAGATTCTTTGAGGAAATGCCAAGTTCCACTAGGCTAAAATGATCAGTGAAAACCTTCACAATCAATTTGTGGTAGTGAAGAAAACTTTAGAGTTTTACATGACCTCTTATCTGGTCTACTTCTTGGCTGTTAAGTTCCCATATAAAGGATTGGACTACGTTGGGACACTAGGAATGAAGAAGGGGCAACTTAGGGTGTATGATTGCTACCCTTAGCTTTAGTACAAGAACTTCAAGAAAGACTACAAGAGAGTTAACAATGCCTTCATTGGGCATATCATTCGCACTTTGTCAGAAGACTACCACAAGAGGATGTCCCACAATGCTAAGGCAATGGTGAAAGGTTTTGGGTATTGGTTTATCCAATTCCCTAATTTTACATACATTCAAGTAGATAGATTCTCAAGAAGACCGTATCAGCTGCCCCATTACCCAAATGATAGAATCATATTCATGGAGCTCACTCAGAAGTTGCATACTACCCAAACTTTACTACATAATAAGCATCATGTCAAGATCCCATATCCCCTTACATTTGAGCAAGGGATGTATTCCTACCCTACTACCCCATGCACCGAGAACTCAAAAAATGAACTGGAAAAGTACAATTTTGAGCTACACATAGAGAGCAGACACTTTGATCCCCTCGAGAAATTGAAGAAGTAGGTTGGACAACAGTATGCTTATAGGCCACATATCAAAGATTTTTGGGCCAACTACGATGATGACCATGAGGTTAGGAGGAAACACTACATGAGAATGACAGCCCAATTTGTGAAATCCATCAACTTATTCTGAGTCCCAGATCAAATTATCAAAGATGACAATATTTTGGATGAGAAATACAATGCTTTGATAAATGTTCCTTTGCCAATAATTGACTGGAATGAGCCAGAGGTCACAGACCTAGACATTGTTACTCGTCATGTAGAATAGAGGACCAAGTAATGGATAGATGACCAAATAACCCTCCTACACGAGCAGGGAATGAATCTGACTTATGGGGAGCTTGAATACAAGATACAGAGTGAAATGAATAGAGGCACTATTGTAGGTTCATCGAGTGAGGCTCCCAAGTCCCCACCTCTTACTAGATCAAGGAAGAGAAAAGAAACATCTGAGCAGAAACTAAAACATAAATTTTACACAAGGAAATCAATAGAAGGGTAGAATCCACCAAAGAAACTGAAAAGAATGGAAACCTTTGTTCTCAAAATGCTGGCTATCCAAGAGGAAGGATCCCTGCACAAACAAGAGGAAGAAGTTGAGTGACCATGCCCGACACCACCCACCACCTCCACTCTCCCATCAGCCACTACCATTGCACCATCCCCTTCCACTCCTCAATCACTTCCTGTCTCATCTCCGCCTGTTGTGGAAATCTCTGTCCACCTCACCTCCACCTCCTTAACTACTCCCATGGTGGTGTTAGATTCTTCCTCATCCACCACTTCCCCATTATTGTCTTCCTCGCTCCCACCTCTATTTCCCATTGTTTCTACTCTACCTCATTCTATACCAACAACCTTTATGCATGCCTTCATTGTATATTTATAAAACACAACATCTAAGGTCTATAAGGTGATCCTCAATCCTCAAGTCAAGACATTGATGGCCTATCTTTCTACTACCTTGCCTCTCCCTCCATCTCCTACTAAGCCACCTAAAATGAAGGCAACAATGCAAATTTCTGAAGAAATGGAGAGGCTAAGTGTGGAGCAGCCTAAAGTAGTAAAAGAGGATATTTTTTAAGAGCCAGAGGACTCCAATTAGTATGACTACTTTGAGCATCCTAAGGGAGGAATAAGGATTGATCTAGATAGAGTGGCCTCAGATGAAGAAGGGAAACAAACGCCCGAGGGCAAGGGTGCAGACAATTTTGATGATTATTATGAGGTTGATACCTCTAACCAAGAACTTGAGGGGGGACAACCTAAAGAACACACAGACAAGGAGGCAAACCCAAAGTAGTGTCTCTCTAGAGAAGGGAAAATTTGGTACAGGTATTGATGCAGAAAAGATAGATGAGCCCCCACAAATTGGCCAAGATGAGGGCCAGTAGCATGAAGAAATTCCTCGAGAAGAAAGAACAAGATAAAGGAGAAGAAAACATCAGAGATGCTCCCAAGTATGAGGAAGAAGAGCCATCAAAAGAATAGGAGGAAGGGGACAATGATTAATCCCCAGTTCATCAAACTGAAGTTCCTTCATGATTGAAGCAGCAGCTCAAAAGAAAGGCCCAGGTGCTTGCAGATTCTAAAGCCTACCTTGAAGCAGTCTTAGCCCAAGCACAGGTGAAAAACAGAAAGGAAAAGAAGCCAAAAACTAAGTCCCACATAGCTAATAACACTTCTTGGTCCAAAATATTGTAGGTGACCACTCCTACAGCTAACAAGGATGCAAGCACCATCCAAGGCAAAGATTATTAGGTGACTACCATCAATATGGTCCTAACATCTCACACCTAAAAGATTGATGAATTTTAGGGGTCAATATCCACCATCCTTCAACCAATTAACAAATATCACTCGATGAAGGAATATAATGCAATAGAATCTACCAACAACAATTCATTAGGGGAACTTCTGTCCCAAACTCAGCTTGGAGAAGATCAATTATCAAATTCTTCAAAATTCACTTTGAACCACAAGACTACCAATAAATCAAATCACCACATAAGTATTCTTGACCTTTATTAGACTCAAATATATCTTAACCAACATCAAAATTACTGAACCAAATCAAAATCACCATTAGAAACCGAGAACCAATCACATCTTTCACTACGCTTTTATGAGAGCAGCAAATAAGGTATTTTTGACATAACTTTCAAATAACAACTCCAACCCATGACATAAAACCTGTTTTGGATACCCATTTGTCCCTTATATAACATATATTACATGTAGGTTGGGTTACTTTAGAACATATTCCTCAAAAACTTGCTGCTACATTGTCCCAAAGGCTTAATTTTGCAACATGTCTTCAATAAAAAGGCCATAAAACATTCAAAACTCAATAAAATTCGATCAAACAAAAATAAAAATGAAGTAGACTCATAGGTACATCAATCAAAATGACTTAACTATGAAAATAATTCATTAAAAATCTTTACATCAACCTGCAAACACGTTTTTACCAATCTGAAATACAAGAAAAGCAAAGTTTAAGCATGCATAGGGGTTTCTAAATGATTTTCTTCTTATTCAAACTTCCCCCTCTACTTTAAAATGATTTAAAATTCCTATTTAAATAATTTTCATCTTCCCCAATCGACTAAGCCTTCTATTTTCCCACTTGAATCTTCATATTCTTTGTTTTTTTTACTTTTTTGCATTTTTACATAATTGACAACTTTGCAAATTTTGCAAGTTTTACATTTTCCACTATTTTGACCACCTAAAAACATTTAAATGACTAAAATACATATTAATTAACCATTTCATGACCTTTTCACAAGGTTTTACAATTAAAAATTGAGATTTTGCAATTTTTCCTTTTTGAAGCACAAGGTGCTCCTGCACCATACAACCAACCAACAAAACCTTTCCAAGTCCCTTGGAAACATATTATAGCAACTTTTCTTGCCTTAAATTTTCCCTTTCCTTTATCTTTCTGCCATTAGGTTCTCAATCATCTTTTTCTCTTCCAAAAGGACACAGGTCTATCCTTTCATAACTCTCATCTTTTCACAACTCTTTCTCAACCAAGGACACAGGATTGTCCTTGCACTTTGCTTCTCTTCAATAATCATCCCTTTTTTTCCACAATTCATCCTTGACCTTCTCTAAATAATATTTTTTTCAACTTCTCATCTACTCCCATTAGTGGAGTACTCTTCAGGCTGCACACTGAAGTGCTTCTTCAGAAAACTATCCATCTCTCTTCAACCTACAAACACAAACTCAAACACCAACTCAACAAACCATCCATCTTACCCAATAGTAGATCCTAGAAGATGCATCTCTCTTTTACTTTCACCTTCTATCTATCTTAATCTCCATTAGAGGATGGTGACTATAGATCTCAGCTTGTCTGCCAACACACAACTCAAAACTCTTCCTCTTTGCAGCATAGATGGATCAAGCACCTGCAACCAACCACAACTCAACAACCAACTATCAAAAAACCAACTATTAGAATCAGCTAGCTCTGATACCAATTTGATGCAAGAGCATCTATCAACAACAACAATTCATCAGGGTAACTTCTATCCCAAACTCAACTTGGAGAAGATCAATTATCAAATTCTTCAAAATTCACTTTTCATTCACCAAAAACCATCAAATTCACTTTGAACCACAAGACTACCAATAAACCAAATCACCACATAAGTATTCGTAACCCCTATTAGACTTAAAAATATTGTAACCAGCATCAAAATTACTGAACCAGATCAAAATCACCATTAAAAATTGAGAACCAATCACATCTTTCACCATGCTTTTATGAGAGCAGCAAATAAGGTATTTTTGACATAACTTTTAGATAACAACTACAACCCACAACCTAAAACCTGTTTTGGATACCCATTTGGCCCTTATATAACATATATTACATGCAGGTGGGGTTACTTTGGAACATATTCCTCATTAACTTTCTTCTATGCTATCCCAGAGGCTTAATTTTGCAACCTGTCTACAGTAAAACGGCCTTAAAACACTCAAAACTCAATGAAATTCGATGATACAAAAAGAAAAATGAAGTAGAATCATAGGTTCATAAATCCAAATAAATTAAACATGAAAATAAGTCCATAAAAATCCATACAGCAACTTTCAAACATGTTTTTACCAGTCTAAAATACAAAAAAAGCAAAGTTTAAGCATGCACAGGGGTTTCTAAATGATTTTCTTCTTATTAAAACTTCCCCCTCTACTTGAAAATGATGTAAAATTCCAATTTAAATTATTTTCATCTTCCCCAATCTACTAAACCTTCTATTTTCCCATTTGACTCTTCATATTCTTTGTTTTTTTTGCTTTTTTGCATTTTTACATAATTGACAACTTTGCAAATTTTGCAAGTTTTACATTTTCCACTATTTTGACCACCTAAAAACCTTTAAATTACTCAAATACATATTATTTAACCATTTCATGACCTTTTCACAAGGTTTTACAATTAAAAATTGAGATTTTGCAATTTTTCCTTTTTGAAGCACAAGGTGCTCCTGCACCAGAAGAATTGAAAACACAAGTGGTAGAACTGACTACCTCCATACTACATGAAGAAGTAAGTAAAATGGAGAAAATGAAGAATTGGACCAAGTGTACATCTGATTGGTTCAAAAGAGTTGTCAACATTGCTGACAAAGGCATCCAATGTGCAGCCAAGACACACAATGAGTTTCAAGTTTTGTAGAAGGAAGTCGAGGACGTAATGGGGATTTGCAAAGAGTTTCTTGAGCTATATAGAATTACATACCCAAAGTTGGAGAGAATTCTCAAGCTCTCCTATGAAACTTGGAAAAATGAATTGGAGTTGTCAAAAGAAGACCATTGGCTACCCAAAGCATGGCTACTGAATTTGGAATATAGAAAAGGGGTTTTGGAGAGGTCCTTGCTTGAATTGGAGGCCAATCATGAACATAATGTAGATCATCAAGTTGAATGTAATGAATTCCTAAAGTTGATGACAAACTATGAGATGCCCACCTTGGAGCTAGATCGGGAAGCCATCAAATTTGAATTCCACAAGAGGATAGAGCAAGGGGCCGATGACACATTGTCGGCTAACTTCATGGATTTTGTTGTGAGAGCCTTCATAGAGTCCGAAAAAATAATCAAAGCTGAACCAAAATGCAAAGAGCATCGGGATCAAATGGTAGAAGGGTTCAAAAGAGTTACCTTCCATATCTCCAAATCCAACCTCTCTTAAGAGAAAAGGTTGTTGGTTGTCATTGGCAAGTTCATGGAATATGGTACTCTATAAAAGGAAGTTGGAAATCCCATTATAGATGATATAAGCATTTTCTAAAGTAGCTAAAAGGGCTAAAATCAACTAGAAGACAAAATAGACTATAGGACAAAATAGGAAAAAGATAAAATAGTCTATTTTTATATTGTAAAATTTGTACTCATATGGGGTTAGGTGAAAACCCTAAACTAAAATGAATCTGAGTCATTCATTGTAAAGTGATCTTGTCTATTCATTCTACTTTTTGAAAGCTATAAATAGGGGCATCCTCTCATTTTCAAAGAGAGATATGAGTTGTTGTATAAAGTCATTCTACTATGATATATGAGAAAAACATTGAAGTTGATGGTTTCTTGTGTATTGCTCTTTATGTGTGCATGATTCCATCTCCAAAAGTTTATTTCAGCACTATTATTTCAATTTTAAGTTACTTTTTTGTTAGTAGTTTATGTTTAGCTTCAATGGTGGATGTATGCTACGGTATTTGATGCACTTCCAGCTCATACTTTTGGCCATTTGTTAATGACAAATTGATGTGTAAAGTTAGTCTAAGCTAATTCATTTACAACACTTAACTCCAACTGTGTATGTGAATGCTTTAAGTATTCATGTTGATGTTTGAAATCATAAGTAAGCCTTAGAAGATTTCACTAGTTTTTTGAGACTGTAGGTTTCCCTTGGTTAAGAAAAACTCAATATTGGGAGTCTATCTACTATAGCATCAACCATTGTTACTGCTCATCTTAGTTTCAAACTTAGGGAAACATCTAAACCTTTCATCCTTTTGAATTTTCTTTCAAAACCAAATCAAACATACATTTCCAAGCATCACTACAAAGCAAAATATGATGATTTAAACAAGTTTCAGATTGTTATAACAAAGTTGTCATTTTTCATCAATCTCCAGAAATCTGAAACTTCATCACAGACCCAAGAAACTCCAGGCTTTGTCAACCATAAATTCCCTTGTGATTACTAACAAATCACACATCAACATTGAGTTGTTGCACTGTCTTGACCTGACACTCGAGAGAACTTGGGGTGATTTTCTAAAAATTAGTTGCAGATTTTCACCTTTCAAGAGAGGCGTCACACTTGTGTGTTGTCTGTGTCGAGAAGTAAAAAAACACCCATCAACATATTACAAACAAAAGAAGACAACAAGAACAACATATAAAATCAAAATTTGAACCTACCTGAAGCAATGCATGATGACTCTATACCCTCATCACAACATAAACAAGAACATTGCATGGATATTGTTATTCAACCTCCCATTGTGATTTATTTAGATGATGACATTGATATTGCAAATATTTATGAGCAAGTGCATGATGAGTTGAATACATTATTTTTTTATTCTATGAGTTTAGATGAAAAATCTCCTAGAAAAAGTGTTGAACCTGGGGCTTTCCCTAGTTCAAAACTTGCTCTTGTCCCTTTGGCTAGTTTTCATCCTTTCATTTATACAAATCGAGATTGGGATGCAAACGACCTACTTTAGGTTGACTCACATGTGACTTACTAGTCTTTTGCTTCATGTTTCTTTATATGCTTGCATGTGTATAATGTGATCCTCGTGATGTTTCATTTGATGTATCTCTCTCTCTCTCTTTTTGTGCATTCCTCTATATGTACCTTCATTCTTCTCTATGTTGTAAGCATTTTATCCTTTTCATTTGTCTTGTGTTTTCCTTTTGGGGATGATGCAAGGAGTTGAGACATTTAGCTCTCTTTCATGTTGACTTGAAAGTTTTTTTCTTTGTTTTTGCTCTTTATGTGTCATTCTTCCAGTTCTATGAGTATTTGGGGAATGATGAAAGTTCCATGCTCTATAAAAAAATTGTAGCAAAGACATACTAACCCCGAATCCATAGATCCCTTATGTATTTGTGGGGGAAACCCTCCCTTCCTATTTCATGACATAGCTTATTTCCAAGGAAAGCTCTCATGTTAGGAAAAAACATTGGCTACTTTAAAGCAATTGCTCACAGTGATGGTGTAGCAATCGCTTTAAAGTGAGTGCATACATCAATGTCATCTTTCAAAATATTTCATGGCGTGATTTTTCTTTCTTCTTGTGATGTGTCCTTTTCTTGGTGGTGTCATTGGGTTCTATGTCCTCCAAGAGTGTACGATCTACCATCGTGGCATGATGTGAATGAGGCAACCCATGAGTGATGATTGGACACCTTTGACTTGTCCTCTCTTGGAGATATTAGGCACAATACTCCCTAAAAAGACCTTTACATGAACAAAGAAAAATCCCCTTTAACAAAATTCATACATTACAAAAGCATTTACAAAAAGCATTACATTGTGGTGCCTTATTAAAGTTATCAGGAGGATAACTTTGGTATGGTTAGTATGATGAGAAGTTGACACACTAGCATGACTTTCTCATTATACAGTGAGAAGACGACACATTGGCATGACTTTCTCACTAAACCACCTCATTCAAACAACTCGCCTAGTGGATAGACTAAGGTTCCACTACCCCTAAGTGGGTAGCACGTGTTATGGACAAAAATCTTAGATGTGTTCCACATCACATTGGACCGTTGAAGCTTGATCCTTTTTCTCGGACAAACAACCACATTCCACATTGTTTTGGAACAATTGGGCTTGATCCTTTTGTTTTTTATTTATATTTCTTGGCCTTTGATAGGGTATGATCATGTATCTTTATTATTGTTGCATACTTAAGTGTCTTGAATGTTACTTTAGTGTGAGTTTGACATGGGGTCATCCTCTCACTAAAGTGGGGAAAATTTGTAGTATCAAAAAAAGTAGTCCTTTTTCACACCTAATTTGGGAATAATTGACATATAATTAACTTAACTAAACCTTGGGTTAGTCTTGTAATGTTTTGTACACATTAACACTAATCTAGGCCTATTTTAAAGCTAAATACACCTAATTTTCATCTTCTCTAAGGTGTTGTAAAGTGTTGTTACACACTTTCACACTTTTCTAGAGTTGATTTAATTAATGAAGCCTAATGGAACCATTTTAATGAAATGTACTTAACTTGTACCCTATTTGTGGTGTAGTAATTTTTTGTAACACACTTTCACATTTATATAGGGTGGCATTAATTAATTGTGGTCAATTGGCCCCTTTAATTCAAATTTAAGCCTTATTTATGACACCTCCTGAAGATCTATCCTGAAACCCATAATTTAAATAATAAAACATTTAATTGGGAAAAATCAAGGTCTTAGAAATTGGTGCTAGGAGCCATTCTCCCTAGGTGGTGAATGGGTCCTCCCTCTATAAGACCCCCCTTTACCAACATATTCTACATGGGTTTTTGGTGTTCTTTCATTCCCTAAAGGTAAGGTCCTGAAAAACAGTGCCAAGACCCATTTGTGGTGAATGGGTCCTCCCTTAATGAGGACCCCCTTTTTAAATTTTATTTTGGAAATATTTTAATAATGTTTATTTCCAAATCTGGTGTCAGCCTTAATTGTTTGAATTTCAAGGTTAATCTCCTAATTTAGTATAAATAAGGGGTTAATTCACATTGTTTCACCTAGAAACTTTAAGAGAGCATTCTTATATCGAATTGGAGTCTACCAGAGTATTTCAAGAGAATTCATAAGGCATTGAAGATCCCTCTTGCAAACATTGTTTCACATCTACTTGAGATCAAGATCTACATTCTTCATGGCTAGTACATGCTAGTTTGCAAATTTACATTACAAGACATCTTTCAAGGTATCATCAATTGTATTATTTCATGTTTCATACTTCAATTTATTTATCTCATGATTTGGTTTAATTAGCTACAAGGGGTTTGACCAAGGAAAACCCCTAATCGCTAACAATCAACAAGTTTTTCTTCCCTTGAATGTGTGTTTGCAAATTTACAGGTTGAAGATCAAGTGGAGAGCAAGTTTAGAGCAAAATTGTAAAATTTGTCAAGTCGCAAAAGTTGTTATTCAAAGTGCAAGAACAAAAAATTGAAGCTACATAATTGATTACAAGTTTTCAAGAGCTGAAAACCAAGGATTTGAGAGTGCAGACAACAAGGAAGACAACCCAGATCTTAGTTTTAGAAACCCTAATAGGGACCCATTCGCCACTAAAGGCAAATGAGTCCTTTGTGCCCTAAAAACAAGCTTCTTACAACAAGGTACACATCATTTTTATCTCTAAAAACTCCCCTCACAATTGCTATAATAGTTAGGGTTAATTTTTTTATTATTATTTACATATTTTGGCCCTCATAATTGAATGTTTCATAGTGAAAACTAGTTGGTTTACCATCTTGATCAATCCATCTTGGTGATAAACCCTATTTTTCTATGTTTCATCTGTTCTTTGTGGGTTTGAAATAAAAGTGATTTCATAAGCATTATAGTTTGAATTGAAGTTAAAATCACTACACCAATCATTGTCAACATTACTAAGAGACCTAGACCAAATTTCAAAAAGTATCCAATAAAAATCTTTGATAATGACCCTAATAGTGCTTTCTTAAAGATTCCTTATGTGGATTTACCCACAGAGGACACTAGGGCTTACATACATGGAAATTTGGAAGAGTACAATCACCAAAGAATTAAAGATCTATGGTCTAATGAGCTAACTAGAGATGACTTCTTGGTGAAACCTGAATACATTAACTTAGTGTGAAAGAAGCTTGATATTTGGAGTTGGTTTCCTAACTATAGTAGTGATGTGGATGCTAAGTATTTGAGGATGGAATTGAGTAGAAAGCATGATAAATTCATGTGGACCAACATGATTGAACTGATATCTAAGGAGGTGATTGTAGAGTCTAAGCTAATGTGTTGTAAACTTGGTAGAACCTACACAGTTCAAAGGTTTAACTAACCGAATAGTCCACTTAAAATTTCTTGAGACTACATTAGATTTTCAACCCAAGGTTTGCAAGCTTGTGATGGTGCAACATTGTATATGCCTTCAGTGACTCAAAACTACCTAAAATACTCTATTTAAGTTATCCTATTTGCTAGAAATTCACAAAATTGCAAAATAGTAAAAACATAAACCAAAACTAGTTGTTACGAGTACCTACAAGTTAGACTGTACTTGAACTATAACTAATGAAATGATGTTGTAACAACTGAAAAAATAATAAAAACTAACGACTCAACTAAACTATCCTCTGAAGGACAACTAGTTAGCCATTACATGCATATTCATAAGCATCCATTAACAATAAGCAAGATATGAAATTCTAATTAACCAGCATATGATTCGTGAAATAATGATGAACTAATAACAACTATCAAACATAAATAAATAATTGGAAAATGAATTGAGGAACAATACCTTAAGTGGCCTTCTCAAGTGATTGTTCTCACTTTAACTGAACCCAAATCCAACTAATAGATTATATGCATTCCATGAATTAATCTCCATTCATTGTATAACATAACAGATTACAAAAGATCCTTCCACAAATTGTACTCAATCATTCTGAATATTTTTCATGTCTTGAAATTAAAAGTAACTGATAACATAAAACTGAAAAACCAACTAACTATCCTATAGATTCAACCAACAACTATATACAAGCTTGAGGGAATCTTTATCCAAAGCAACTACTTAACTGAAATCATTAACTCCACTCCCAGATATTAGAGCGTAGAGTTAAGACCGACTTATTCAACCTATAACTGAAAAAGGAAAAATAATCCTATCAAGACTAGAACTCTATCACAAAAGAATTGCATGTAAACATACAACCATTTGTCAAAATTCCATAAGTGAAGGAGACCTCTTCTTCAACATTCATTAACTAGTTATAATAACATGCATTCAACCTTCAATAAGTGCTCTTAATCAAAAATCATCATGTTCGGTCAAATCTAGAGCTTCCATGTTTTGTTGTCCAACATTCCCTTTTGTTGCGAGTTCAACCTGCAATTGTTGCGTACGACAGTTCCTCTTCAACTGCAAACAAGTTAATTTGCAAAGCATGTATACAAGTATAACTATCACAATCAAACATAGCATTCCATTCAACATTCCATATGCATCTTCATATAAACCATTCAATAGTAATATATTATAACCATAATTCCATCATCATATTTTTGGGTTCATGTCTACATAATAGATATGAAAGGATAGTATAATATGGAAGCATTATCTGGAAAGTGTGTTTAAAAGTATCTTAAAATATGCATAAAATCAACAGAAAATAAGTTATTATTTGGTCCTATCATCTCTCCCCAACTAGCCTTTTGCTTGTTCCCAAGCAAAATACTAGAGATCTTGATTGTACTACAGAGCAATCTGTCTCGAGTCCATGGTTGTATTAACACCCTAAATCTGTTTCAAATAGAAACTTTGATATTTTGAAAGTTGATTCATCCTGATAATTCCTACTTTCTCACATTCATCACTTTTCTCCCCAGTCCAATGTGGGATTGGGTAAAGGAGAATAGGTGGATGGAAGGTGAGGAGTACCCAATAAACTCCTTTGTTAACACCAATTGCTTTGTATTTGTGTACCCTTTGAAGCATAGCAATGAAATTATATAGAGAATGTGGTTCTTTCCTCTGTAATTCTAGTTTTAAACTATCCCATCTATTTTGTACATGCTTGTAGCACTGTTGTCTGATACCCATAGCTAGCATCTACATTCTCTCATAATCTTCCTTTCTAAGTTTCATAATTCTCTTACCCACTCCCTTAAGCTCAAGAAGTTTCAGCTAGTCATCAATGATTGCATTTGGATTCTTAGCCTCTTTTCTTATGGAGAATGCAATGGATTTCTCTTTCTCCTCATACTCCTCCATGATCTCAGCCCTAAGTTTCGCATTCCTATAATAGGAGGAAATTTCTCTTATTTGAAGGTCTCCCACAATAATTAGAGGGTTCCATTCTATCTCATCGGGTATTGCATAGTTGTGCAAATAAAATTCACACAACTGATCGTATTCTTCAAATGTGGAAGCAGTAAAAATTTCAAGAAACTCAGAAGTTTGAATCATAGCAATAGATTGTTTGCTAACTAATCTACTAAACTGAAAGCATAAAAACCTTTCTTGTAAAAACAATGTATATGTTCTTGGTGGAGGTCTACATCTAACAATTTGTGCAACCTTATCTACTATTTCCTCCAATCAAACTATTGATCTGTTCAATTCCATATCTTTCTTTTCCAATTCCTTCACATATTCTTCCCTCTCCTTCTTCCATTTCTCTTTTTCCTATGCAAAATCATTAGTCACTTTCCACAATTGGTAGCCAAGTGACAAGGTTGTGTGATAATCAGGATTTTTGATAGGAGGTGGTTTCTCATCTAGAATTTCTAGTTCTTTGTCCCCTATCTTGGTGATGACCAACTGTGCCAACAAATCTAGCTTAGTACCATGGCCATACAACTACAGTTTCTCCTCCATCTCCTGCATTTTTATCTCTCTTTCCTTATCCTTCTACTCATAATTCTTCACTAACTCCTCCAGGTGTTTAATCCTATACAATTCCTCTTGGAGTTCTTTTCTCACATCTCTCTCTTCAATATAAACCTCATTTGTGTCTTCAAATTGCTCATTACCTCTTTCATAATCTCCTTGAATAGGGATGTCTAGAGTTTTTGTCTATAATTTCTTGGCAATAAATATGTCCTCTAATTCAGAATCAGAAGTTGTCACCACATATCTTCTCTTGTTTGTTGGTATATTCACATTACCATGAACATCTATTTCTAATTCAAAGTTAGTTTCTACAATCATAACATTTTTCTGATGTTGTTCTCCCAGAGGTTGCTCCTTACAAATATCTTCTCCTCTATGTTCCCCTATATTTTCTTTTATGGTACCTTGTTTCCTGAGTCTACTAGAGTGTCTATGTGTGAGTATTTCTTTCTCAATTTTTCTCTTTTCCTTTTTAACACTCTTTTTATTTTTAACTTCCTCCTTCCACCTTGGATACTCCTCTCTTTCCTTTTGAATATCTCTCTTTTTCTTTGAAGTATCCTTCCTTTCTTCTGGATTAGAGGGTGTAGAGGAGGTAGATGCACTACCTCTCCAACTCTTAGATTTATGTGACTTTGAATAAGGTAATTCCTCTATTATAAGTGGCTTAGGTTCTAGTTTCAAGTTCTTCATGCTCACCTTGGCTACGAGAAGGCGAAGCCACATGTGAGACATGAGGGTTTTCCTCTTCAGGGTCATTTTGGGCTCATTTTGGGTTTATGTATCCTCAAGCACTATGGTTGTAACCAAAAAACTATTAATGTCTATGCAATCCCTGAAATCCTCCCACTTCAGTTGTGGGTATTGAATCCTTAAACTCCTCTTCATTAGTACGGTAACTAGATAGTGATGAGAGAGAGAGAAGTATCACTTTGTTTTCTCTATCATTTTGAGGCCATTCATTTCAACAAGTTGTAAAGAAAATTTGGTACATTCACTACCTTATTATACCTGAGATGACTCAATAATTTGAAATGAACTGTATACATAAGGTTCTTCCTACCATCACATGTAATGTATCTGATAATGTAAGAGGCACATCTTTCCCACAACCAAGGGAGAGAAAGTATCTTATTACCTTGTGATGAGGAGTCTAATTCCTCTCCTTGTATGCAGAATTCTTCTTGAGCTGCAACTACATTAGCTCAAGCTGGAAATTTTATTCCTATTCTTGGTAGTCCTATGACTTGTGCAGTGGTAGTTTCAGATGTATCTATTGAAATCCCTTTTACCATAGCTTATTTGTATTGAAGAGTAGCTGCAAACCTTCTCGTCAAGTCATCACTAAATTTCATTAATTTCAAGAAGTGGTCGAGCCAACCAACCCTTGTAAAAATGGGTAGGACTATTGCATCCTCAAGAATTTGTTAATGAATTGTTGGCTTCCTTGTTATAACATCTCCTCCCATCCTTCATTACTTCTCTTCTCAATGCACTAAATTCAGCTTTTGAAAATCCAACTCAACCTTTCCTACCACCTTCAAACTTCTCTGTCACCTTCAAAAACCCTTCACTTCCCTTATGTTCCCTCATGTATCCTTACTACCATGCCATACTACAACTACAAATTTCCCTTCTGAGCTCAACTCTAGTCTAAACTAAGTTGAATTTCTCATAAGTTCTTAGGGTTTTAAGTTTAGCAATTTGGAAATGGCAGCAGAAAAATCTCAAATCTAGTCTAAACTAAGATGAAGTTCTCATAAGTTCTCAAGGTTTTAAGTTTAGCAATTTGGAAATGGTAGCAGAAATGGCAACAAGAATAAAACACAATTAAGAAGGTTTTGCATGTCATGATATTCATTAAATTTGGTTTGGGTAGTAGATTTGAAAGGATTAGTGAAAAGACCAAGTTTGGCGTACCCTCCCTCAACTTAATTTGTGAAGTGACCTCACTTCATGTTTATGATTTGGAGGTGGTCTAAATTCAAAATTATGGTAATTAGTGATATAATAGTTCACATGCATGATCAAGACTTAGTATGATGGGTAGACATTGTTGAGGTAGCAACAAATGAAATATCTAAGATATTTCTTCTATAGAATTGGTGGGTATAATACTTTGCAAGGAGTCTTGTAGGCATATGAGGTAGTCTTGTTGTTGTGGGCTCCTGTTGTAGTCATTTTGGATTATGTGAGAAATGATGTCATCTTCATCCTGGTCTCTAATAAGGGGTTGCACTCTATAGTCATCAATGTCTGCAGAGAATAGCTATCCTCCTCATCCAAATCGGGCCAAATAGTTTGCTCAAGATTAGCATAAGGCTGGGAAGGTGGATAAAGAACCAAGTTCTTAGTAATTGTCCCATTGGAAATTATCATTTTTCTAGACCTACAACCTATAAATGCATCAACTATGGCTAACCAAGGTCTGCCTAGGATGAGTGGGTAATGTGCAAGATAAAATTTTGGTTGTAACACTATAAAGTCAGAAGGATATTCCTAAGAATCCAATACAATCACTAAGTCTTCAATAATCCCCTCAAGCTTGACTGTGGACCTATCAACTAGCTGTAAAATAGTTTGTGTGGGCATGAGGATAACTAACTAGAGCAACTGCATTGTTTCTTTTGTCATGACATTGATTTTTTCCCCCAAGTATATCAAAGTATTCTTAATTAGGGTTCCATTAATCTTAACGTCCACCACTGGACTACCATGATCTGTATACTTAGGGACTGTAATGTTTCCTAACATAATATTTGCAATATTTCCCAAGACATGAATGTCTGAGGATCTTTTCTTTTCCTCCCTGGTTTCTTAAGACATAAGTCCCTTACAATTTTGGTGTAAATAGGGATGTCTTTGATAGCTTGGATAAGTGGAATCTTGATGCTCACATCTTTTAATTGACCTAAAAGATATGTATCAACCTATGTGTGAAGCTTTTGAATAGCTAGGCATTCAAGAAAGGGTAGCTTGGGACTTGAGGTAGTTTGGTGTACCTAATTTGACTCGGGTTCCAAAGGTGGTTTGTTAGAAACCTCAACTATAGGTTCCTCATCCTCTAGTTATGTAATTTGGGGAATGAAGGTCCAGCAAGTTTTTTTCTTGATCTGAGGTGGACATCACTCACCTCTACCCCATATGTGGGTTATTTCATAGCTTCGTTAGTGTAAGTCTGTTGAACAAGCTTAATGTTAGGGTTAGGTGCAGGTTGGGCAAGTATTTGTGGTTGCTTGGGTGGTCGGGATGTAGGATTTGATGGAGGCATTAAATCTTGTTGTTGTGGTGGAGGAGGGAGCATAGGCTACTAATAGTTCATATTTTGCTAATGTAACTAAGGGAAAATCTAAGCTAGCAATAAAAAACATAAATAAACTAAACCCTAGTTGACAATGAAGCACAATGGAACATAAAATCATAAACAAATGAACAATCTCACCAAAATCTTCATGCACTCCATGATTCACCTTCATTTCCCTTCTCAAATTTGCTATAAATAGCATTTTCCCTCAGATTTTCATGAGCAACTATGACCTATGACAAAGACCTAGAAAAATATTGATTTGACTAAGAAATTGCAAGTGTTCTCAAAAATTTGCAAGGATGAAGTGACAAAATGAGGTTGACCTTTCCTTTTTATAAGAGTCAATTTTGGATGAATGGCTAGGATTGACAATTGACAAATTCCCTAAGATGGAAGTCTGAGATTGAATATGACAACTAGCAATTAGGATTAGGGTAGAATTAGGGTAAAATTTGAGATGGAGGGCTATGATTCAATTTTAGGAAAATTAAATCAATGGACAGGAATGCATGTGACAAGAGGATATTGGGCACAGAAAAATAGATTGTTGGAGAATCAAATAAGAATTTAAAATTATTTGATTTAAGAGGCAGTGTTGACTTTTTGAATTAAAAATGAATTTAATTCAAAAGAGGTGGGGCTAGGATAGTAAATCATTATTTTTAATTATTTACTTGGTGGGAAAATGGGAATGGGAATTTAAATAAATGATTTTATTTAAATTTGGAGGAAAAGATAAAAGAACAATTAAATAATTTAATGAAAATTATGTAATTGTAGAGGAAAGGGATAAAGTGAATAATAATTAAATAAATTTAGGAATTTATTTAATTATAGAGGGACATAGGAAATTAGTGACGTATTTAAATAAATAAACGTAATTTATTTATTTAAATAATCAAGAGGAATAAAAAAATGAATTAATTAAATAATTAAGAGTTATTTAATTAATAGTTGAATTTGGACCATAGGACATAATTAAATATTTTAATTATGTTGAGAAATAAGACATGGAAAAATAAAGCTTGCGGGTGTAGGTTATTTTTATGTCTACATTTTTCCCCTCTTTGATACAATGTAGCTTGTTGCGTTGTGTCAAAGAAATTTAGTCAAGACATGCCCCAATGAAAAATAGGATGACGAAGGATGATGAGGAGGTAGTGGTATGCCCCCTTGAGAGAACAGGCGGGTTCAGAGAACATGAGTGTGCTCTCGAAATTGGTGAGAAGACTAGAGGATGAAGGATAGAAGAAATGTTAGCATGAAAGCAGATGGATGTTAGTGGGGAGAAAGAAGCCTTCAATATTTTTCCAAAGGACAAATAAGTGTTGCATAATCATCATTGGGCAGTAAAACTTGACAAATGGACAACAAACACCCTAATATGACATAAACCAAGGTGTGCAAGGTCATCCATTTGCAAAAATAGACAGTTGTAAACAAGGAATGTCCTAACTCATGCTAAGGGTTAAGTTACCCCAGTCTTTTTTTCAAGACACACCAAAGACATCAATCAAGGAAAAATAGGTCATGAGATGTCATCACACCTCTAAATACTTCATGGGATATCCTTGAGGTAGCTAGTAACACGACCAAGAGACAAAACGATAAAAAGATAACACAAAATAGACCAGCAAAATCAATAGCCATTCAATGTGTTTTCCAATATTTGTTTGTCGAAGGTTGATTGGTTTGACTATTTGATAGTTTGATGATTTGATAGTTGGACAATTTTGATGGTTTGAAAATGCCTATCGTCAAGAAAAACACATCCTGACAAGGTCAATGATGATGTGATAGAGCTTGTCATCAGGAAAGAAATATCCTGAAAAGGAAAATGATGAGGTGACGAAGCCTGTCGTCAGGAAAGACATATCTTGAAAAGGCAAATGACATTTTGACGGGGTCCAATTCCAAGAAGGACGTGTCTTGAAGGGGACCATAAAGCGACTAGGTTGACATTATTTGGGAAATTTGATTGACTTTGACTTGATGACGAATTGGACTATGTTGTCTAATAGTTTGTGATTTGAATGTTGACATTTCGATGATAGCATTGTGTCTGAATTTCACTATGTCTAACTTATTTGACTGATGTGACAAACCCTAAAGGATTGACCTAGATGGCCTCGGGGGCTCATCGGTTAATGGCCTTGCCTACGTCATACACTTAGAGACCTTATAGTTCAACTAATGCCATGATCAAGGATGAAAATTTTTAGCAACTGACACAATTGATTTCGAAAAGACCAATTAACTTGATTATTAAACCTGAAATGACCAGTTGATATTAAAAACTTAAAAGACTGACTTTAGGTGGTCTTAGGGGTACATCAAATGATGACCTTGCCTATGTAGCAAATGCACAGAGACTGCATAGTTCAACCATTCTAACTATGACTCGACTTTGACTAATTTTGACTTGGGTTTTGGGATTTTTGAGAGTTATTTGGATGTTTTTGTGTTTTTCATATTTTTTGGATTTTTTTTGAAATTTTGATAATGTTTTGTTTTTTTGGATTTTTGACATGTTTTTATCTTTTTATCTTTTGAAATGTTTTGATTTTTAATCTTTTGACATGTTTTGATTTTTTGTATTTTTGAAATGTTTTTATTTTTTTGTCTTTTTTGATATGTTTTGATTTTTTTGGATTTTTGACATGTTCGGATTTTTTTGTCTTTTTGAAGTGTTTTGCTTTTTTCAAGTCTTTTTTAACATGTTTTGATTTTTTTGTCTTTTTTATGATATATGAAACCATGTGTGAGACCCACTGCAGTTAGGCGTTAAGGGTGTTGCCCCCAGTCAAGTCTAGGACTAATCAAGATGAACGAGACAGAATGGGACTTGCTCGAGATGAAAGGTGGATGATGTGCGAGGCATGATGTCAATCGTTGTCAACTATGGAAAGAAATAATAGGACTTTATGACAGGTATTGTGAGGGTGTCAAAAGACTGGGTAGTTATTATGGACAAAGGTAGATGGAAGTGATAGTAGATGGTGAAGCAAAGACTTCCTATACATGGTGCCTATTTGCCAGGTTTTCACCATGGTACTTATCTAAAGTGTCATTGAAGTGGTTTTCACTATTGGATGGATTATTTCTCTTTATGATTTTTGAGATTTTTTTATTTTTTTTGTTGGTGTCACCAAGATGACTGTTTGCAAGGTTTTTATCAAGGTAACGATTTTTTTTATTTTTCAATTTTATTTTTTTATTTTTTTATGATTTTAGCAAGACTTTCAGAAGCTATGTGTAGAACCGATATGTTGTGATGATGTATTGACCCTGTTTAGATGACTATGCTTAGCAAAAGGATCTAATCTAGACATGGAATGTAAGTGGCAAATATGACAGATGATAAAAGTGGTGAACGAATGAAGCTATGATATGATCCCTAATGTGCACACTATGCGGGCCACCAAGATTCACATCAACAAGAGTTTGGGTGACCGATGAGCTAGGGTACGTGAAGGGGTCATCATCAAAGGTACATTGAAAGACATCGCTAATGGAAGTGGGATGATGTGATGATTGTGTGAATACGGACGGGGGAATGAAATCTATGGAATGAGTGAAAGTGATGTAGATGAAGACCTGGGATCAACAAGTTTTTTATTTTTCTTCAGATTTTGAGAGATGCCCCTAGTGATTTTGGATAAAGAGGCATACTTGGAGATCAACCTTTATTTGTCTTCATTTTTTACTTTCATTTTAGATGGGTCCAATAGCTTTTTATTTTGGCTAGAGGACTATGCTTGACATTCTTTTTTTTTCATTATGTCTCTTGATTCTTTATCTCCTTTTAAAGATAGCTTTTTCATTGGATATTTTCCCTTATGCTTTTCATAAACTATGACTTGTTGATCCCTATCTATGATGGAGATGGATGTAAGTGAAATGGAAAAAGTAGGCAAAGTGAAGGGAATATTGAGTTGATAAATGAGAGGGGTGATGCCATCAAAGGAGTCTTTGGGACTATCATTTTTAGTATTGCTAACGTCAAAGGTAGCTTGCACATCCTTACCAACTGGGCAAGGTAACTTGGTAGAGGTGACGGTAGGAGACACATATCCTAGCCTAGGGTGGGTGGGATAGTTGGATGATGATTGGGTGGGGTTTCCATGGACATGCAAGGTTTGTGAGGAAGTGGATAGGGTTAAGGCAGATATATAATCAGGAGCCTAAAAGGTTTCGACCCAACCACGACCATCTATTTTTGTGCCTTCTTAAGCGGTCTTGACATCATTATTGGAAGCTTGAACCTCCTCAACAATCTCAACATTTTCATTTATTTGTAGCTTTTCCATGTGGTATTCACCACATCCCATGTCATGGATCTTGATGTTTGGATCAATGGTTGGAATGGTGGGAGAGGATGCTAGGGTGGAGGTCAAGGCAGTGGAAGTGGATGACTTGATGAGTGTAGATGGATCGATGTATTTGGATGAGGTGGATGTTGAAGCTTCATGATTAATAGGCAATTGATGTTCAGAAATTCCCCTTAAGTTGGTGCAATATTGAAAGGGGTCAGGATGACCAGTTATGGTAATCTCAATTTTGTTATAGGGGAACTTTAGACATTGGTGATATGTGGATGGTACAACCTTCAATTTGTAAATCCAAGGTCAACCAAGGAGGATGTTGTAGGGAATTTCAATATTTAGGCCTTGGCATGTGGTATCTATGATTGCTAGCCTAATATGAATAGGAAGTGTGATAATTCCCTTAGAAGAATTCTCCTCATCATCATAAGCTTTGATTACTATGCTTTTAGTGGAATCCACACATGCATCAAAGAAGCCTAATGCTTTGACCAATTTTACAGAGCATATGTTCAGTCCGGCTCCACCATCTACTAGGACTTGTCTAACCTTGTGTTTTTGAATGAAAACTTCAATGTGTAATGCATCATCGTGGTATGGCTTAGGCATGAAGTAGTCTTCATCTAAGAAGGTGACCTGGAGAGAATTGGCTAAATATCCGACCATAGCTTCAAAGTAGTTGACATCGATGTCGGTGGGGACTAAAGACTCTTTTAAATCCCTGTCAAGGATAACCCACTAAAATAATATAGTTATTGAGACCTCTAGCCCTAAAACTAGAGTAGGGTCATACACACAACTTTGGAGATTGGTTCTTCCTACCTGAAGTCACAGTAATAAGAGTTTATGGATGCCCTCTTGCTCCACACATACTACCAAAGTTTGTGCCTCTCAAACTGGCATTTCTAGAGTTTATGTGGCAGATAATGTGGATGGAGAAGGATGTGATGCATAAACAGAAGAAGGGCACATTTCTACCAAACCTTACTAAGTGTGAACACTGGTCAGTAGGCTCTGGCACATTGGAGGAGTTGCAATGTTATTTGAAGATAAGATATTCATTGAATTCAGGAAAGGAGAAAGTTTTTGATCCTAAGAATCATTTGAATTATATAAGACAGAATCTCCTCACCAAGTCAATGATTGTTCACCAAGTAGACTATGAAGAAGATGTGATAAGAAACTATCTTACTTTTCAAGAACTATTTTCAAAAAGAAAAAAAGGGGAGTTATGAGGAAACTTGAGGAAGAAAGGAAACAAAAGTCCAAATATTTCTAAGGCTACTTTGTTGAGGAGAAGGATCCTATCAAAAGAATAAATTTGATAATTGATAGATTTGAGTACTTTTATGGTAAAGTTGTCACAGGAGGGGAGGAACATCTTCAAGAACATAGTGGCATGGGAATTGCAGAGCACACTCTGGGTACAACTTTAGAATCCCCCATGGAACAACGACCTCTTCAAAGATAAAAGACACAAGGGATTGAACTATTAGTTCCTTATGGGGAAAGTGAAAGGAAGGGAGACACTGAAGAAGTACCCAATATGTTACAGTCATTAAAGGGTGATGTTGAGGTTGACTAGCCAGTCCATGAAACCAATGCCCATAAGCCTGAAGAAAGGATGAATGCTGAAGAGAAACAAAGTAAATAAATACATGAAGATGAAAGGGAGGTTGCAGCTCGACACTTCGTAGAAGATGATGATTTTATTAAAACTCCAAAGTTCAAAGATTTTTGGACAAAGATAAAGGTACAAGAATTTTAGGAAAGAGTGGAGATAAATAAAATGGGGATTGAGGAATCCCAACATGATCAGGTGGTAGCAAAAACCTTCAAATAATTAAGAATTGACAACATTGACATTAACCCACAGGAGGCTAGAGAAATTATTTTAAAGAGTAACATGCTCATTTTCCCTTGTTTAGAGTTAAAGATGTTTTTCCTTGACCAAGTATGGGCCCAAGAAGATCCTATGCTAGTTACAGAGTTTGATTCTGATGAAGGAGTAAGTGGTATAGGATATAATCCCAGGATTGAGACTCTAGCTATATGGACCAAGCAAAAGAATACACAAAATCCAAAGCTATTGGATGTAATACAAGGAATGAAAGGAGCGGCCATGGTAAGAACATTACAAGAAACAACCCCTTTGGAAGTTGCCACTATGACTATGCCTTCAGCCATGTTTACTCATGCTACTGTTAAAGGATTAGAGGATAGTCTAAGAGAATATGAAAAAGAGAAAAAAATCCTAAATGATGAAGTCAATAGGTTGTTCATGGAGAACGTGAAATTAAAAGAGAAACTAAGAGGAGTGGGAACTTCACAAAGCAAAGAGATAGTGTTGTATCAGCCCCCAAGTGCTCCATTAGATGATACATATAATGTTTCTGCTAAACAAATAAAGGTTCTCAGGGAGGAAGTGGAAGAACTAAAGAAGACTAACCATGAAGCCCAAGAAGGAGTAAAGAAGCAGATTTGTGAGGCTATAGGAAAAAATTTTGAACACAGGGTGAAGTTGGTTATAGATAAATTAGAAAATGTATATGATAGTTACAAGTCACTTAGACATGCCATTGCTAAAATGAAAGCACGTATACTTATGTTGGATCCCCTATTCAAAAAATGGCATCCTATACACCACACCTTGTTCAAACTATGCAATTTTTTACAAAGGAGTACTGATGCCCCTGTAGCATTGAAACCAACTAAGAAAATGGTCAAGATGATTATGGATTATTTTCAGTACATACAGGGAGAGGACAAAAATATTAAGACATGAATGAATTCTTTCCATACTTTAAAGCAGTGGTATATACCAGACATAGTGAAAGATGATGACCAACTAAGAGACCTTGAAGAATGGAAAAAGGAGTTTGGTCAGATTGTTCCTTAGTGTATTACTCACATACAAAAGGATGGTGACATTAATCTCTACAAGATTAACTTCATTTTGGATGGATTGGTTGCTTTCGATGTTGGGTATTTGAAATTTTTTACTAATGCAAAGGTGTTGTTAGATAATCGGTGGCAAGTTCATCTTGCAAATGTACCAAAGATTTGAGAATATAAATGGCCATCGTATTTCACAGTATATCAATGGGAAGAAAAGTATCTAGCTTCTGAGGAGTAAGTCATTGCGACAAAAACATTTGGATGTTCTATCAAGGAGATGAAGACCTTGCCAAATCAATGATTACGGGTCTTCAATGATGATTAATAGATTCACAATGTCCTAGCATTTTAAATTTTGTATATTTCTTTAATTATGTTAATCGAACAAATAGTTAGATTACTAAATAGGTGTAGTTTTTAAATGTTGCCTCATTTTGTAAAAGGCTTGAAGCTTGTTTGCTTCCTATATAAGAAGGGAAAACTAAGGCCTAATTTTATCATCATTTTTTCATCATCATTAGTAATTAGGATATAGATATGTAATATATAATGAGAAATTCTACTACATATTGTATCATCTTTTGAAGCATTTAATGGAGAAGATGCTTTAATATAGTGTTCAATTATCTGTTGAAATTAATTCCTACAAGTTATCTTTGTTGTCTCCAGAGTGGTCTTTTTTTATTATTTAAATCAATATATCAAGCATATATATGATTTATCTTGTCACATTTGCTATCACTATGTCATTAATTTAATTGGTCTTTGTGTGAAAGAATTAAAATCCTTCTTAAGTGGTCCACGTTATAGGTTTCTACTAGGAATTAAGATCCTTTAACAAATCATCTCAAGTTGGTTTCCTTCAAACAAGAGTTAAATTCATTAAGAGTAGTCACAGTAATATGAAAACATATCATTGGGATTAGTAAAAAAAATCCTAATAGTTGATATTCCTACACATTTATACAAGTTATAAACATCTAAAAGTTCTAGATAATTAGAGATAAACCACAGAAATAGGACACACTTATCATCTACATCTAACTCCATTCACCCAATCACTTATCACATTAATATCAAAACAACATTTCATATAAACTTTATTCACATATTCAAACTCCCAATATTAGTAGGATTGGATATAATTCTTGCATCTATTTCACAACTATATGCCATAAGAAATATATTGTCTGAGTCAATACACTTAATTCTTAAACTTGCTTTCATAATTGAGGTTTACCAAATCCTGAAGAACAAGGAGTTGTAAACCATATAAGATCACTCCATATGTCGGCCAAAACCTTGTTGAATCTGACCATAGGACCTAGCATGCCCTTAGGATTAACAAGCTACAATTTTGGGAACCAACTGTTTGGCAACTCCGTTGGGGAGAACCTAGTCAACCCTAAGTCCTGACCATTTCATTACATAGTCATTGAGCTTCACATTTGTGTAATTACACTTTCACAAAACTAAGTAGGGGATTTTGTTGGGGATAAACTAAGGAACCCTTATAAGTGAAATCTTGCAAAGAAATTGTGACTTTCCCACTTATCAGAAAGTGGGTGGTGACTCTGCTAAAGTAGTACTGAAGTCAGTATCTGGACATCTGAAAAGTACATTAGAAAGATTGAATTCCAACATTTTAGCATTTTAGAAGATGGAGGGAAGATCATTACATCAGAATAATCAATCCAATAAAGATAAAAAGTGGACAGATGGAAAATGGGATAACTCAAAGTCCCCTCCTACTGCAAAATCCAAAGGAAAAGGTCATAACACAAACACAATCACACACACAGAAAATTAAGAGCAGAACAGTGTCATAGGAAAAACATTAAATGAAGGCACTACCAACTCGCATGAAGAAATAATGCAAAGTGGAATGGATACTCATCAACAAGATCAAAATGAACATGATCATTCACACCTTGGTTTCCACACATATGAACCTAATACCCAATGGATGGCAACCTTTGAGGAAAGAAATGATTAGGAAATAGCATATAATACAGCAAAAAGGGATTATGAGAATAGAATAGCTCAACTATAGCTGGGCAATTCTTTTCCACACATAGTACACTTTACAGAAAGACACAACAGTCCTCCCAAGAAAAGGGAATTGACTATTGAAGAGCTAAAATAAGAAATAGAAGAATTAAACAAGGAGCTTGAAAGAAATCAATTGATAAAGCAAAGAGATAAGTTGGATCAACAAGTGCTTCAAAACAATACTCAACCTACAACAAGTGGGCCAAGATATGTGCCCCCTCATAAATATACTGGAAGTATTAATGTTGGTAGCTCATTTGTGCCCCTCAAAAATATTGGAGGAAGCAGTGGCACTATCTCACAACCTTCGAATACATCATATACAACAAATAATACATCCCATAGCCAAGGATTGACCAACTAGGGTGCAAAACAAAATTCAAGACCTGGCGGTCAAAGACACACCAATCCTCCCAGACAGCACAACCAAGGCATGCAACAAAATATTCCACCTTAAAACATAGGACCACAAAATACTCCTCAAAATTCCCAACAATCAACATACACTTACCCGCCCCTTGGCCAGCGATACATCCCACCCCACCAATATTACCTAGCTCAGCATAACACATAGGGAAATGTGTACTTTGACCAGAATGTACAATGGAATGTGCCTCAGTATCAATATCAGCAAGGCCCTCAAGGCCAATACCAACAACCAAACCAAAACCATTTTCTAAGAGGATCTTCAAGTGGATATAGACAATTGGACTTTTTTGCATATCAATCTATCCTAACCCAATTAGCAGTGACTGGAGAAACACCATCCCAATATTTACAGGGACTCATTCCATCACAACAAGGGAACACATAGAGATTTTTGACATTGTCATGGAAAATCTTGAAATAGAAGCTGGGGATATCAAAATGAAGTTTTTCATGCAATCCTTAATGGAAGATGTAAGGGGTTGGTATAGAATTTTCCTGATGCATCAATAATCTCTCTAGGAGATTTCAAGGATTAGTTTTTAGAGAAATATGGGAGCAATTACAGTTCACATTTCAGCTTGAGAGACAAATCAAATATTTCCAAAAAATACAAGTCGCTGGTTGATTTCAATATAAGGTTTGCTAAAGTCTATAACAAGATTTCCCCTAAATTAAAACCAATAGAAGCAATGTGTGTAGATTTCTACATTAATGCTTTTGATTCAAAGATAGGATATGAACTCAAAAATAAAGCCCCTACATCCTTATTAGAAGCGAAAAGAACTGCATTGACTATAGAATGAAATAGAAGAGCTGCTGGGAAAATTGGTAGAAGAGATGATGTTAGAATGCCACTGAATCCTAACAACAACATACATAAGCAAAATACCCATTACAGGAATGACAGTCTAAGGCTCCATGACATGTCGTACAAGACTAACTAGAAAGATGGGAAGCTAGTGAATGAGAATAAGAGACACAATTTTAAGGAGACTCCAGACCCACTAAAGAAAAATAAAACACATTTGGTAGAAATCAGTCCATGGTGTATGGCATGTAAACTCCCACACCCACCTGAATATTGTGCAGTGCCCCAACCATTTCAAAAGGAAGACATTCCCTATGACCAAGAGGTTGAGCAACATACTATAATATGTTGTCAATGGGGCCTCATCATATTGATAATGAATATTCTTCATCAAATGAGAACGTTTATGAATATGATGTAAGTAGTCAGAGGCGTAATGTCTGTATGGAAAAACAAGAGATATCCTCTAATCAGGAAAATGGAAGTGATGTAGAGAATTATCTTCCTGAAGCATTATCAAAAACCAATCAATGTCAATTAAGAAGACCAACAAAAGAGGAAATTAAGGCATTCACCATTACTATAGTGACACAAGCAAAGAGCAACTACAAATTAAGAAATAGAATAGTAAATGTAGATGAAGGAAATCCTGGGGGACTATTCATAAAAGATAAAGGAGTAACTCAGGAAAAACATGGAAAGGTAGAAAATAAGGACTCTCAAAAGGCTAAATTTAAAGAAATGGATAAGGTTAATCAAGGTGAAATTAAAAATAAATCAAAAGATTTACATGAGGTAAAGAAACTAACTAAAACAGAAATAGTGAATCCCCCTTCATTTGATTTCACCCAAGCTCTGTCCCAAGTAAAAATTTTAGTTCCTTTACTAGAAATGATGAAGATAGAAGAATACATAAATGATACACTCAAGCTACTATCAGATATACCTAAGAAAATGAATGAATCAAACAAGGGTGTACCCCAAAAGGATCAAGGGTGGGTCAACAATGTTAAAAGGGAAGAATCCAAAAGTCCAGAAGTATATCTAGGGGACACCCTAACAAAGGCCCCTTCTGAAATAGACCCTTTCTACACATGCCTTGATGATAAATAAAAAATTAGTGATAAATTACATGATTGACTTAGGGGCAGCAATCAATGTTATGCCAATGGTGGTTATGAAGGAGCTAGGACTATGGGTGGACAATACATATGGAAAATGTTACGCCATGGACAATAGATTTGTCCTAGTCATCGGTGTAATGTGGGATGTAGAATTGAAGCTAACTTCCTACTGGCCAAAAGCTACTTACAAAACTAACATAATAGTAGTGGATACACCTCCTTACTTTGGTATGCTTTTATCAAGACAATGGGCAACAACAGTTGGAGGAAATGTTCAACTAGATCTATCCTATGCCACAATACCTATGAATGGAAGAGAAGTCAAGTTGTACAAGGACCCAAGATCAGAACAATTCATAGAGAATTTTGATCCAAATCAAATGAATTATTTTTTGTGACGTGGACCTTGGAAGCTTTATAATTGAACATTCAAACCTTGAATTGCAAAATACAAATACAATTGCTAGAGATGTTTCTCATAATGAACAAGGTATATAACAAATGTACTTTGATGGAGCTTGTAGTAAAGACGAAAATGGAGTTGTATTTGTATTCATTTCACCCAATGGAAGAACATTCAAGTACTCATTCCTAATGGAATTCAAATGTACGAACAATATAGTAGAATATGAAGCCTTGTTATTAGGCTTAAACATTGCTAGAAGATATGAGATCAAGGTATTGACTATGTTTGGGGATTCAGAGTTGGTTGTTTCACAAGTAAGGGTAAAGTATTCTACAAAAAACAAAAGATTGAAACAATATAAATATGCAGTGTGGGATGACATAGAGTTCTTTGATGCTTTTTCAATTGACTAGGTAGACAAATCTTAAAACATCATGGCCGATTTATTGGAAAATGTGGCACTAAAGAAGGATGATCTTACACTAGAAAGCATCTCACAAGTGGAGTTTAAGGCCAAACCTACAATCCCTAACAACATCTACAATTGGTAGGTGTTCAATGATGAAGAAGATCTAATCAAATTCCTACATTGTATAGATCAATATGAGGCTCAAGAAATTGATTTCAATGCGTTCATTGAAGAAGTGGATGGCAAGTAAATTATGTTTGGAAAAGAAGTGGTATAGATCAAAACAAACAAAATACCTAAAGGATTAGTGGAATTAGAAAGGGTGTTTGATGGGAATGACTGAGCAATTGTGAAACAAACACCAGTGAAGAAGGAAGACATTGAAGAGGTTAATCTAGGAACTGAATTGGCCCCCAAAAAGGTGTACATTGGAAAAAAAATAAGTCCTAAGATTAGGGAGATGTTGATTACATTATTAAGAAAGTATAAACATGTTTTTGCATGGTCATATGAGGACTTTAAAGCATATAGAGAGGACTTATTTCAGCATGAAATTCCATTAAAACCTGATGCTAAACCCTTCAGGAAAAAATAGAGACCAATAAATCCTACTCTAGAGCCCAAGATGCATGAAGAGCTCATAAAACTTAGAGAAGGAGGCATCATTAAACCCATCAGACATTCTACTTGGAAACTTGGTGCCTGTTAGGAAGAATAATGGAGACATAAGATTGTGTGTAGATTTTTTAAATTTGAATGTATCTTCACTTAAAGACAATTATCCCCTACGAAAAATGGAAGCCATGTTGTAGAAGGTAACAGGGTGTGAGTTATTATCTATGATGGATGGCTTCTTAGGATACAATCAAGTAAAGGTGAAAGAATAAAAAAAATACAAGATTGCTTTTAATACACCATGGGGCACATATGTTTATGTTAGGATGCCTTTTGGCCTCAAAAATGTTGGTCCCACCTTTCAAAGGGCTATGGACGTTGCTTTTTCTTACTTGATCAATACAATTAAGGTAGTATATCAAGATGACCTCACAACATATTCTAAGAAAGCAAAGGACCATGTTGAACATTTGGAAAATATTTTCCTTAAAGATTTAGAATATGGTATCTCTTTAAACCCAAAGAAATGTCATTTTTCTATGACTAAAGGAAAATTGTTGGGCCACATATTTTCTAAAGATGGGGTAAGAATCAATCGTAAGAGAGTGGAAGTTATTGACAAAATTCCTATCCCAAAGAAAGTGAAAGCCCTTTAATCCTTCTTTGGAAAAATCAAATTTGTAAGGAGGTTCATATCAAATTTTGCTGAGATTGTGAAAACTATATCAAAAATGTTAAAAAAGGGTGCAAAAATTGACTGGACAACAGAAGTAATTGATGCATTTATCTCCATTAAAAGAGCAATCAAGGAGGCCCCCATTCTAAAATCACCTGATTACAGTAAACCACTCCAGATTTTCTCATTTGCATCCTATCATACCATTGCAACAATAATGTTACAGAAGAATGATGAAGGATATGAGTAGCCAATATCATTCTTTAGCAAATCCCTTCAAGGAGAAGAATTAAAATATGATGTTACAAAAAACAGTAGTAAGCACTTGTGAAAGCTATTAAAGAATTCATACCTTATTTAGTAGGGGCCAACATAATTGCTCATGTTTCTAACGCTACAATAAAAGATGCGTTTGTGCAAACAAAAGTTACAGGGTGAAGATGTAGATGGATTAACATAATTTAGGAGTTTGATATTGAAATCTAAATTACCATACTAGTAATAGGACAAGGATTGGCTAAGCTCATGGTTGAATCAAATTTTGAAGCAACAAAAATTTGTAACATAGGAGAAGGCATGATTGCTATCATTGAAAACACCCCATGGTACACTGATGTAATGTATTACCTCAAGCATCAAAAGTGTCCTAAAGGATTTAATGACAATCAAAGGAGAACTTTGAAACTACATGCATCAAAGTATGTCTTTCTAGATGGAGATCTACACTAGAAAAATAGAGATGGAGTGTTATCACTATGTCTAGATGAATCACAAGAAAAGCATGTGCTAAAAGAGACGCATGAAGGTGTTTGTGGAGGACATTTTTCAATAAAAACTACTACCCACAAGATTCTAAGAGCAGGATATTATTGGCAAAAGGTCTTCAATGATGCCTTTAATTATGTATGGAAGTGTGAAGCTTGTCAGAAATTTTCTGGGAAGATGAAATATTAGGGAGCATTACCATTAAGGCCCATGCAAGTTGAAGCCCCATTCCATCAGGGGGAATTGATTTCATAGGAGAGATCGCAAATAAATCTAGTACTGGCCATAAATGGATTTTGGTAGCTACTGACTATTTCAAAAAATGGATAGAAGTTATACCAACTAAGCAAGCCACTAGTAAGGTTGCAATAAATTTCTTGATGGAGAATATTATTACCAAATTTTGGGTACTTGTCAGGTTAATAACAGACAATGACATGTGCTTTAGATCAGAAGAATTCAAAAGGTTTTGTGAATCATATGGTATAACAATCTCATATGCTTCCTCATATCATCCACAAGCAAATGAGTAGGCAAAATCCAACAACAAAAGTATCTTGAAGATAATTAAGAGGATGTTGGATAACAATAAAAAAGCGTGGGACTCTAAGTTGAGATTGGTAGTTTGGGCAGATAGAATTATAATCAAGAAATCAATTGGCAAGTCACCTTTTGAATTGGCTTATGGAACACAAGCAAGAATGCCCATGCATAACCTTTTATTAGTATATAAGTTTATACTACAAGAAGATTTGGATATTCCTAAACCTATGGAGGATAGGATGGAACAACTAGCAGAGTTGGATGAAATAAGAAGTTTGGCTCAAGCACATAATAGAAAGATGCAATCACAAATAAAGTACTTATTTGACAAAAAGGAAAAGGATAGAAAATTTGAAGTAAATAGTATGGTTCTTATGTGGAATGCCAGAAGCCAGGACAAGGGGGAACATGGGAAATTTGAAGCTTTATGGATAGGACCATTTGTCATCACTGATAAGGGTGGTGAAGACTCATATTATCTTCAAAATATGGCAAGAAAAGGTCAGGAATTCCCAGTGCATGGACAAATCCTGAAGCACTTCTTTTCTTAAAAATATACATATTATTCCATGTACAGTAGTTTTAGGTTTTCTTTCCCTTTTCTTTTCCATCTAGGTCACATTCACCCATGGTCTACGTCCCGTAGATCACTTATGTATTCTTGCAATGACTTCACAACCATTCATCCCCAATTAGAGCCACTGTTAGAGCTAAAGTTTCACCCTAATTTCTACTAGCCTTCATTTCCCCCTTCACATTCAATCCTCATCAAAAGATCTACTGCCTTTGGTTATGGAATTGTGTTTAACATGAAATGCAACAATTTGTGTGACAAGATCCATAAAATCATTGCAATTACCCTTTTGATGTATCCATTTATTCCTTCAGATAATCACCAATAAACCAATATGTGCCCCTTATTGCAATCCCACAATAATAAAAAGAAGTCTGAGCGGGTTGGCAGTGCCTAACTCATAAAATAAAACATAAATCGCCATACCGCCAAGGAGTTAATTAGCATGCATGGTCTAGTGGTACACACTACTACCCCACAATAAGAGGGTTTAAGTAGGGCAGTAATGCGGTAAGCATTAAGTAAGGGAAGTGGACATTGGAGTACCACATAAGGTAAATAATATAGTTGTGGGATGGTGGTATGTATACCACTGTCCCGTAACCATGAAGACTAAAGGAAACATAGATAAAGGGCATAAAACCCCATGCCGCCATACTGCACCAAATAAGATGAGCGATGATGGTAGTGTGGTAAGACTTGTTGTAACATCATTACAGACTGCGGTAATAAATATATGAGATCACATCAATCACCTTGACATGTGTATCCAACGATGCATAATCAATTTCAAGATATAAGCCTATTGTAAAAATATTTGGCAGAAGGTTGGTATTAATGTTGATATGACTGAGTTTGAATGCCATTAAAAACAAGAAATTCACTCGACTGTTGCACTCATTTACGATATGTTGTCATGGAGGAGCTCTATGGTTGACGACAACCAAGTAAGCACATGAATAACTCATTGAAAAGGCTCGAATGGTGTGAATTTATTCAGAAGCTCTATTATTTTGAAGTTTTAGCTGAATAAGTAGAATGATGCCACCTAAAAGGAAACAATCAAAAGCTAAGAAAGGTAAAACTGAAATTAAGGATGAAGAACCCAAAACAAAAAAGAGGCCTCTCTACCAATCCATTCTATATGTACTCCCAAGGTCCACCAAAGAAGGTAACAAGAAATTCCTCATAGATACCACACAAGGTTATAGAGACACCCTCATTCCTAAATCATGGGTGGGATCATATTCTGGTCATTTTTACAGTAAAAGAGATGGAAAAGTCGACAGTGTCAAATCCATAGACATTGGACTTGGCCAAATCTGATTGTCCCAAATGTGTTTGTTGATGTGGAATTCATTAGAATATTAGCTAAACATTATCATTCTACTACTAAATCTGTGAGGTTTTGAAATGGTATTATTTACAGTAAAAGAGATGGAAAAGTCGCAGTGTCAAATCCATAGACATTGGACTTGGCCAAATTGATTGTCCCAAATGTGTTTGTTGATGTGGATTTCATTAGAATATTAGCTAAACATTATCACCCTACTACTAAATCTGTGAGGTTTTGAAATGGTTCGGTGTTGGTTGAAGTAACCAAGACAACTATCATTAAGTCTTTCAACTTGAACAAATAGTCCTTAAATAAGATAGATCTATAGAAGATTGAGGATGAGTATAATATGTTGAGAAGAACCTACATAAGTGATGAGCTTCCCCTATACATGAAGATAGGTGTTGGCAATAGGACAATCCCTATTCCCCCCTCCACAAATGAACCAATTACTATTACAAACTTTCAATACTATTTCGTAAATACATATCTTGCCCTATGTCAAATACTCAGGATGGATGCTTAGGATAAGATGCCAATAAGCTTGATGATGATGGCTATGAGAATCCAAAATCCTGAGACTAATATAGAATATGGCTTTACTTCATATCTTGAAGAGGCATTGAATGAAGAATTCCTACAAGTCATAGAAGACAAAGCACCCATTACATTCAAACATTATTCTCGTTTGTGTCATTTGATATTATATCAGAACCAAGACAAGTAGACCAAATGAATGGACTTGGCCAGAATTGATGAACAAGGGAACCCTACACCTATTCAGAAGTGGTGCTATATTTGGGACAATTGGTGTAAAAACTCAAGCTTTGTGATATTTCACGATGATTTTGTGTGCAAGATCCTGAGTGTTCTTGGTTACATAATACCAAGATTTCCCACTAAAATACTATAGATATTGAGACCTCTAGGACTAAAACCAAAGCAGGGTCATACACACAACTTTGGAGATTGGTTCTTCCTACGTGAAGTCATAGTAATTAGAGTTTATGGATGCCCTCTTGCTCCACACATACTACCAAATTTTCTGCCCCTCATAATGGAATTTCTAGAGTTTATGTGGCAAATAATGTGGATGGAGAAGGATGTGATCCATAAACAGAAGAAGGGCACATTTCTTCCAAACCTTACTAAGTGTGAACACTGGTCAGTAGGCTCTGACACATTGGAGGAGTTGTAATGTTATTTGAAGACAAGATATTCATTTAATTCAATAAAGGAGAGTTTTTAATCTTGAGAATCATTTGAATTATATAAGACACAATCTCCTCACCAAGTCAATGATTGCTCACCAAGTAGACTATGAAGAAGATGTGATAAGAATCTGTCTTACTTTTTAAGAAGTATTTTATAGAAAGAAAAAATGGGGAGTTATGAGGAAACTTGAGGAAGAAAGGAAACAAAAGTACAAAGATTTCCAAGGCTACTTTGTTGAGGAGAAGGATCCTATCAAAAGAATAAATTTGATAATTGATAGATTTGAGGACTTTTATGGTAAGGCTATCACAGGAGGGGAGGAAAATCTTCAAGAACATAGTGGCATAACAATTGCAAAGCACACTCCAGGCACAACTTTAGAATCCCCCATGGAACAACCACCTCTTAAAAGATAAAAGACACAAGGGATTGAACCACTAGTCCCTTATGGGGAAAGTGAAGGGATGGGAGACACTAGCGAAGTATCTAATGCATTACAATCATTAAATGGTGATGTTGAGGTTGACTAGCCAATCCATGAAACCAATTCCCATAAGCCTAAAGAAAGGATGGATGTTAAAGAGAAATAAAGTAAAGAAATACACGAAGATGAAAGGGAGGTTGTAGCTCAATGCTTCATAGAAGATGATGAGTTTATTATAACTTTGAAATTCAAATATTTTTGGACAAAGATGAAGGTAAAAGAATTTGAGGAAAGAGTGGAGATAAATAAAATGGGGATTGAGGAATCCCAAGATGATCAAGTGGTGGCACAAACCTTCAAAGAATTAAGAATTGAAAACATTGAAGTTAGCCCACATGAGGCTAGAGAAATGATTTTAAAGTGTAACATGCTCATTTTCCCTTGTTTAGAGTTAAAGAAGATGTTTTTCCTTGACCAAGTATGGGCCCAAGAAGATCCTATGCTAGTTACAGAGTTTGATTCTAATGAAGTAGTAAGTGGTATAGGATATAATCCCAAGATTGAAACCATAGTTGTATAGATCAAGTAAAAGAATACACAAAATCCAAAGCTATTGGATGTAATACAAGGAATGAAAGGGGCAGCCATGGTAAGAAAACTACAAGGCACAACCCCTTTGGAAGTTGCCACTATGACTATGCATTCAACCATGTTTACCCGTGCTACTATTAAAGGATTAGAGAATAGACTAAGAGAATATGAAAAAGTGCAAAAATTCCTAAATGATGAAGTCAATAGGTTGTTCATGGAGAATGTGAAATTAAAAGAGAAACTAAGAGGAGTAGGAACTTCACAGAGCAAAGAGATAGTGTTGTATCAACCCCCAAGTACTCCATTGGATGATGTACAAAATGTTTCTACTAAATAAATAAAGGTTCTCTAGGAGGAAGTGGAAGAACTGAAGAAGACCAACCATGAAACCCAGGAAGAAGTAAAGAAGAAGATTTGTGAGGCTATAGAAAAAATTCTTGAACACAGGGTGAAGTTGGTTATAGATAAATTATAAAATGTATATGATAGTTACAAGTCACTTAGACAGGCCATTGATCAAATGAAAGCACATATACTTATGTTGGATCCCCTACTCAAAAAATGACAACCTATACACCACACCTTGTTCAAACTGTGCAGAGTTTTACAAAGGAGTATTGATGCCCCTACAACATTGAAACCAACCAAGCAAATGGTAAAGATGATCATGGATGAATTTCAGTACATACAGGTAGAGGAAAAAAAGATTAAGACACAAATTGATTCTTTCCATACTCTAAAGCAGTAGTATATACAGGAGATAGTGAAAGATGATGACCAACTAAGAGACCTTGAAGAATGGAAAAAGGAGTTTGGTTAGATTGTTCCTAAGTGCATTACTCACATACAAAAGGATGGTGGCATTAATCTCTATAGGCTTAACTTGATTTTGGATGGATTGTTTGCTTTCGATGTTGGGTATTTGAAATTTGTTACTGATGCAAAGGTGTTGTTAGATAATCGGTGGAAAGTTCATCTTGCAAATGTACCAAAGATTCAAGAATACAAATGGCCATCAGATTTCATAGTATATTAGTGAGAAGAAAAGTATCTAGCTTCTAAGGAGTGAGTCATTGGGACAAAAACATTTGGATGTTGTATCAGGGAGATGAAGACCTTGCCAGATCAATGATCATGGGTCTTCTATGATGATTAACGGATTCACAATGTCTCAATGTTTTAAGTTTTGAATATTTCTTTAATTATGTTAATCGAACAAATAGTTGGATTACTAAAGAGGTGTAGTTTTGAAACTTTGCCTCATTTTGTAAAAGGCTTGAAGCTTGTTTTCTTCCCATATAAGAAGGGGAAACCAAGGCCTAATTTCATCATCATCAACAATTAGGATATAGATACACAATATATATAATGAGGAATTTTGCTACATATTGTGTCATCTTTTGAGGCATTTAATGGAGAAGACACTTTACTCTAGTGTTCAATTATCTGTTGAAATTAATTCCTACAAGTTATCTTTGTTGTCTCCAAAGTGGTCTTTTTTGATTATTTAAATCAATATATCAAGCATATATATGATTTATCTTGGCACATTTGTTGTCACTGTGTGATTAATTTAATTGGTCTCTGTGTGAAAGAATTAAAATCCTTCTTAAGTGGTCCATGTTATAGGTTTCTACTAGGAATTAAAATCCTTTAACAAATCATCTCAAGTTGGTTTCCTTCAAACAAGATTTAAATTCCTTTAGAGTAGTCACAGTAATATTAAAATATATCATTGGGATTAGTAAGAAGAGTTTGATATCTGATATTCCTGCATGTTTATACAAGTTATAAACATCTATAAGTTCCAGATAATTAGAGTTAAGACACAAAAATAAGACACACTTATCATCTACATCTAACTCCATTCACCCAATAGGATTAGGCACTGATCACATTAATATCAAAACAACATTTCATATAAACTTTATTCACATATTCAAACTCTCAATATTAGTAGGATTAGATATAATTATTTCATCTATTTCACACCTATATGCCATAAGAAATAGATTTCCTGAGTTAATACACTTAATTCTTAAATCTTCTTTCATCATTGAGGTTTACCCACCTAGGTTTAGTAGAGCCTGAAGTGTAGGGAGTTGTAAACCATATAGGATCATTCCATATATTGGCCAAAACCTTGTTGAATCTAACCATAGGACATGGCATACCCTTAGGATTAACAAGTTGCAATTTTTGGAACCAACATAACCCGAATCTAGATAATAGATTCTACTCATTCCATGAATTAATATCCATTCATTGCATAACATAAAATATTACAAAAGATATTTCCACAGATTGTACTAAATCATTCTATATATTTTTCATGTCTTGAAACTAAAAGTAACTGATAACATAAAACTGAAAAACCAACTAACTATCCTACAGATTCAATCAACAACTATATACAAGCTTGAGGGTATCTTTATGCAAAGCAACCACTTACTGAAATCATTAACTCCACTCCCAGATATTAGAGCATAGAGTTAAGACTGACTTATTCAACCTATAACTAAAAAAGGAAAAAGAATCCTATCAGGACTAGAACTATGTCACAACAGAATTGCATGTAAATATATAACCATTTGTCAAAATTCCATAAGTGAAGGAGGGCTCTTCTTCAATGTTCATTAAATGGTTATAATAACACACGTTCAACCTTCATTAAGTGCTTTTAATCAACAATCATCACATTCGGTCAAATCTGGAGCTTCCATTGTTTTGTTGTCTAGACTTGTTTCCTTTTGTTGTGGGTTCATCCTGCAACTATCGTGTGCCACAATTCCTCTTCAGTTGCAAACAAGTTAATTTTCAAAGCATGTATACAAGTATAACTATCACAATCAAACATAACATTCCATTCAACATTCCATACACATCTTCATATAAACCATTCAATACTAATATATTATAACCATAATTCCATCATCATATTTTTGGGTTCAAGTCTGCATAATAGATATGAAAGGATACTATAATATGAAAACATTATCTGGAAAGTGTGTTTAAAAGTATCTTAAAATATGTATAAAATCAATAGAAAATAAGGTATTATCTGGACCTATCAGTGATAAAGGTAGTGATAAGGTTGCGTGATATTGGACCTGTTCCAATTCTAAAATCTGTAAAGAATGAGGTTTTTATGGATTTAACTGGTGCTACCTTTGATAAGAGAGCCTTGGCAACAAAACCTATCATATTTCCCGCTATAAAATATGCCTCAATAATGATAGGTTATAATATTTACTTTACAAATAAGGAGAATTCAATTTCTGCAACTGTTATTTATGTTGCACACGAAATGGTTGTGAATGGAAAATATTATGATCTATGTGAGTTGCTCTAGCAGCAATTTCTTGAAAACCTAAAGCAAACCAGAGAAAAGAAGTATGCATTTAAATTTGGAACCTTGGTTATGTGTTTGTTGTTTTATTTTTTGAGAGAGCTTCTTGGTAGAAAATATGTTGTATGGGATAGGAGCAGGCCATTGGGACATCAAATATTTGAGTATATGCACAGTTTAGGTGACTTCAAAGTTCAAGATGATGCATTAACTACATTCTTTGTAGTGTTTCAAAAGAACATGCATGAAAGGAAAAGAGTTCCTCGAAAATCGGTAGAGAAATATGCAAAGGAAATTACTTTCCTTGTCTCAACTAATGAATGTATAATTAAGGCAGTTGAACCTATAACAGTGTGGATTGAGCCTCTTGGATATGAAGTTTCTGAAAATGATGTCGAGGGATATGTTGGATTGTTGCTCAAAAGTCTTAAGGACCCCTCTCTTCCAAGACACATAACTTATGAAGAAAAATCATCAAAAGTTAACTTAGAATTGAAGAAACTAGAGATTTAGAGGAATGCAAGGAAAATTTTAGAGCAATGGGCTAGACAAGAAGGTTATACAGAAGAAGAGATCAAGGAGGCTAGACAAAGAGAATAAAAAATGGCTAGTGAATCCTCTAGATTGATGAGATCAAGAAGAACAACTTCCACCCCTACATTTGTATTGCCCAAGTCCTTTGGAGTTGCTGCTAAAGGGAAGAAGGTGGAGCCTAGTGCTCTGGTAACTTAAGATTCCATTTCTCCCTCTAGACCCAACTTAAGAACAATCAAGAGAAAGAATGTGCCTTCGGTAGCAGCCCCTGCTACCGATGGAAGAAGAAATAAGCAAAAACATTTAGGGAGAAGAACTTAAATGTTGTTGTGGAAGAAGAAATTGAGCTTGGGCTGGAACATGAAGAACATATTACAAGGAAAAGAAGAAGTAGTGCTACCACAAGCGGTGAAGGTGCTTCACAAGAAGCAAGCACCAGAGTGAAGAAGCAAAAGGTTGACATTGTGGACACTTTTGAACAAGAAGAAATAGAAAGAGAAAAAGAGTTTCACTATGCATATCCACAATAAGATTGAAAAGAAGAAGGAGAAGAAATCAGAGGAAGGCTCTTTGGAGAAAAAGAAAAATAAGAAAAAAAATCCTCTGGTAAGAACTCGTACTCCAATGAAATTAGATGTTTTAGTCAATAATATGTAAGAGCATGATGATTTTTTAGAAGGTATTGTGAAGTTATATGAATAAGATTAGGAAACAATCATCAAATCAATCATTCAATACATTATTATTTTAGAAGCAGATATGAGTAACATTGAGAAGAAGGTCCCTAGTGTTGTGTGGGATTCCTTAGTGGAAAGAAGGCATGAAGCAATTGAAGTTGAAGATAAGATAAAAATTGATGCCTTAGAGGAAACTGGATCCTCTTTATCTGAGGATGACAAGGCTACATTGATTGAAGTATACACTAAATAATTCAAGGTTCGGGAAAGAGTCACCATATGGGAAGAGAAAAAGAGTAAGTAGATAAGTTGAAACAAGAAATAGTGAATATTGTCAAAAATATAGCAAAAAGGTTTGGGATGATAGTTGCTTCATCATCCAATACTACTCAAGGAAAGGAGCATGATAAAGAAAAGGTCACTAATGCAAAGGAAAATATTCCTCTGATTACAAACTTACCAGTTTTTAAAGTGGAGGTTCATACTATAGAAGAAGTAGAGATTGATGATATAGAGAATGTGGTATCCTCATCACCACTAGTTGATGAAACAAATGCTTCCCCAGAGATCTTTACTCCTTTGGAAGACATTGAAAATACCATGGGTGTTAATAATGAAAACTAGAATGCAAAACAAGAACAAGGAAAGAACAAGAATGATGTTTATGATAGTGCTTAAGACCACCCTAACAAACAAATGAAGACAATCAAAATGGAGAAGAAAAGGAAGGAGAAAAAGATAGGGATGACAATAAGAAAGGTGATGACAATGAGGATGAAGAAAAAGACAAGCAAAAAGAAAATCCCTTTGGTGAAGGAGAAAAAGAAGAGAAAGAATGGAATAAAGAAGAGTCTGAGGTTGAAAAGAATGAAGAAGAGTCACAAAAGATCATGGAGCAACCAAAACCATCTGGAGAATCCTCTAGTAATACACTCAAGGGTCTTTTCACAAAGCAAATAAGATTCCAACTAGAAATTCTACCCCAATTGTTACAGCTCTTGATGTACCAAGGCAGTATATATCTAGAAAAGATCTCATTGACTTAGAAGTTGGAGCTTAAAGATGTCTTTAATTACCTCTAGAAGAAAAGAAATAATAGAGACACATTAGAAGGGGAAATAATTGATTAATGAAGCTATCAAGTCTCTATAAGATGCTACTCTCAGTACCACAATTTATAATTCTTTAACTCCTATTGAGAATCTAAAGTTTTTAGTAGATTCACTTAAGAAGTATGCCTCTAGTCTGAAGGGGAAAATTGAAAAATATGTTGAATCAAGGTTTGCAGAAAAGAAACTTCTAGAGTTGTAGGATAATGTGCATTTGCACATGGGAAAGTGGAGAAATGTCTGAAAGAAGTGCATGAATGCAAGGATGAGGCCAATACTTTGTTTTTGTACTGTATGAGGTGGTTGGATGCCACTCAAGGCATTAAGGACTTAATGGAGTCTATTGAGTCACAAATATCTAATGCCTTCGGAGCCTATGACCCAGTGCAAGATAGAGATTATACCTCTTAGATTGCAATTACAAATTTGTAGAACAAGTTTTTCACTTTACAAAGGAAAAAAGAAGACATTATAAGGAGATTTGGACAGCTTGGGGACTTGGTGAAGACCAAGCATTTACCAATTTCAAGTGCTCTTGCTGAAGTTGAGAAAATTACAAAGATAAATCTTAACCCAAGTACTCTAGATGAGGGAGAGGAGAGCATAGTTGAACTAGAATCAATGTATAAATCGCTTGTTACAGCCAAAAAGACTTGGAATGAAGGGAAGTTTTCCTAGAAATAAATTCTTAAGGAGATTGAAGGTGCCTCCTCCTCCAGTTGAATATCTTTCACTTTTACATTCTTTCATTGTTTCAATTGCTTTTATCTTTTCATTGTACATATTGTTGGATCAAAATTTTGGGATAACTCCCTGAGGGGGAGTCAATACATTTCACTCAGATTAATCACTTGTACATATGCATCAATTTTGGAGCTTACAAGTGTGTTACTGACACACCCTTTGTCCTTTATGTCAAAGGGGGATAAGTTTGAATGACAAAAGTTAGGTGATGGGAATTTTTTTTGGAGAAGTTTGATGACTAAGATGATTGCATAAATCAAATGAAGGAAGAGATGATGCATGTTTGAAGTTTTTGAAGATAGTTGGAGATGGTGTATGTTTTGAGTTTTGGAGATCAATTTTTGGCACATGTTGCCATCAATGAAAAAAGGGGATATTATTGAACGAATGAAGAAAGAACCCTTTTAATGTGTTGTCATTGATGTGAACATTTCTACTCCATCCTAGTGAACAAAATGGAGATATTTTAATCCAGTATTTTGGTTCGAAATTGATCATGTAATAAGATCTACTTATGAGGTTATAATATGTTATTCATGACTATTTTTTGTATCTATGATCAATATTTTAGTTTTTTTGGTTCTATAGTTTGAAAGTTACAAGTAATAGTAGTTTGACATTTCGTTTTGGGTTTACACAGTGTAAATAGGTAAATGTAATCTGGTTTGCATTCTTCTAATGATTGGAATTAGACTTTACAATTTTGGGAGACTATTTATAGGTTTCAAAACACTATATATTCCATATGGTACATGATTATATGATTAGATGGATCATTGATAGTTGATTAATTGGCTTATTTTATGATTAGGTCTAATTCCTGGGCAGCCTAATGTTTGATATATGTTGTTGAGATTAAATATGTATTGTGGATGTTAATGAGATCTATTTTAGGTCTGTGCCGACCTAAATTAAGTGTTGCACATTTGGTTTGAGTGTAAAGATGTTTTTGATTCAAATGTGGATCCAACATGGCAATTTTGAATTAATATAGGGCTACATCTAATTAGGCCAACCTAATTGATGTATGCAAATGTATTGGGTAGATATAAGACATTTTTCAGATTTTAGGGTAGAGATGAGATGTGAAGTAGTGCAAACATGTGAGTTTTCATGTGTGTGATCTGAATATTAATAGAATATTGTGAATATTGAGTGACTATAAAGTAGGCTAGTGTTTTGTATTCAGAGCTTCAAAGGAACTGAATCCAACACAAGGAAGGTGCACTTTGTATCAATTCACATCTTGGTTGTGTAGCCATTTTTGTTTTGTATATATCTTTGGCTATGAGACTTATTGAGCAGTGTGTCCTGGTAGTGAGCCTTTGTAATATCTTATAGCCGGTTATACTATATTGTGAGCTAATCCTCACCATGGTTTTTCCCTTTTTGGGTTTTCCATGTAAAAATATTGGTGTTCATGTGTCATGTGATCTTGTGGTTGTTTCATGTTTTCATTCCTTGTAGCAATTAGATATGTTTTGATAATTGGATGGATTAAGATTAAATGGTTTAATGGAATACTAATGCACCCCTCTCAGTATTTCAGGTGTTCAACATATAGGGGTAGTACTATACTCAAGATGGATAGTATTCAAGGAGCAGTGTTATGCTTGAGATTGATAGGTGTCTAGGAGTATGAATTAGATAAAGGCATCACTTTTTAAAATGAAAATTGGTATGAAATGTTAACCAATGGTATATAGTATATTTTAGCCATAGGTTAGATTAAGATCTCCAAGTCAAGTAGGGTGGGTGAATGAATGACTTTGCTTTAAGAAAGTAGCGATTATATATATATATCAAAAACACTTTGGCCAAAGTGAATGCAATTGTCTTTGCTTGCACTTGTCAATTCGGTATGTTTCAAATACTTAACACAATCAGAGTTGTCATTCATAGCTGGAAGATCTCCATAGTTGTTTGACAATATTGGTTAAGTAGGGCACAACACCAAAGCTCAGATGGCAATTGCTAGAGGGTTTTTAATTATACCCTTCATTGAAGGGCAGAGCCACCTCCTATTAGGAAGGTGTGCAAGGGATTGTTGGTCCATGGTTGGAGGTAAAGCACTTGGGTGATTCTATCCCTCTTGAAGATGACATGTCGAGTTTTGGGAGATAGAAAGAAAGAATCTAGATAAGGATCTCTGACCTTGTTCTTTAAATATTAAATGTTATGTTATTTAATGGAAATCATTCATGTGGAAAATGTAAAAGGAAAAGTTGTTTATTATTTTTAAGTTCAAAAAGTGAAATGAATTTATTATATTATGTTTATGATATCAGTTATACAAATGCAATTTTCAATTATTGAAAGAACTTTTATGTTTTATTTTTATGGAATGAGTACTTTTTACTTTTTGGTTAAAATTTCTAAGTAAATTCCTTATTATAGGGTTGTGGTTGTTACATTAATTACATATATTTGGATGAAAATGGATAAAGGGTGGGGATCAAAAGATGGGGATCAAGAGATGAGATGTTGACAAGTGTCACCATGAGATGATTTGAAAGGAGAGATGGTACCATGGAGGTACTTTGAATTATTTTATATAAAGGAAAGTCTTATCCTCACACTTTAAAGTGAGGAGGTAAAAAGAATAGATGGATTAAAAATTCTTTTTGGATACTTTTGGAAGAAAGACCATGTGGCCAAGGGAAATGATTTTTTTAGATAAATTTAATATTATAAAATATTTTTCTTCTCTATTATCCATAGTGTAATGCTCAATCATAAACTAATAAAAAAACACTTGAGTAAATTCTAAAAAATAGTAAATGGGCATGCCACTAATCAAAATATATAACTTATACATGTTATGTTGACTTATTACACTAGCATTCTACTCCTATGGAACACATTCCTTACTCAATATTTTATGGTACTAAGGCCATTATGCTTCTTGAGTTAGAAATATGATGTTTATGGGTATCCCTATGGGTATCGTTGATGACAATACATATAAAGAACAATGTTTACAAAAAATATAAACACTTGATAAATGTCACTTGTTCATACCTTAGATAATCTCCATGTACATAAAATATTGAAAAAAAATTTAATACATGTATCATTCAAGATGATTTTGAGATTTGTGACTTGGTCCTTTGGGCCACTCCCAATAATCTAAATTTAAAATAAGAATTAAAAAAGAGTTTAAACTTAATTTGTTGAAACCCCTCATTATCTCTTCTAAACATGGTACATGCCCATTTGGTTTGACTACCCTTTATGTTAGGGTCATATTAACATTAAACATTTGTATTATTACTACTCTTGAGAGTTCCTCCTTTTTGAATTCTACTTACAAATATGATCTCATGTTTCAATTTCTTATTTCTATTTATGGACTGACACTAATATTGAGATTATTTTACATGTTAATATGATGTTAGATTCTTGATCCAAAATCATGTTCAAAACATGTTCATTTACTCAATATCACAACTCTTTACCATATACACTTCTAATATAAAGATTAATATTTTGATCATGTGAGCTACTAAATGATATTTTTCCTTGCAATGATAACAATACTTACTATGATTTCTACACTCACATTCTTTAGCTTTTGATCACTCAAATTTATGCTAACCATGATTATATTTAATTCTAACACAATGATTATGTCTTTTTCTTAGTGATTGTCATAAGAACATCTCACATATTGTGTATGCTTGTAGGATTCCTTTTATCCAGCATTCATGGCTTCTCTCACTTTGTGGTATATTAATTCTCTTTGTGCTCTCATGACATATCATAATATATTATACTATGGTCACCTAGGTGGTATCTTATATGTAAATTGAACTTGCATGCTTATTTCTCATCTAATATCTTCTAGATAATTATATTTATGCATATAACCGATTGGAGGTGACATACAAGGTTTCTAACACCACTCTTTTGAATTTGGTTATAGGGACCATCATTGGATTATTTAATCATTAGCTACCAAGCACAATATCATTTTAGTTGCTAAGTGCAAACTCATTTTAGCTACTTGTATAATATAATGTTGATTGATACTAAGAAATATCTATTTCCCCTTGACATTAGCTTATGGCTACTCTTGGGAAGTACCCAATTTTAATTTTATGTTCATAGATAGCTCATAGTTATGTTTATGATTATTTTAGATGCTTTTGATTAATGCTACTATTTATATATTTTTATTCTTTTTTAGAAGGATTTTTCATGAGGAGCACTCATTACAAAAGAGTATATTGAAGCAACGTCTACATCTATCATTCTATTCTTTCTATGATTGATTGAATATTTACTTTATACTAGCTACCTTATTTTACTTTGAAATGCATCTTCATGGTAGCTAACATGCAAGTTGAGGTAGGGGAAAATGCAATTGTGAAAATTGCACACCTTACTCTTTCCCCTTCATGTTGGACTCAGTTTGACTTGCTTGTCCCTAATGCAATGACTACTATGTAAAATGATGAATTTCATTTGGAAATCTATAAATAAAATAATCTTAGGTTGATCTCATAGGAATTCATTCTAAGTTTTGAACCCAAACCTCCATTTCATCCATTCTTTTCTTATGCTTAGATTCAATTGCATAAATGATACTAATTAGATGCACAATTCATAGAAATGACCAAGAGTTTTCTATTTTAGATTCAAATATCAAGCCTATATTTTCCCCTCAACTTAGCAATTATAAGGTAACTTGAAGTGGAATTTTTTTGAATAACATGCTAGGGTGTTGTATTTAAGGTTAAACCACAATTCATTTCAAATATCTAGCAATCATGCATCACACATCTAACATGTATCAAGAAAAGAATTATTACTCATTGTATTATCTTTAGGGAACCTCAAATATGCATAGCATGTAAGGACATACTATGCGAATTTTTATTTTTCTCAACCATTGTATGAATTTGTTAAAATATCTTATGGCTTTGACCAAATGGAGACGTACTTTTAGCCATTAACAAAGTCTAGACCACATAAAAAAAAATTTACATATGCAAAAGAATTCAAGGTGAGCATGTTTCATCCATAAAATTCAAAATAAGTTAGTTATATAACCATAGATTAGACCCAAATGAAAGGATTAGATTTGCAGTTTGACCTATCAATTTTATAGTTATACAAGCAATCCTCATTGTTAAATTTATTTTTTGCAAATTTTCACATGCTCGATTGATATGCCCTACATTCTTATATAGGGAAAAATAGAACTAGGACACTTGGTAGAGTTAGATTATAAATCAAAATAAGATCTAGGTACCACATTTATTTATTAATATTCTAAATATTTATGACAATAAATTTTATCAATTCTTAACTCTTATTCATTGGATATTTGTTTACCAATGCCTATTGATTGATTTATCCTAAAATATAGGTAAAAATGTAGTTTATTTCTTTGCAAAATATATGGTTCTATACTTGTTAAGGTACACAATGAAAATTAAAGCGAGGAAAATATTATACAAGATACATATGATGATACATTTTAAAAGCAACAAAAGGTGAATGCTTGAAAGACAACATAAAAAATATCATCACTACATGACATATTTATTTATAAATATGTATTAGTGGATCAATTTTTTTTATCATGATATATAATTTTCTTTATTTTTCTTGGTAATGTGCTAGTTTAGGCTCTTCCTATTAGGGTTAGGAGGTAGATATCTATCAATTAAATGCAAATTTGAACAGTAAAATGGGGAAATAGAGCACACAAAAATAATGAACAACAATAAGACAAAAAAAAGATTTAACGTGGTTCACCCAAACTGGGCTACATCCACCAACAAGAGGCTCCAACAACAAAATCCTTTACAAAGACATGTAGCAACATCTACAACTTGCAACAATGTTTTTCACCACATTTTAACACTATTGTTTTTACACAACCTTTGTTGGGGGTACCTACGACACTTCTTGCATTTTCCAACCATAAAACTATAAATTTTTTACAACATTTTTCATGCCCTACTGCCCTCAAAACTCTGATCTGAGTATTGGAATATGTTCCCACACATGCCCCATTAATTACAAATGAAGGGTGGTTGTTGATTTTGTCTCATGCACCCAATAACACATTTTCTTTTAGGCGGTTACATTAACTAAATGTAGTTGTCTTTAATTAAATATTATAGCTAATCATTTCCAATATTTAATAATTTTTTGCAACTGTTATTTTAAATAAAAGTGCAACAAATTATTTATTAAAAATAATATGAAGATTTTGTGTCTGAGTCTGATTTGTCTCCATAACACAACAATCTCCCACTTGGAGACAGATCAAACTCCACTCCATACTATCTCCCACTTGGAGACTGATCATAGCACTAATGCCCTTGTAACTCCCACTAGAAATAAGCACCTTGGACCCTTTTGTTCTATTTTAGTTAAATTCAAACTTGGACCCTACTCTGATACCACTTGTTAAGGTTAGGAGGTAGATATTTATCAGTTAATGTAGATTTGAACAATAAAATAAAGAAATAGAACACACATAAATAATGGATAGCAATAAGACAACGCAAAGATTTAACGTGGTTCACCCAAAACCAAGCTACATTCACCAACAAGAGGGTCCAATATATATTAAAATTCTAGCAAGAACCTTTACAAAGACATGCACCAACACCTCCAACTTGTAGTAACATTTTTATCACGTTTTAACACTGTTGTTTTTACATAGCCTTTACTACAGGTACTTGTGGCACTTCCTACATTTTTCCAACCACAAAACTGTAAATTTTTGTTAACATTTTTCACGCCTTGTTGCCCTCAAAAATCTGATCCAAGTGTTGGAATATGTTCCCACACATGTACCATTAATTATAAATGAAGTGTGGCCATTGGTTTTATCTCATGCACCCAATAACACATTTTCTTTTAGGTGGTTACAATAACTAAATGCAATTATCTTTAATTAAATATTATAAATAATCATTTCCAACATTTAATCATTGTTTGTATATATTATTTTAAATGCAAGTGCAACAAAATATTTAATAAAAATAATATAATTTTTTTGTGTCCGAGTCCAACTTGTATCCATAACACAACACTTCCATGCTTCTCACTTGATCTTCCCACTTGGGGGATAAACTTACTTTATTTTTTAGGTTACATATGTTCATGATTATTCCACTTGAGGAGAGGGGTAGGGGAAGTGAGGGTATATTCATCTTTCATCTACATATACGATGATCAAACATGTAGGTATGTATTTATGCTTTTATCATGGTTTCTTTATCACATATTTATACTCCTATAATTTTTTAAATGATCATACTAAAGATTTCATACTCCATTTATCATGTTTATAATTAGTTACATTCATGTTTAGTTTATTGTGCTTATGATTATGATGTTAGTATGCTATGTTTTTATCCAAAATTTCTCTCTCCTTTATTTGTGTATACTCCTTTATGGAACACACAAAATTAAGGAACATATCATTATTAATTACACTCAATTTTATGTCTAGTTCACAAATTAACTCTAGATTATTGCTCTTACTACTCTTCTTATTTTTGTGCTTATCTTTTTTTTCCACTTTAGTATGCTTTTTTATGTCAATTCTTATGTACACCAAAGTGAGGGAAGAATATAAGGGTGAAAAATGCATTACTTGTGTTGTTTCCCTTCATTTTATGCCACTCCGCAATGAGTGTCTTAAGTGCATTCCATTAAAACATGATTTTGACTAATTTGAAATTCTAATCAAGACATCAAACCAATATTTATAGTCTAAAATACCATTTTATGATGCACTCACAAATAAAGGGTTTGATGAAAGATTATCTATCCATACAACCTCATACAAACACTTACTCACATAATGGGCTATTACGAATAATCACAAAATAATCTTTCAAAAAATGATATCTTTATTCACTCACAAATTATTACATCAAGCTTCAAGGATTTATAATATGTCCTCACAACCTTATAATCATAGCATAATTGATTCAACTTCACAAATCTCATTTCCAACTATCAATTCATTAATATCTCATTCATAACTCTCATGTGAAATTTAGACCTCTTCTACAACATGAGCACTATTACTAGTTTTCTTTCATTTTTGTGCTCTTACTATAATGCATCTTCAACATATTTTGACAAGTGTGGAAGCATAAAGCCCTGTCTCACTTTTTGGCCTAAGAGGGCCATTAAAATCGACATTTTAAGCTAAATTTTATTTTGTAGTCAATTATAACAAGCATATGTTCATATTTGGAGATGATATAAACTAATTGTTGCACATATGTTACCTATGTTTTTCATTATTTGTCATTGATATCAACACCCAGTTTGGATTGTTACTGATACTTACATTTGTATGTTGATGGTACACTATGATGGTGTGCTAATAGTGGTGTTTCTTATGTTCATGGTTGTATTTCATGCCTTTTTTATGAAAATTCAAGTAGTACTAAGAATGTTTGCTGTTAGTAGAGATGATATCATGATGATATGTTAAGATGAGGATTAGAAGCATTAAGATGAGGATTAGAACTAAATTAAGGTGAGGATTAGATGTAATGCTAAAGTTGGAGAGATGTTTCTGGTTATCTCTAGTATGTCATATGCTCTCTCCTATTGTTCCTAAGGAAGTATGTGTTGCTACAAGGAAGTTCTAGTCTATGGATGATGGTGAAAGGTTTTGCCACTGGAAGTTGCTTTGAAGACTGATTGGGAGAATGCTCTGCATTCCTCCACCTTTGAAGATATGGTTTGCAGTTTGGGATTTAATTTTTATGTTCTATGGATGTTAAACTCTTATATTTTTAGGTCACTAACATTACCGAGGAGGTCCCTAGTAATTGTAGTGGATTGGTCGTTTGGTTGCTTGTCAGGATTGGTCTAGAAAATGCTTTGTATTTTTTATAATTGTGAAAAACATGAGCCACGAGATCAAGCAATGAACAAATACACCTTCCATGCAAGAGATCTACAAACAATATATACGATATCCCTCAACAAGAAAAAGATACAAAATGATCCTCAAGAATCTTCAAGGAAAACAAGAGTCCTCAAAGGTTCCAAAGGTATGAAAGCTCGAGAGTCTGAATCTTGAGAATCTCAACAGTAGAAGATAGATAACACAATGAGGGTTGAGTGCTATATAGGAGCAACCCTAAATGAGAAAGGGATTAGATCATGACAAGTGTCAACATATCATGCAATGAGACAAAATGATTTAATAATAGCTCAACTAATAAAATCATAAAAGCACTCCTAAGTTTAGCTTAAGTGCATGAGAATGAATTAGATTAATAATTAATTAAAGATTAATTAATTATTAGCTAATGCATGATTACTCTAACACCCCCCCTTAAGATGAACTTAGGGAGTACCTAAAAACCCTAAAAATATAATACATGATGGGTCCCAACAAACAAGGCATAGCGAGGTACCAATGTACAAACAAACAATCTCTCAAAACTAGAGAAAAAGGAGAAAACCACATGGGAAAAACTCCTCTCCAAAAGAGAGAAAGGTGAATGAAGGACTGGAAAATCCTCCAAATCAAGGTGAAGGACTAAGAAGCCTCCAAACAAAACAATAACCCAAAAAAGAGGAAGCATCAAAGCATGAAGAAGTTGTAGAATACTATTGAAAGATGATTGATATAGTGTTGAAATGAAGAACCTCCTCTGAAAAAAATGATGACCAAGATCAAGATAACAAGAATCTGCATGAGTGTCCCCCATGACACTACTTGAATCAAATGGTAAACAAAGGCAAAAAATCTGGAACTCGAAGATACAAATGTCAAGATCAAGAAGACATTAATCTACATGAGTGTCCCTAATGAAACTACTCAAATTAGATGGAAAACAAAGGCAAACATGTGAAAGTCAAAGATATAGATGGTACATGAATCTACACGAGTGACCCCAACAACACTACTCAACATGCAAGATGCAAGTTGAAAATAAAAGTACAACTAGTCTAAAGAACATTGATCAAGAGAGAGACAAACCCAATGACACTACTCGAATCAAATGGAAAACAAAGGAAAACATCTAGAACTTGAAGATATAAATGACACACGAATCTACATGAGTGACCCTAATGACACTACTCAACATGTAATATGCAAGATGAAAATATAGATACCAATAGTCTCTAATCAAATGAAAGTGGAAGGATTCCTCCAAAAATAGGAATCAAAGAATGTCCATATGGTAAATGCTCCATCTCACTGAAATACAATGGTAACTAGCCCCCAATGTATGTTGCATCTACCTAGTACATAGGAACAAGAAATAGATACATAGATCACTCCAAAATGAAACCAAGGAAGCATTATCTCCAACAATAGAAACCCCCTCATAATGTTGAAGAGGGATAGCCATGACAGGTACACTAAAACTATATGAAACCAAGAAGTGTATGTAGGAGAAACAACCTGCAAATAAAAGGGTGTGCAAACTAAGCACAAACACATGAGGCAAACATCAAATGGATTCATTCTTGTCCTAGAAGGGACACTCACTTGACAAAAGGTGTGATGGCAAACCAAAGGCAAACATCAAATCCCCCATTCACTTTCTTGACAGCTTTGAATCCAATGGAAGACTCTATTTTTGTTCCAAATGCACCAAAAAATTTCCCACCTCCAAAATTTACAAAAAAAGAAAAGGGGATTCCAAACATGAAGCCTGTAACCCTTGTTGAAGAAAAAATTCTCATAAATTGAGAAGGGGCTCACTGAATCCACACTCTAATACCAGGTTAGAATTATGAAAAACATGAGCCACATGACCAAACAATGAACAAAGACACTTTCCATGCAAGAGATCTACAAACAATATATGCAATATTCCTCAACAAGAAAAGGCTATAACATGATCCTCAAGAATCTTCAAGGAAAACAAGAGTCCTCAAAGGTTTCTAAAAGGTATGAAAGCTTAAGAGTATGAAGAGAATCTCAAGAGTAGAAGAGATAATACAATGAGGGTTGAGTGCTATATAAGAGCAACCCTAAATGAGAAAGGGATTAGATCATGACAAGTGTCAACATATCATGCAATGAGACAAAATGATTTAATAATAGCTCAACTAATAAAAGCATAAAATCACTCCTAAGTTTAGCTTAAGTGCATGAGAATAAATTAGATTAAGTTTAGCTTAAGTTCATGAAAAAGATGTCTACAATTCTAAAATAGGACAAAATACTGGAAATACATGTAGAACAACTAAAAATGAGTCATCCCATGAAAATGAAAAAGTTCCCAAGAGCTAAGATTGCCAAGTATTTCACTAGAGTGCAAAAACACCAAAAATTGAATAAAATGTACCTAGAGAGAAATCTAGAAAATGTGCATGGATGGCTATGAAGAGCTCTGAAATACTATCCCAGTGCTATTGGATTACGAAAAACGGAGAAATAGGTCAAAATTTATGAGCTTGGGACTAAAAATAACGCCTTTGACTTCAAAAGGCTATAGAATGCACCAATAGCAGAAAATAGTGATGATACCCACACCACTGGAAAGTTGATAGAACCAACTTTTCGATGATATCTCATTTGCCAAAAATCCATCATATGTCGTTATGGACAAAAGAAAAAACACATCTCTTAGGGCCAAAGAGGGTTAGAAGGGGCCCTTGCAATAGTCCATACCATTGATGTCATGCTGATGTCAACATGACACCCGTAAAATATTCTAGGGAATATTCCCTCTATGCCAAGAAAAATCAGTGGCCGGATAACAAAAATCAGTTACCGAAAAAGTTTGGGTAGTTGGGAAAAACCACATGAAAAATTTTCCACCAAAAAAATTTTCTAAGGTTTTTTTTGCCAAATTTTAAAAAAAGTTACCCAAAAACTTCATGTTGGTGGGCCTGCCTACGCTATGTATAGCACTAGCACTATACATAGCACTAAGCACTATATTTAGCGTGGTGTGCTATAAAGCGCTAGTGCTTTTTTATTTAAAAAAAAAATACAAATATGATGTATAGGGGCCTACAAGCCCCTGTACATTTTTTTTTGCCTTAGAAACACTTACAGATAATATTGACAAATTTATAGTGAAAATTCATTGAATCAACCTCCTGAATCCAACAGTGAGGTCCATTTTGTGCCAAAATGCCCCAAAATCACAACTACCCTCCAAATGGAAAAAAACAACTGCTTCAAACCCTTGTAGAAGGAATCCAAATTAGGCCAAACAAAAGGAAAAATGACTTTCTTGACAGCTTTGAATCCAATGGAAGACTCTATTTTTGTTCCAAATGCACCAAAAAATTTCCCACCTCCAAAATTTACAAAAAAAGAAAAGGGGATTCCAAACATGAAGCCTGTAACCCTTGTTGAAGAAAAAATTCTCATAAATTGAGAAGGGGCTCACTGAATCCACACTCTAATACCAGGTTAGAATTATGAAAAACATGAGCCACATGACCAAACAATGAACAAAGACACTTTCCATGCAAGAGATCTACAAACAATATATGCAATATTCCTCAACAAGAAAAGGCTATAACATGATCCTCAAGAATCTTCAAGGAAAACAAGAGTCCTCAAAGGTTTCTAAAAGGTATGAAAGCTTAAGAGTATGAAGAGAATCTCAAGAGTAGAAGAGATAATACAATGAGGGTTGAGTGCTATATAAGAGCAACCCTAAATGAGAAAGGGATTAGATCATGACAAGTGTCAACATATCATGCAATGAGACAAAATGATTTAATAATAGCTCAACTAATAAAAGCATAAAATCACTCCTAAGTTTAGCTTAAGTGCATGAGAATAAATTAGATTAATAATTAATTAATTATTAGCTAATGCATGATTACTGTAACACATTTCTCCACATTGTTGTTTATGTTCCTACGACTTGGTGAATGTGCTTTTAGTGTTTGTGTAGTGTCTCAATTCAGCTTTCATGTGATGAAGTTTACCACAAGATGGTTGTAAATGTTCTTTCTTATGACTATGTCTTCTAGGCTTCCATGATGAAGTGTTTTATTTCTATTTGTTTTGTGTTAGCTAATTTTGACATGACAATGAGAAAAAATTACATGGAAGTGTTGTTGGATGATCATGGAACGTCTTTTTGTGGTTCACACATCAATGGTTGATCTCTTTGGTGCCGCATATTGTTTTGAGTTGGCCTTCTAGGTAATTTGTGGATATTTGGGTGACAAGGCTTGTCCTCTTGCTTACGCTATGTGTTTGGGGGTTTGCACTAGCAATTTAGGTTGTGTTAAGATTAGGTTAGGTCTTTCCCTATCTTGTTGAGAATCATATTGAGTAAATTCTATTGAAAAATGTGTTTTTGGACCAATTGGTAATGTGCTACATGTTTCCTTATTGCCAACTTGGGATGTTGTGTTCTAGTGTTTTTGATGTTTGGGATCACATTAGAAGATGCAATAAGATGTTTTAGGTCCTCTCTATCTCTTGGATAGGACCACTTTCATTGCAATCATGTTTTTGGGCTGACTTGTTGAGGTCATTGTTTGTCTCCTATTCTAGCCGATTTAATTTGATGTTTTCCTTACTTGCCAAGGATATAAATGGAATACAAAACCAGTTGCAAGAAGTGTGGTGTGTAGGTGAGAGTGGAATGATGCAATAAGTAATGTGAGTTGTATAAATACAAGTTAGATGAGCTTCAACCCCTCATTCAATAGAGTGTATTACTAACATATGTTGTAAATTCAATTTTTCATGTATCCTTCTATCAGACAGTGAGTCTCTTCAATAGGTCCTTGTATCTTTCCCTAAGGTTTTGCACCTTAGCATGTAAGGTCTTCATGGAGCAGTGTGCTTCCTTAGGCAACAAGCCTTGAAACAAAATCATAATTTTGTAAGCATTGAGCTTCATATATTGTGAGATTTCTCATCGTGGTTTTTCCCTTCTTGGGTTTTTCACATATATCTGGTGTTATCTTGTGCATGTTTGTTCATTGCCCTATCTTTCGTTTCTACTGATTTGATTTGAGTTGCTAATTTGTTTAAGGGTTGTTGATCTTGTTAAAATTTTGAATTTGCATTATGTTGAAGGGTTTAAGTTTTTTAAGATACCAATTCACCCCCTCTCAATATCCAGGTGTGTTCAACACTAATGATTTGTGAGATTTCATGTGTCAATTTTAAAAATATGTTTTTAAAAGGCATAAAGCCTTGTTTCACTCTTTGGCCGACGTGGGCTATTGAAATCATTTTTAGCCAAAATATCATTTTATCAATTATAGCAAGTAATTGTTAAAAAATTGAAGACAATGTAAACTAATATTTTATGAGATTTTGTATGTAGATTCTAAATACATTGTTTAAATTTAAAAACAAATATTTCACTTTTATTTATAACTATTTGTTAATAAATTGTTTCTTTTACTTTACAATATTTTTAATGAGTAATATTTTTCATAACGCATAACTTGAGCTAGGAATAAGATAATTTCATAATTTTTTGAACATAGGTTATTAGCACCAATATCTAAGCTATACATTTTTAATCTAAATTTATTAAAATTTATACATTTTTTTCCATAATGCATGATTTTTTGTATATATCCATACTTATTTATTTTCATTAAAACAAGGAAATCAATATAGAGGGTAATCATATTTTTTCTATTTTTCCTTGTACATAGTAAGCATAGATATTCATTAAAAAATAAAAAAAATATAATATTATAAATTATACTTTTCCAAAGGGTTACTCAAATGGACATGTTCATGCAAAACCTTCTATGATGATGAACTCATTTTATTATAAAAAATGTTGGCCAAATGAGCAATATTTTGTCCAATAGAAGGTGAACATGTGGAATGGGTGCCATATAGGTGCAACTTGAACACCTTCAAATGAATTGAGGGGCCTTTATTTGAAGAAAGGTCCTTATAATGTCTACGTGTTACGGTTACCTTCAACCTACTCTTGTATAAGGTTTTAAGTTTTTATGTTTTAAAAAACACCTATAATGGATACATTTTATAGTGCATATATGTTATAACCTTCGATTGAAGTTTATTGACATGTGCCATATATATAAGATACAAATAAATGACTTTCTAATGAAGAATAACCTTTCAAAACTCATTTTTTTCAAAATGGCTCACAAGTGATACACACATCTCCCTCTCACAAACATTGATGTGCCATTAGAATTCTAATATTTCACTTCAATATTAAGCTACTTACATTCAATCCTTCAATTTGAATTCTTTCCTTGATTCTTAATTTTCAATTTTACAATTCTATAGCTAATTATCTTATCTATTATTCTCAAATGAGTTTAACCTTTTAGTTTATTTAGCCAATTTCTAAAAGAAAACTTGTTACATCTTTCAAGGAAGAAAACTCATTCAAATTCAACTCCAATACATATAAGGATGAACCTGTGATGAATTTATAATTTATAACAACCTTATATCACCTTGAGGCATAATAAGTATTAAATTATTTAGCATTTAAGAATATGTCTTCATTAAGGATCAACATGGCCTTGGTTAGTGAAACATGTATACCTGCACCTAACAAAGGTTTCTAGTTGATTTCTACTTTACCACAAGTCATGAGGTATAACATTTTATCCCAAAGTCAAGGAAAATAACTCCAAATCAAGTAATTAAATCTTGTACCACCTTTAGAATTTGAATTAAAGAACTCTAAGTGCTCACTGCGTTATTAGACAACATCTAAAAATGAAATTACCATCAAGTGCTACCACATAGGCTTAAGACTATCATTTGACCTCTATTTTCAAGTAGTAATATAACTTGTCCAAAATAATATATGTTATTAAATACATGCATTATTCGGCTAACAATGAACTATTGCTAAAACTGTCAAGCCAACATCTAAACATAACTCCAAAATCTATCAAATCACACAAAAATATAAATAAAATAAAATCATCTTTTTTGATGATGTAAAATTGCTTGACCCTTAAGATGCTCTTGCATTATTTTACCTCTTGTTAGGTCTTCACTCTTTTATCATTACTTTTTTTACTTGAGTTAAAACCACACAAGAGGTATTGACCAATTTTAAAACCGCATGTTTGATTTTAACCTACTTTATTAAATCTCAAAATTATTATGGCCCCAGGCTAACTTCATTTGAAAAATAGTGTTATTTGTTGATTCCACATGAAAAAGTATAAATTGTGTGCTTAGTACATGTATAAAAGGACATCACTATATGACCTTATGATCATCTAGGATTGTCTCCCATCGACTATAATTATTCACTACCAACATCCATAATACTTAGAATCAACCTATCTCTATCATAACTTTATTCTACATCAACCATTTTGATTATATTTATCAACAAGCATCAAAACCTAGTTCTTATATTAGGTCACCCTATCACTCATTACACTTTTGTTTAGGTCTCAAACACCTCAATAACTTAACCCCAACATAATCAATTACATTTATTACTTTCTATGTTTTCCAACTTTATTAGAATAATTACATCAATCAACAAGGTTTGACTAATACAAAAGGTGGGAAGCTAGTCGCCTTCCTCTCATAGCATAAGATGTTCCAATGATGTTTTTTAACACCACAAAGTCTTTTATTTGCAGGTGTAGGTTTAGAGGAGTATTTATTACAAGTATTGAAGCTCCACAAACCAACAATTTAGGACTGAACAAAAGTTTAGTGCCACACCATGTGGGTCAAAACCACACAAAAGATCAAAATCACAAGTATGAGATTGAATGTACATAAATTATGAGAACGATCTAATTTAGATTTCACCATTTGCTTCCAACACACCTAAGTATAAGTGATTCTAAACTCTATCTAAAAAAACAATCAAAATATTAGACAACTATCTATTAACCATTAAAATCACCCAATCCTTTCAGTCTTCTTAATTTCAAGAATTCTAAATTATCATATATTCTATCACAACTCTTAATTAATTAATTAGATTGAATTATATCTAATACTCATTAAACTTATTTTTTGAAATAAAAATATATTTTGTTTCTAATCAAAACTTAATATATAATATTAAACCATACAAATTAATATCAAAATTCATTTAAAAAATATTATTGCGAATATGAAATTTTAGAATCCACAGATTATTTTTTTTTTATAAAAACTTTAATACCTAGTTCTTTTTTTTTTTATATATAAAATTCGATTCCAAAACAAACTTATTCCAAATAAAGGAGCACACAGGCATGATCAACGATCGGATAGATTCTTTTCACAGCGTACTCTCCTTTTTTTTCCAAGTAGCTTCTCTTCCTTATATACGACCGGGTGCTAATAAATGGTGTTATAATAAGACCTCTCGTTATACTTCGCCTGTAACACTCATTTTTCCATTGGGGTTATAAAAGCCGAACAAAGACGAATCGACTCCATATAAAATTTATCTATACAATACGATTCACTGCAATTTGCCAGCCGCCACAAATCCGTTGTCTATATGGTAAGTTTTTTCCGTTTTCTCTTCTTGAATTGCGCAATGAAATGACCATTTTTTGTTTTTCGTTTATTTTTGTCTGTTTAATACTTCTTTTTGATCGATTTTTAAATTTTTTATTTTTTTAAAAAGTTCAGTTCTTATTTAAAACACAGCATTCTCATTTTACATTTGATAATCGAAAGCCCTTTTTGGGTTTCGCTGCAATTTAGAAAGAAATTCTGTTAATGTTTTGCAATGTTTATGAAGTAATAGATGCAAAATAAATAACTGGAAATGCTTTTTAGCATCGATTCATCGCCGAAGGGATTTGAATATAGCACCTCAGGTGACCGAACTGCGGCAACTTAAGGCTGTACTGCTCTCACATGTACAGATAACTTGAGATGTTGCCTCCGAGGTTATAATTAAACCGCTTTTTGTTAAACTATGGTTCAAATTTTGGGGGTTTAAGGGTTTGCACTGTAATTCAGGGCCAACTTACAGAGGAAGGACAGGGAGCATTAACGTGGAACAAAAATCTGTCCTTGCGAAATGCCCTCGTAATAGATAGCTTATAAATTAAGAGACATTACTTAGATAACAACAGCAAGCTAAAGAGGTCCCGCAGGGTAAGACATTGAAAGTATTGTTGTGATAGAGAGAGAGGATGGTAGCATATCTTGTCAAGAACTTGCACCTCAAAGCTTGTTTTCAGATTGGCAGACATTGTATAGTTTGTTGTGCTTTAATTGATTGTTTTATGTTAAGAAAATAGTGAAATACTACTGAAACAACCTGGATTCATCTGTTGTCCATTCAATTAATTACTGGCCAGATAATTATCAGGGGAGGAAGCTCAGTTGGGTTTAATTCCGGGTCGTCATTATGGCAACAACTTTTAAAAGAGGTGGTTTCTGAGGCATTACCTCCACCAATTGTGCCAATCCGGAAGCAAGCTCTAGAGTGCAAGTCTCCATGTTGATGTGTTAGCATTCCCTATCTCTTTTGTGCTAAATATTTGATGGTCTCAGTCTCGTGCTTGTGGGCCCTTTCTAGCTTATGTTGGGTTTTATCTGATGCTAAAAATATATAAGCTATTTACAACAGCGTCATAATACTATAATATGATGGGATTTTGCTCTACGTTAATGCTCCCCGCGCCCTTTAGCATGGCATATTGGACCTTTAAATTGTTTTAATTATGTCTCGTTCGTGGTAGCAGCGTGCAATATATTCTAACAATGACTCTACTATTCCGAATTTTAAGTTTAACCATAGTAGCCATGTTTGTAAAGACAGAAAAATGAGAGTTTCATAAAAATAATAAATTGGAAACTTCAAAATATTATGAAGTGAAGAAATTTGGGAAAAAAGAGAAGAAATGACAGATTTCTTTTCCTACTTAACATCCTCAAATATTAGGTGGTAAACTTCATATAGAATTTTCATTTTTGGGTAATAAAAGTTGACACTTGAAGTCAACTAAGGTCAGAGACGATGACAAAAAGAGAAGATATTTTATTCGTATGACCAAAAAACAAAAAAACTGTGGTTTTGTTTTTCGGTTTGGTGGTTTTCAGCTTTTTTGTTTTTTCCAGATATGATGAAACCTCTGATTTTTTGTGCTTGTTCAGCCATCATATACGCAATTAGTATTTAGTTAGATAATGTAATAAAGTTTTGTTTTACAGTAGATTCTCACTTGGTGTTACATGTTAGGAAGTCCCATACCACAAATGAGGAGCCATGTCAAAATTTGAACCATCTACATGACTGTATATTATAAACTATGGAAGGTCATAGTTTCACTCATAGTTCGTAAACTCTTTGAGTACTCTCAAGTTTTTTTACCACGTGAGTTTTTACAGGTTTAACTTAAGAGTTTTTTTATCATGGGAGTTTTTACAGGTTTAACATGTTGAATGGCCAAAAAATGTCAAAAATATTGTACCAATTTTTTTTTATTAAGTTGTATAAACAAAACTGACTTCACATACCAACACAACTTCAAATTGCTAAATGGTGGAGGAGTCTTTACCATCTACTAATAGGTTGGAGCCACATGCCCATTCTTCTACGCCAAGTAGGGAGCCACAATTGAGTGCAAGGACTATACCCTTTACCCCCCAATTTTTCACTAGGTTGGGGAAGAGGAAATTGTACAAACTTGTAATTTTTTACTTGCCTATAAATGAAACTCATGATGATGATTTTCAAAGGCAATAATCATAAATTCATAATAGTCTAGCTATTGTATCCACTATCATGATGATGATTTTCAAAGGCAATAATCATAAATTCATAATAGTCTAGCTATTGTATGGTTTTGCATGATGATGCAATTTTGTAATCCAATCTTACCTATGTTTTTTCAATTCTTCTATGAATGTATGAAAGATGCAAAAGAGCTAGGTTTTATAAATCAATCTTTTGTTTTCAAGTTTTTTGTTTTTGTTTTGAATGTGTTGTTTGCAAAAAAAATTGCAATAGGAATCACAATGTCAACTGGTTCTACCTCTGCAACTCAATCTAAGTTCAAAACATATTCAAATTCTCCTCTTTGGAAGTATGTTGAAATGATACAGCCGGTTCTAGGTGGTGGTGGTTACATTTGGAAATGCAATGGATGCGTTGTTCAATATTCTAGTTCATATTTTCAGGGGAAAACACATTTGTGTGGAATACCTGGAAAAGGCATCAAAGCTTGCCCTGGAAAGAACAATGTACCTATTCCATCTGAGATAGTCATAGGATACATTATGGAGCAAGAAGCAACAGATGAACGGGAAGCCTGTAGATCAAGTCACCCCTTACTAAAAAAAAAATCAAAGGGAATGCTGCACCCATCTTATCCCAATATCGTGGTAGAAAACCACCCATTTTTGGCCACTCCTCATCCTCAAAGTCAAAGTGTACAACCCATTGTAAACAAAAGACCAAATGGGCCTTTGGAACTTGCATTTCAAAATGAGAGTAGAGCCATTGTCGACCAAAATGTAGCAAGATGTATATATGCAAATGGAATAGCTTTTAATGTTGTTTGCTCTCCATATTGGAAAGAGATGTTGAGAACAGTTAATGAAGCTCCAAAAGGGTACAAGGGCTTGGGTTACGAGAAGGTGCATGGCACCTTATTGGAAAAAGAGGTCACGATGGTTGAAGATTCATTGAAGCCCATAAGGGATTCATGGATTGAGACAGGTGTGTCCATTGTTTCAGATGATTGGAAAGCTTCAAAAAATCGGCCCTTGATCAATGTCATAGCGGTGTCCCCTAAAGGGGCAATGTTTTTGAAAGCCGTGGATTGTGAGGGGCAAGTAAAATATGGGCAATTTATTGCTAATATTCTCATTGCAGCCATTGAGGAAGTGGGACCCCACAACGTTGTTCAAGTTGTAACGAACAATGCCAAGAATTGTAGAGCTGTAGGATTGTTGGTTGAGGAACGATATTCGCATATCTTTTGGACACCTTGTGTGGTCCACTCACTCAAATCTTATGCTACAAAATATTGGGAATAAAATTGCTTGGGTCAAAGAATTGTATGCAGAGGTTGAGGACATCCAGATGTTTATCACCAACCACTTGATTTCTCAAGGGATCTTTAGATCATTTTCAAAATTGGAGCTATTGAAGGTAAGTGAAGTAATATTTACATTTTCTATTTTCATAATTTGATTGTGTATTCTAATGGAAATTCTTCTTTAAAGTTTGTTTTTCTATGTTACTGGGTTCTTCTCTTTTGCCGCTCGTACTTGTGTGGGTACGGTACTGGTCCTAGTTCTTTGCTGGTTCTTCTCTAGGTTCTCCCTTGTGGGTCCTTAACACAGAAGGACCCACAGGGAACCTGGGGTGCTCGAGAAGGCCCCTGGGCGAACCTAGCCGAACCTAGGGGGACCCAAGGGTTCCCCCCAAAAAAAAAAAAAGGTAAGTTTTTAAAACTTTTTTTAAGTTAACAAGAAACAGGTAGGTAATTGGTGCAGTAATAGGAAATGCCAGCTTTCTGGAGACATTGGGTATGGTTTGCTGTTAAATGTATATGCATATGTATGTATTTATGTATGTATATGTGTATGTATATGTATGTATATATGTTATATGTGTATGTATATATACATACATGATACATACATACATAAACAGGTAGGTAATTGGTGCATTAACAGGAAATGCCAGCTTTTTGGAGACATTGGGTATGATTTGCTGTTAAATGTATATGCATATGTATGTATTTATTTATGTATGTATATGTGTATGCGTATATGTTTATGTATGTATTGATGTATGTATAAATGTTATATGTGTATTTATATATACATACATGATACATACATACATAAACGGGTAGGTAATTGGTGCAGTAACAGGAAATGCCAGCTTTTTGGAGACATTGGGTATGGTTTGCTCTTAAATGTATATCCATATGTATGTATTTGTGTATTTATATATATATATATATATATATATATATATATATTCCCGTACTCGTCCTGAAGGAAAAAAAATTGCTGTATCACAGTACCTGTACCCATATCTGTATATATATTCCCGTACCCTTACCCAAGGGAAAAAAATTGCTGTATCGCTGTACCCTTACCCATATATGTACTCGTACCTGAACCGGTAACTTAGGATATAGATTAAGTCAATCGTTAGCAACTATTGATGACACCACAACAGAATTCTAAGCTGAAGTTGAAAAGTCACAATAGAGGCTTAAAACTAGTGATGACCGAATTTAGAAAAATGCAAGTCCATGGTGGAAGATCACAATGAGAAACTTACAAAGCTGGTACATAGGACAGTTTAAGATTGAGCTAGCATTCCTTAAAAGCTTAATAATAGCATTGGTTTAAGGTTGATAAATTACTTGATCATGTTGGTGGGGCACATGGAAAACATAAACAAGGGCTGGTTTTTTCCATAAACTGATTTGAGACCAATGCATAGGGCTCTTGGTTATTGAAAAAGAGCTGCAAGCACTAAGGCTCACAGATAAAATATCCTTTCTGAATCCTAAACAACAATATAGTTATTCAACTGCTCAACATTACCATGGTGGTAAAGATAAAAGTCTTTCAAAGGTGTTCATAATAGCCTATGAGCAGGGATAGTACCAAAATTTGTATAGTTATCGTGTGATTGTTGTTGTGTTGGTCATGATAGGAGACAATTTTGGGATAGTTATGAGCATTGTGGTGGACATAATTATTTTTACACTACAATCACTTAATTGGTTCTTGTTTGCACATGCCTAAACTCACTTGTAAACTTGTAAGAGATACTTCATTTTCAAAGGATGAAAAGAAGAGAGCTTTGAAAGAGAAGGAAGAAAATAAATGTAGGAAACCTCATGAAAGATATAAAATTAATGAGCTTTTCATAGGGATTTTACATTATAAGCCATTTTTTATCAAAATTAATGAGTTTAAGATGAGAAACACCCAGTCTTCTTTGGAATCACTTTTAATGTGATTTATCAAGGAACATACAGAGAGAAAACAATTAAAAGAGGATATTTAAAGGATGAGATATAAAAAATGCATGCCTATGCCTTATTTAATATTTTTTGGCATGCGCATAAGGAAAATAATATTTTCCTTGGGATTAAATGAATTAGAGTTCCTTGCTGCAGCTCACATGGTTAATGCATAGAACAACCTTTGCTATTTGAGCAGGACATATGGAAAATCTTTTCAACACAGTCAAGTTCAAAGTTACTCCCACCCAAGCATTCAATTGTACTCATGGAAGAGTGTAATGGTTTACAAACATGATGGAGAAGCTGCCTACAAATATTGAAGAGATGCAATGCGCTGAGATCCTTTTGACTGGTAATTGCTTGGTATTTTCCTTTTTGTGTGCATCTCCTCTTGTCTATTTGTGTTTCAATTTTATTTGTTAACCCTCCATACCCCTTTGTTCCAGATTTTGCACGTTGGGACAAAAACTAAGTAGCAGATCCTTTGAGGCTTATTTTCCAGATCTCTAAATCTAGTTGTAATTCTAATTATTCCTTTAGAAATCTTGTGAAATCAGGAGAGTCAAATTGTAAACTGTCGAGTTCTAGACTGCCTAAAATTAATATGCAATATGTTTACCTTTGTCAGGAGAGGACCTTGTATTGTGTATGGACTGCATCAATCATTATATACATTACAGCGGTTTCCTTGTATTCTGTATATGAGAATGTGTAGGATGTAGGTCAAGTGCATCATCTCTGCCCAATCAGACAATGAGAAGTATCTTCTCTTTGATTCATTTCTTCTCTGGGTGTATGTGGGAATTCCCACAACTTGTTTACATGTGGTTATACATGCACAAATCTGGCATTTATTTTGTTAATTATCAATAAATATTGCTGTTAGCAAATTCTTTCTTTTCAATTTGTTCACCTATTGGAATTGTGGGCTGACCCCTCTATAATGGTTATGGTATATACATGTTTCATTCCCTTTTTCTGACCTCTTTGATTTAATTATCCTTGCTACACAAGATTAAAATGTGGATTTAAGGCAATGTTCAATTATGAATATTTTATTTTGGTTCTTAATTTTCAAGGAATTATTGAAGATCAACTCTTTAGTGGCAGATAGATCTAAGGATACTCTGCTTGCATCAATTTTTAATTGTCCTGAAGTGGGTGGAATTTTGATCCCAAGGACTATGGCATTGAGATGTTTGATTGTTTGTATCAAGGAAAACACACCTAAAGCCAACTCTTATTCAGTGCATTCCAAAGATGTATGTTTGGGAGACAATAATTGTGTCTCAAACTGCTGCAATTTGCTCCAAGCTCATTATCCATGTTTCTCTTTTTTATGTGCTTCAATGTATCCGTATTTTCATTCAGGTGGCAGCAAGAGTTTCTTTTACACGTATTGGGACCATGCTTAAGTTTAACTGTGACCACCAAGTCGTCTTTGCTTCATTCTGTAGGAAAACATCTACAATCTTAATCAAATCATGATAAGTTATCAGGCTCAAGAAGTACACCTAGACTGCACTTTTATTGTTCTTAACTTCTTACTATACCACAAGGATGCACTGAATTTGTTAACAACTAAACTAATGCTATTATATAATCTACTTATTATGTGAGCTCTAAATGCACTGACAATGTCTCTTGTTTGGATTTTTTGCAGGCTAACAGGCACACCATTATTTTGATGCAAACAGGTCAAAACCGTGCAACTCGGACATTCATGGATTTTGATTCAGTCAGTCTAGCTATGGATGGTATGGAAAACTGTTTGGTTTTTTTATGCTATTTCACACTCTCAGGAAAACATTTCAGTTATAGTAGATTCTTCTTCTTCAAAAGATGTGAAAAAATCACATAGTTGTATTGTATAGGAATAGAATAAATACATAGAATGAGGTAAATCCTTATTTATAACAAAATGAGTATCTTCACACACCAGCTGCCTACAAAACAACATTGGATAAATACAATGAAGTTACCTACCCCATGACTTCTAGAAAGATATATATTTGAGGGTTGGCACCTCATTATGATGGCATACCCTTTATTTTATTAGAACTAAAACCTTACATCACATATGACTTAAGCTAAAAGAGTTGTGTACATAGATATTATTCAACGGTTGCATTTAGGTATACAATAGTGTACCTATTTTGCAAAATATGACCAGAAGAAAGCTGAAATATCAGTAAAAGAGAAATATCAAAATCCCAATGGAATAGCCATAGATTGTTAACTAGAAGAAGTAAATTAATGTGGACAAAGTGTTGGGTTTATGAAAAGATCACAGATTCCTTAAGATTTGAAATGTGAAAATATTGAAATTTTTTCTCAACCCAAACTTCTTCTTTTTCGTTTGAGCTTAAATTTCTTTCTCCTCTATGTTTTCTAGTATGGTAAAGAAATTTTTTATAACTTAAAGAAAAAGGCCATGTTTCCTATCCTTTTGGCCTATGTCACAAGGCTCGAGTTTGTGTTTGTGTTCGGCAACAATAAAATTCGGATGAAGTTCAGCGAGGGGAAAAAGTTCAAAAAACAATTCACGATTAAATTTGCCTTATATTAATTCAATTTAAAAAAAGTATAAATAATATATTCACAAAATTATCAAAATAGTTTAAAATTGATAAATAGATTTAGATTTATTCATACATAAACATATAAATTTATAAATATATACATATGTATAGTGTAAAATTAGAAATTAATTTAGAATATTACATACCATGTATTATACATATAATAAGCAAAATCGCCATAAAAATTAAATTCACAATCTATAAATTAAATAACATTAAATTTTAAACATATAATATTATATTAATAAATTAAAAATATTGAACTTTACATATAATATTATATTAATAAATTAGAAATATTGAACTTTAAATATAATTGTATTAAATACTAAATTATTAAAGTTTAATACTACCGAATTCCTAAATTAATAACAGTAAAACTTTTGTGTAATGCATCGTTTCAACTTTCAAGTGTCTCTCAGTTTTTCATCAATACAAACGAGGTCTCAACTCTTTGCTTTTGTATCACTTGAGAGGTACCCACACGAATCATTGCAGAATCCCTAGAAATCGAAGCTCAAGAGTCAAAATGGCCCTACACGATGGAGATTAGAATCCATATTCACCATAGATTTGCTTGTCATGTCTTCTCTACAAACAATAGACCAGTCCAAATTTCAAATGCTGCCATAATTTGGAATGTCTGTATGCCAGTCAAAAAAAGGCGGAAAAAATCTTAATGAACCCTAAAAAAGGTAGGAAAAACCTGGAAAAAACCCCTAAAAAAAGGTTTTTCTATATAAATTTTATTAAAAAAGCTATGCCATTTTATCCATATGAATTTGAAGCGAATTTCAACAAATTTTCAGTAATTCTTTGAAGTCTGCTGAATTTCAAACTTCATAGCTGAAATTCAGCGAACCCTGTGGCGTAGCTTTTGGCCACACAACATGATTAACACTGGAAAGAAACTCAAATCCAGCATGACTGTGAAATCACTCTCCCAACTGCTTTATGGTGATGATCACCAACCCTCTCACTCAAGTGCTTTCCTATCAATGTGAGCCCTTACTAACATCCTCGTTTTGCTTGATGGCCAGAGCATTCATCCCTGCAGCAGCCTACATCCTTTTCTGAACACGGATACGTTTGAAAGGAGCTTTGCTTAATTCTGCACCAACTGCAGTGGGCAATAATATAGCAAGCCACTTGATTTTTTCAAGTTGATCAACTTTGAGCTACTTTCTCTAACATTAGAAACAATTCAAGTTGTTTTTTTTAAATTCTCATTTCCCCTTTTTTTGCAACTTGTTTTGAACCTCACAAATTGCAAAAGGTAAATGACAGCGTAAACTAAAATGGACATACATAAGGCAGTGGAGATTACAAGTGATAACTACCTAAAATTGATTGCATACATACTTCATCAATGTAGAAAAAATATATTAATGATTGGCAGTGGATGAAAACTTCCTTTGAACAGAACATGCATAGAACCCTCAAATAGTTCAACTTATGTGCAGTTGGTAAATTGTACATGTTCATGGACATCTCATGTAGTCTGACATGCAGTTCATAAACTCTAGTGAACTGGAATAATTTTGATTTTGTCTTAACTTACATGCAGTTAGTGGGACTCCAATGGACCATGTTTGCAAGTGAAATGTTTACAAGAAAGTATATAACTGTGAAAGTGATTTTTCATCATTTCCTCCCAGCTTAGAGGAGATCAATATGAATGAGAACCATCTTGTACCTGCCAAGGTGAACTGAGGGGAAATAGAAGTTGGCAGAGTATGGAGTGCAAGCAGACCACAAACAATGGTGGAGTCCCAAGATGTATGGAATCCAAAGGCCAAATGAGAGAACATGGAACACTTGAGAATGAAATATGTTGGAGATTGAATGTATTCTTGATGCCAAAATGATCAAATGAAGATTTAAGCTTGAGAAATTGATATCCTGTATGGAAGAAGATCTCCATACTGAAGAAATACCAATAGTTTAGGAGTTGCATGAGGGTTGGATCTAAAGCATAGATTGTTGTCATATACAGAGGACTCATTGAATGTGAAGCTGCCACTGCTATGTAACCTTCCTGCTTAGGAACAAAACCTATTCAAGGAAGTGAAGGCGGATCAGAAGATTACAAGGCTGAAGTTGTAACATGTCTGTCTTGGATTTATGAGGAAGCTTGTTCAAGATCAATTCTTGCCATCACAAGGGAAGGGGATGAGAAATAAGAGATGCATTCAGGTCATCATTAGTTTGCTTGACTGTTGATTCTCCTAAGGAAGAAGAGTGGTTGATGTCGGAGAAATAGAAACATGGTTGATGTGGTGGAAATGGTGTTGTCCTATGGATATAAATTTATAACCATAAGACGAGAATGTATGGTGAAGAGGTGTTAGGCAAAAGATTCACTCACAAAAGTAACTTCTTGTAGTTGAGATGTATTCTTAGAAATAATATGCTTGCTCTGGGTTGTGTGGCTAGTCATTTGTGGAGTGTTTGATGCCTTGTGGCTAGGAGGGTAAGGATCCTATTGAGATTGTTGGGAATGAGAAGCATCAATTTCCTTGATGATTGTAGGAAATGAGGACGATATGCTTGTAAATGAAGCTAAATTTCTATGTGGATCAACATTTGCACTGGAATAGTCATGTCCATTGAATTAAGCTGTACCAATTGGGAGAAGAATCATAGAGGAGATGCAATTTGGTTGTGCCAATATTTAATTGATTGTTGGAATGTGCTTATTATCTTTTGGATAAGCTTGAGTTGAAACTTGTTTTGTTTCTGCCAGTGGACATGTAGCTCTTGTGTGGTAGGCTAAACCAAAAAGATCCACAAGTTTTTTTTTCTTGGTTTGGTTTTGTTTAAATACCAAAAGCAAAATACTACACAAGATGAAGACAACTTTTTTTTTCCAATTTTGTTTTTGCCCTAGTTTATTTTCATTTATTTAAAAAATGAGAAGATATAAATACTGAAAATCTGTAGGGATTTATGTTGAGCAACATAAGGAGAAAGCACACAAGGAAATAAAATCTGCCTTTGCAATATCTCAGTTTGATCCAAAAAAAGAAATACTTTGACGAGTTATGAGATTATAGAAAATATTCTTTTGGAAGCATGATCTGAAATTCCTATGAAAGAGAAAGATAATTTTGTAGTGGGTTCTTCCTATTGGTGAAATCGTAAAATAGACAGTTTGGTTTTGATATGTCTCCCAAGGTTGTAAAAAATGTTGTATAGAGGTGGAATTTGGTTTTGCGGCAGCAAGTAGAATGATCTACATGCTTGGATCTACCTTCTAGTGTAAGTTTAGGCTTGACAGAAGAAGTGGGTCTTGACGCACTTCTTGAGATTGGGAGTTTGAGGAGAATTCAAGAAGGAAATTAGTATTTGAAAAGAACCAGAATTATAGAACTAAAATAGACCTGAGTGTAGGTTCTGATACCAACTAATATTCATATAATGTTACAAATTGCCAAAAACAAATGGCAGCAAAACTAATGAGATAGAAGAAAATTCAAGTGATAGCTGCATAGTACTGTTCATTTACTCTCTTCACTAGATAGATTTACAATGATGAGTTTAATTCAGCATCCCTGGGGCCTAGACACCTGTTGGGAACAGAGGGACAGTGACGGGGTGTCCCCATTTGCCATTTTTAAATGAAAATGGAATATCCTCTAAAAATAGGGACGCCTAGGGGACATCCCCATATTTTTTCCTAAAAGTGGGGAGTGCTTGGCATCTTGGAGATGTCAAGGCTTCTTCCAATGCCTGCACCTTTCAAACAGATTTTTTTTTTTGGAAGGCTTCCCTTGAGCTCGTTGTGACTGAGATCAAGTAGAGAGTAGAATGAGGATTCTAGGTAACCTTCCTGATTTAGCAAAGCTAAATTGATAGCACTCACCTGCTGAAATTTGTCACATGTAATTCCAGTCCATTCTCATGGGAACTAGAAAGATATGCTCCTTTGACAAGTTCAAATTGAATGAAAATGTATTCACAAACAATTTGATTAACAGCAATGCAGGCATGGCCAGTTGGAAGCAAGGAATAGATTTAAAACACAGCCATTAATGAAAGTTGGGGACCTGTTAAATGGAAAGAAAAATTATGATCTCATCTTATTGGTAGTGGCCAAAGGTTTTATTTTGATTGCCCTCTAACAGCCTTGGTCGAGATGGAGGTTTAACTGTTAAACTACTAAAGCATGGGATGCTGACCACATGAAGAGATGCATATCCTATGTTATCCAGAGAAAATGCAATGTACATTGAACCATTCAAACTTAATACTTTATTAAAAAATGTGTTCTATGTGCCTACGAGACTAGAAAAGCTTACACCAAGTGAGTTAAATTCACCAATGTTGTAATTGAGTCTGTTTCAGATTGACATTGTGTGCGTTTATGTTTATATTTTTGGTAGATATATTTGAATGTTCATGTTTTAAAAATTTGTGCCTCTTTTAGTTTGTCTAAGTTACTTTTAGACATTTTTAATTTATTTGTATTTTAAAAATTCAAACATTAACTCATATATTATTTTAATAGCTGTACCCTGCTGTCCCTGTGTGCCCCAGCCCCTGAAACTCAGATAAACACTCATTTAAGGGATGCAAATTTCCTTTGAACTGAGCATTTATGGTCATTAAATTGTCTAATGTGCAGTTAGTGAACTGTACATGTTCATGGACGCCTCTCTCAGTCTAATTGAGATGGCAGTTAGGGAAATCCAGTGAACTGGGTGAAGCATGCATGTGAGATAATGACAATGATAGTGATATTTACAAAAAATAATATCATTACAATTTTATGAGGGTGATTCCTTTCACCTCTCATATGTTTTTACTTTTTCTACAAACATGGCTAGTACACTTCTAAAGATATTTCTTGGTTGAATAGCTTTGCTTAGAAATATTTCATGGTCTCTGGATCTACTTTTATCTTTGAACCAAGCTAAACATTCAAGTCCAATGGACCTCATTGGCGTTACAAAGTCTAATTATAATTTCCTCTACTGAATAATTGAGATAGAATTGCTCAACATGACAGTTTGTAGTTTCATTCAACTTTCAAATTTCTTGCAGTTTAACCTCATTATTAGAGCATACTAAAGAGATTAGTATCAGTTTCTAGTTCAACTTTCAATATGCTTCTATTTTAACTGTTGAGCCTAGACAAATTCTAAGACCTCCTGTTTTGGAAATTTGAACTGGAATTGTAAAATTTTGGAAAAGAAACCTGACTATAAAATTTCTGAAATATTAATTGTTGAGGTGTGAAAATAACCAAAATTAAAAAGAAACCTTATTATAGAACTAAGCAAGAAAACTCTGATCTGATTACAACCAATAATTGAACCACCCCAAGCTTACAGGAGAGTCACTCCCAATTTTGAAAACAACCATTCTTTGATTAAGTTGGAAATTGTGTAATTTTATTCCAAATAATGACCCCTATTAATATATTTATGCCATTATTAAACAAGAAAACCTGCTCTGAAAACAACTAACCTTCGCTTCTCTAGGAATCAATTTAGAACCTGTGTCACCGCATTCGGCGAATTTCAACCATGAGGTTCGAAATTCGGCGAATTTCAAAACAAGATTAAAAATTCGTTTAGATTCACCTATATTCGTTTGCCTGAATAGCATAGATTTTTAAAATAAAAAACATTAAGAAAAACGGAGCTCCTGTGACGGCAGATGGCCTCTGTCAATAACGAAACCCTAACTGTGACTGTGCTTGTCGGAGCCCTGGTCGACCACTTTTCTGTCATCAATTATGGCGATAATGGAGAGCCTGTGCGCGATAACTACTCTAGTCCTGGACTTCACCATTCGGCGTAAGGCATCCTGTAGCAAGCACGCCCGTGGCTTCGTCGGGGAGTAGTATGGAAAGGGCTTTCGGGAAAAGCCTAAAATTTAATAACAAATTTAAAAGCCTTTCGTGAAAGAAAACCTACAATTTAATTTAATGTCCATTAGGATTTATTTTTGTTTTTTATTCATAGTGTTTTAATATTTTAAAATAAATAAATTAAACTTTTACTATATTAATTTATTATTTAATATATAATTTAATTTATTAATTATGTATATACTAATAATATTTAAAATTTAAATTATATTTTGAAACATATTTATTATTTATTTTGCTTTGTATTTATTATTATTTTTATATATGAATAATATTTAAAATTTAAATTATATTTTTAAATATATTTATTATTTATTAACTTTATTAATATATTTAAACATATTAGTATATCAATATTATTTTTTAATTATTTTAAGTATATTACTTATATTTTAAAAAAATCAAAATTATATAAGGCGAATTTAATTCGAATTTTTTACTTTTCGAATTTTTTCCTTGTTGAATTTCATCCGAATTTCAATGTTGCCGAACTCAAATTCGAATTCGAATGCAGTGACTTAGTTTAGAACTTGCTCCATCACAAAGTGATCTAAGAATAAATAATGTTTGCTTGATCATAAAACAGTCTAAAAATTCCCATAACAAATCTATCTATGCCCTTTGCATTATTAGAATAATATCTTTCTATTTATGTCATAATGGTCATCTCATTGCTTTTTCTAACTTCGTCCATTGTTAACGATTGTTTCTTTTAGAAACATTGTATTTTGTAATCTATTTAAGGAACATTCATTCCTCTTGATTAATACACAACAACATCGATTCTGTAACATGGTATCAGAGCCTACAATCCTTTAAAAATTCGAAAAGTTTGCTTTTCAATAAAAAAAATTTTGAAAGGAATTTTTTCATTATTTTTTGAAAAGTTTATTTTTCTCTGAAAACAATTTTTAAAAGGGTTCGTATTTTTTTTCTTTTCTGGGCTCCTGTAATTTCGTGGGCTTTTGCTATAATTCGAATGGTTTTTCTGTGCAAAAATTGACCTTCCTTTTCTGAAATCGTGCGACCTGTTTGTGTGCTGCGCGCGAGGGTTTTCGGGCTTCCGCCGTCTTCTGGTTACGTTCTGGTTGCGGACGTGTTTTGAGCCATGATCTCGGCTACTGCTGGGCGCACGATTTCTGGAGTCGTCGTCGTGTTTGGCCGCAAGATCTTTCAGTTTGTGGCTTGTTTTGTCTTCATTCGCGTGCATTTTTTGTGCCCTTGTCTCTGCACGACGGATTGTGTGATCTGAACACATAACCTCCTTACTGTGCGATGGGAGCTTGTGTTTTCTCCTCTCTGTTCTTCACGTGACGGAAACGCGTTTTTGAAAACTCCTTTAGGCACGTTTTCATTTGGTATTGAACACGATTTATGGAGGATTTTGTCTGCATTTTTTAACTTCTTGTTTGCCTGTGAATTGTCCTACAGACGGACGAATCTTTTGATGGATTTCAGAAATTTTTTCTGTGTTTTCATGGCGGCTAGGGCTTTCTGGAAGCTCGACTAGGGTTTTCAATCTTTAGATCAAGTTGAAATTTTTTTTCTGATTGCAGATTCTTGGTGGGTTTTTCGAGATCTCAATTGGGTTGCCTTCATATTTTTCTGAGTGCATCGTTTTCCGTGCCTCGATTTATGTGCAGCGTTGTTTTGGCGGCTAGGGTTCCAGACCCTTTGTTTTTGAAGCCGCCAATCGATGTTCTTGGTTTTTAAATATTTTTTTTTGTCCCGTAAAAGAAAAAAAAATGTCTTTGTTTTTAAATATTTTTTTGTCTCAAAAAGAAAAAAAAATCTGTCTTTTTTAAAATATTTTTTGTCCAAAGAAAAAAAAAAAATCTGTTTTCTGGGTTCTAGGAGGGTTTATAATTTTGTCCTAAAAAATTAAGAGTTTTTCTCTTGTATACCCTTGTCAGGGTTTCTGTCATTTGGGAGGGCTCTCTGGTTTTTACCGTTTTTTCCAAAAAAAACGATGATTTGTAATTTTGGGTTTGGCGATTTTTTCCTCAAAAATCGTGGTTTGGTGCAGTTAGTTTTTTGGTCGCTGTTGGGGCGAACATCTGCACATCTGACTTCTTGCAGTTTGTTCTGGGGCGTCATGTCCATCTACAGAAGTTTGGAGGGTTTGCTGATTTTTCCTCAAAATCGTAGCAGCTGTTCTCGATATGTCTCTGGTTACAGGGAGAGACAGTTCTCCAACTTCAGGTTGGACTGTTGGTGTTGTTATTTCCAGAAGATCTGCAGTTTCTGGGAGGGTTGGTGGCAGACTCATCTCAAGTGGCAGAGTCAGTGGCAGACTATTGTTTTTTGTTGCAGCAACGTTCTGAGAAGAAGGGGGTACCCTTCTCTGTTCTCTTTGAGTAGTTAGAATGATGACCATTAAGGGAGGGTATTAGAATAATATCTTTCTATTTATGTCATAATGGTCATCTCATTGCTTTTTCTAACTTCGTCCATTGTTAACGATTGTTTCTTTTAGAAACATCGTATTTTGTAAACTATTTAAGGAACATTCATTCCTCTTGATTAATACACAACAACATCGATTCTGTAACATGCATGGCTTCGTCTACTCTAATTTCCTAAAATAAACTAAATCTATTCTTAACAATGCAAGTAGCTAAAACAAATTCTCTCTATCATTTGAATATTGTCTCTGTCATCCTTTTATTCTTCTTCTTCTTATATATATATAGATAGGTTTGTATCTTCAATTCAAGATAAACACTTAACTCCAATAGATTCCTCTTTGTTGGTTCTATTGTCAACTTTTGTCTCTCTTACGGAAAAATTGAAGCAGCATTGTACTGAAACATGCAAGTTTAACAACTTCATTCAACTTTCAGTATGCTTCTAGTTTAATGTCATTGGGAAAACATATTAAAGAAATTAGTGTAAGCTTTTTTTTTTCAAGTAGGTGGTATTGGCAACATTTTGCGTTGGTTGCACAGATTTATTCCTTTTCTTGTTTTTGAGATAAAAGGATCTATTCTTTTTCATCTAAGGTTTCCTCTGCTTTTTGGTTTGTTGGATCTTACATTCCTCCTATTTTCTCTTTAGACTTTAATTTTTAGGGGAAGAGGTGTCTACATGGCCATATTCTCGATTCATTTTTTATCCAAAAGTTTTATTTGCATATTTTATTGTCTTTCCAAACCTTGTTTGTATGTTTGAGTAGAGTGTCATATAGATGGTCCAAATTCAAATCAAACTCCATTCAAATCTATGTGCAGGTTGGGACAACTCATGGGACAACACTGCAAATGAGAGCTCACAACAAGCATAAGCAATTTCTACAACTTCTTTTGAATGATAACGACAATTTTACAATTTCATTCAACTCTTGTTTCAAGTTTCACATCATTGTTAAAACATATCAAATAAATTAGTATAAGTTTCCTTTCATGTAGGTGGCATTGGCAACATCTTCTTGGGTTAATTGAACACATTCGCTCCTTTTCTTGTTTTTGACAGGATCTATCATTTTTCATTCAAGGTTGGTCCTTCTTTTGTTTTGTTGGGTTTTAAATTCCTCCTCTTTTCTCTTTGGGATTTCAATTTTTTGGGAAGAGATGTCTGTGTGGCCTAATTCTCTATTCATTTTTCTGCAGAAAGTTTTATTTGCATATTTTGGTGTCTTTCTAGACCCTGTTTGTATAGTGGAGTAGATTGTCATATAAATGCTCCAAATTCAACGCAAACTCCATTCAAATCTATACACAGGGTGGGAGGTGATCTGAAACCCATGGGGGACTCAAGGGACAACAGACCAAATGAGGGTTGATAACAAATAGAAACAATTTTCAACTTCTTTTGAACAATTATGAGAGTTTTACAATTTCATTCAACTTTCAGTTTGCCTCTAGTTTAACGTCGTCTTGAAAACATATTAAAGAAATAAGTGTAAGTTTCTTTTCAGGTAGGTGGCATTGGGAACATCTTCTTTTTCTTGATTTTGATTTAAAAGGATCTATTGTTTTTCAAACAAGTTTTGTCCTGCTTTTTGTTTTGTTGGGTCTTAAATTCATCCAATTTTCTCTTTGGGACTTTAAGTTTAGGGGAAGAGGTGTCTACATGGCCATATTCTCTACTCATTTTTCATCAGAAAGTTTTATTTGGATATGTTACTGTCTTTCCAGACATTGTTTGTATATTTGAGTAGATTGTCATATAAATGTTATAAATTCAAATCAAACTCCTTTCAAATCTATGCAAGGGTTGGGAGGTGATTGGGAGTTCATGGGGGACTCAAAGGACAACACACCAAATGAGTTTTCATACAAGCAGAAACAATTTCTTCAACTTATTCTGAAACAGTTATTAGATTACCATGGCAAAGAGAACAAGCAATCCATACAAGTAAACCACCAAACAACATATTAAATTTATAATGATAGATTGTATTGATTCATAAATCGACAAGCTTTGTATGAAATCCAAGTTTAGATGTTTTTCTCAAACAAAACGGAAACTAATTCCAAAACTAGAAGCCTCAATGAATATCTAAGCCACATTTTTACAATTATAGGAGAAGAAGATGAGGTTGGATGGTTGCAATTAAAGCAACTTTTCATCTTTGTCAATTGTCTTCCAAGTTTTGATTTTTGTGGTGGTGTCTCATCATGATAACTAGGTCATCTGGTTTTAATTGTTGGTAGTTGATGAATCTAGTGATGTATGGTGCATGAAGTTTGATGAGCTCAATAGATGGTGTAGTGGGATCAAACTCCTAGATCTTCATGTATCGAGGTGGTTTGAAATTTTGTTCTTTTCTATGTTCCATGGAGTTTTGGAATGGTGGGATTAGGGGATGCAAGGATGGGTTTTGGGGATGGGGTGATTTTGTACCAAAATTTGGGGATGACGAAATATGTAACATATACTTGTAATGTTTAAAAAGTTAATTATCAAAAATAGTAAAAGAAATTACACTTTAATTATTTATTTATAACAATAGAAAAATATAAAATAAATGTAAATATATTGTTATTAAAATCTAATGATAAATTAAATATATAGTATCATAAAATAATAAATTTTAAAATGGAAGGTACCTCCCCTCTGATTTGGTACTTGTTTAAGGGGTCCCTACTTTGCAGGTCGGGGGTTGAGCATAGTATCCCACGATTCTCTATTGCTGGTAGGATTGGGTGAGAGAGTTGGGAAAGGAGGATTCTATCTTGATTTTCAGGGTTAGGTAGAAGGTAGGATTGGGTTAGGGAGTTGGTTGGAAGGAGAGAGAATTACCTTGGCCTATTCAATACACCCTTTGGAAGGGGTGTATTGGGCCTCATTGTAGGTTGATTTTTTTGTGCATGGTTGGTTCCTCAATATCATAAGCACACCCAACCAACTCAAACAAGTAGATTCCGGAAAAAGCAAGATTAGGTATAGGTGGATTAGCTGGTTGCCTCCTTTGTAGAAGAAAGTCTGAGTTCAATTCCCATCTAATCTATAGGCATAGGGCAAACATAATTATAATTTAATATTTAAATTTTTAATATTATCAATATATTATATACATGATAATAATAAATATTTTTATTTTTAAAATAGTTAATAATACTATATAATATTAATATATTTAATATTCATTTATATATATTTAGTTTTTGATAGGTAATAAGAGGGAGTCTATTGGTATCCTCACCCATGACAAAATTGACTTTGATACAACTAAGGAGACAAAGAAGCAAAATAATGCCGTAACTCAACCAATCTTATATGAAAGAGATATGGAGAGTTAACACCCAAGATACAACACTGTTATAAAACGAACAAAACATCCAAGAGAGACAAAAGCCTTCCCTAAAATAACTCCACTAACCCTCTGAGAGAGGGGGGAGCAAAATTAACCTTATGTTGCAATCAACCTTCTTCCCTTATAGGATAAAAGAGTCTCCATGGTTTGTTGATTTTTTCTCTTGATTTTCAATATCAATTACAATGCACATGCACCCGTTAAGGTTAGCTCCAACCAAAACGATGCAAAAAAGAACTCTAACCAAGAATGCGCCCTAAAACCACTTAAGGAAGAGGGGCGGGCATATGGCTAGAGGATCCCTAGGATCTAATAATTCAACAACTATAGGATGAATACAACTGGAAGAACAAAATAAACTCAATGCCAAGAATGCACACAAGATCCCTTTGAAGGCGAGGTGCTAACATATGGCGGAGTAAGTATTACAAAACTGAAAGAACTTAGGCGGTGAACCAGCCATAAAGATTTCTGCTCAACCACTTAAACAGTGGGGGGAATACTACAAACAATTCAACTAATTCATCCGCTGCGGCAGGCATCCACTTGAGAGTGGGAATTCTCCACTTTTCGGTGGGTACAATGAGAGATACAAAATTTATTCTCCACATTGGCAGTAAACCATCCAAGGGTTACATATATGAGAGATTAATCATAAGAATTTGTAGCTAATTAAATGACTGGAACAATACTACTGTTTACAATCTTACAATGATAAACAACTGCAATTTTCAAGTGTTATTACAATCTTTACAAAGCACAATGAAGTAAATGATCTCCACTCTACAATTCTCTCAATTATTAATGAAATGAACTGAATTCAAGGACTGAAATAATTCTGATATAAATCTGCCAACTGAGTTTTCAAACCGGCAATCAACAACATATCAAAAAAAGACAAATCTCTTACCCAACTCCAAAAACTCATACCAAATTGAAAAGGCTTCACTTCAAGAGCTAGGCGACCTTGAAACTATCACTCTTCAAGCTCCAAACTCAGCAAAAGCACCCAACACACATTCCAAAGCAATAAATGAATGGTACGGCCCTAGGAGAGGGTTGACCTCTCTTTAAAATTCAACCACTTTATTATAAATTCTGATCTTGCACAAATAAGGTCGCCTCAAGCATACAATCTGAAAGAACCAATACCCATGTGCAATTAAAAATTATTCAAAGAACTGCATATGAAAATCACCTTCAGCCATGAATGAACTAGCAAGCTCAAAAACTGAAAAATATATCAAATTCTTAAACAATGGAGCTCAATGTGCACTTCTGAATGAAGCACACTCTCAATCCACCATCTAGGGAACCATAGTTTTAGGCTCGAAGAATGGAGTAGAATTCCTAAGCTTCCCCTTAGCCGGGTTCTGAAATCAATTCAGCAGCATAACTTTACATTATTTTCCAAAGATGAGAAATGAATGAGCAATGCCTCAATAAATAGGCTCTTCAGCTAGAAATTGAATCAATTTGAAACTCCCACAAGAAACTCTTCAGCTTCTCCAAGGGACGCCACCTCTCATGTTGCACTTTATTTGAATTAATAAAACATTAATTATCTCCCTTTAGGCATCCATTTACAATTTGCACAATAAAACATTTAATATAAATATTAAATGCTCATTCCCTTATGACCCCTTTTTAAAAACAACTTGAAGTTATCACTCCTAGGTGTGGGGTACAATTGAGTAACATAAAATTGACTAAGTATAAACTTAGTCCATTGAGATAACCAAAGCCAAACTGAAACTGAAGGAGGACAAGATGACTTGAGCTGAACTGATGCCGATGCCATTGCCACAAAATGACTTACTAAAAATAGCCAACTGCTATAAATAGTAAATCCACGACAAAACTCACAGAAAATTGAACTGAGCTGGAAGCAAGACTTACAGAAAATGGAAACCCTAGATTTAGCACAATTGAGTAGCCTACGGATTCTCGGAAATAGGCTAAATCCGAATGAAGAGTGTATGGCCAAAATGGGGACATTACAATCCATCACTGATTGACTCCCTAGCTTCCAACCTCAGCTTTTCTGCTTCAGACTTTATCCCTCTTTGCTTCTTCACCACTGACATGGCAGTGATGGTCTCTTGAATCTCTGGAAGAGGACTCCCTACACAAACACCCACATAGTAAGTTGAAGGAAGCATTTTAGGCAGGGGGCGCATATCTTCACAATTTGCATGATGTATGATCTGTTGTCTTCACATCCACCTTCATACAGGCATCCCTTGAAAAATTCTTTGCAACCTCTTTCAGTAAAAAATTTCCAATGGAAATCTGATTTCTGACAGCATTTTCCTCCTTTGTTCTCTCCAATCTGGACTTTTGCCCACACATTACTTCGGGCCCACAATTTGCTTTAGATTTATGGCTTTCTGAGAAAGTTTAAAAACTCTCTGGAAAATAGTTGGTCCTTCTTGTCCTCCCTATAGTCCTGAAACAGCAAATCCTCCTCTTCCAAAATCTGATTTTATCTTTGAAGAGGAAAACCCTGTCAGAACTTTACTCTATGCTCTTGTGGAGACTTTAGCTTGAGGCTGTCAACAGTTTCAGCAATAATAGAAGACAGGTCTCCTACCAGAAACTGTGTCTTCACCATCCAAACCTTTGAAGGAATAGGTGATCTGTTCAAAACTTCCATCTGATTTGATAAAAAATGACTGTGGTTCCACCAAGCAGATTCCTTATCAGGCTTACCATCCTTCCAAACCCAAGTCTGCAAAGTTGCAAACTAACCGACAAGGAACCAATAGTCTTTGAAGATTGGTGCTCAATGATCTTATGCCCAGTTTTGTTGCAGCAAAAACATCTAAGAGGAAGATCCTCATAATTCACTATTGAAGCCTTGGACCTTGTGCCGATAAAATGCAAATAGAATGGTGCAAGGGTTTAGAGATGTCAACATAAAGGTCAACATAAAGACCCTGACATAGTTGTGTTTTCAATCATCTTGCTTAGGCATGATTCACACAAAATCACTGAACTGTTCCACCAACTTCCTAATCAAATTTGGATTTTTTAGAACTAGAGGAAGTCTGTTAAGATGAAACAAGAAAGGAACCTTAGTAATAGTCTTAGTGTAGTGTCAAAGAATGGCTTCCATGGGCGTAAGTAACCCCAATCTTGCCAAAAAACCAAGGTCCATTTAGCCATACAAAATTTCAGTCCTCAGACTGAAATTAGATCTGAAATAAACCTCTGGGCATCAATGAGAAGAAGGGCACTCAATCTTGCTCCTAGGGTGCTTTAGACATTGAGTAATATTAATTGCTGCACTCAGGGATCCTTTTCCAGCAATCTGTCAATAAAGGACTTGATAATCCATTCCTAGGGTATCCTTGATGGCATGCTCTACTTGTCTGTCCTAGACTATGAAAATCTTCACCTACCTTGTTTCTCTAATAGGATCTTTGAAAGCCGTTTCTCACTTCTTTGTGCAGAGGCTAAACAAGGGCTCCATATTTGATGAAATTGCCTTAGTCAATGATGAAAACCTAGAAACTTCTGCAGCAAGATAAGTCAACGTGTATCAATAGCCCACTATTTATGCCATATAATGAAATCCTCACCAATACTCTGCCCTCCAAGGTGCTATCAACATGTGAGAAGGTCTAACCATCTGATTTAAGTCATTTCAATCAAAATCGAATTAAGAAATAATTAGAAATTGTATTGGAATCCCAATTTCTTAATTTCTTTCGAGTCTTGCCATATTTCTATGTCATTGTCACTAATGAAATCTGTCTTGAGCATCTGTAATGTCCCCTTTTTCCTAGGACAGTGTGTTTCTGGCTCAACTTCCCCAAAGGGTTTTTGTAGTGTGCTCTTTGAGGTTTTCTCAGGCTTGTGGATCATACTTACTATTTATAGTAAGTCACTGGGTCTTTGGTTTGGTCGACTGATGGAGTTCTATATGTGGCGTGATGGCATAATTTATCTCGGGATTATTTTGCTTAATATTGGTCCTATGAATTAAATATAAATAACGTCAAACAATAAAAGTTAAATTAAATAATTTAACTTTTGCGTTATTAATAAATTAAAAAGGACTTTATTTAGAAAGGGATATGAGTTATTTTAAAAAGAATACTTTATATATTAAAGTATGTTGCCCAAATTTAAAAAAGGATGAATGGCGGGAAATAAAAGTAAATTAAATGAAATGAATTTTGAAATGCAATTTGGGCATGGAGTTGGGAAATTTATAAAAGGGGATTGAGAGCTCATTGGAGGGTTGTGGTTTAGGAGATTAAACCTGGTTCATCTCAAACTTATGGAGGACGAAACCCCTCTTGGAGAATATCATCCATGGTGGTGAAAGATTCCTCTGGGTGATAGCGGATAGATTCATTCAGAGTCTATGCTTGTGCTTCATTTGTGTATTTGAGGATATTCGATTAACATTCGCATGATTGAAGACTTGTGCTTGCATCCTAGATATTGGTGTGGGATATATTCCAGGTTTGATGTCACATATGAGGTTTGGAGCATTAAACGATTCCGTACAGGGTGCAATCTCTGTAAATTCATATTTGATTCGTTGTTGGTGATTGGAGCCTCTATTTATTATGGGTATTGCTTAAAGCTTAAAGGCTGACTTGGGCGATGAACATTGGACAAATTAGACAGGTGAATGTTTATTTGTCTTTTACTTGATTTTGGCCGTACACATGCCATACAAGAGCTCTGCCGTACCCCATACTTTGGCTTATATTGGTTGAATGGATTTAAATCTGCTTGTGGGTATCTTTTAGAAATGATTTCCTTAGTGGTGCAATCACAATGAAGGATTGAAACTAGTTTTTACTACCAACATTTATTTTCCTAAGTGGTTCGTACCATTTGGCTAAGGCAGGCTGTACCATACCTTTTTGCTCAACTGGAGTCAACAAAGCATCATTTGCTTATGGGTAATGTTTGGTTTCATTTCTCTTGGATGGGCGATGGATTTTGAGTAGTCAAAACAAAGTTTAAAGCTATGCAAATTTTTGCTGGGCTATACCTCCTTGATTGGGCCGTACAAGCTGCTGACCCATGTTTGAGTTTGTATTTTTAATCTGTAGCAGAAAATGGATATGGGTAGTGATTTACAATTGATGTTGTAGCTAAACAATCATATCTGGGCAGTAAAATCAAGGTTTAGTGTTGAGTTGAAATTTATGGTGATTGCCGTACATTGCAAGAAGCCGTACATAGCTGCTGGGAAGTCTTGGGTTTCCTGAATGCCATGAACAGTCATAAATCTCACTGTGGAGTGCATGGGACCTCAGGAAACAAATGCTGTTAAAGTCAGTCACTCACTTCTGCAGACATTCAGTTCCAGCTTGATGTGCCATTGCCAGGAGTCCCCATAAATTGGTATTTATATTCAACATGTTTCAATCTGCTTATTGGATAAATTGATGAGTGTTTGGTTAGTCTTAAGCTTGTACTCAGGCTATCAAATATCTCTGTTATGCCACATGCTAATCACCATTGTATAAGGAGTATATCTGCTGTTAAAACAGATTGAGAGCATAGTGCTGAGTTTAAAGAACATTCCATGATAAGTTTTGAATATATATAAATCTGTTATAGCATATAATCAGAAGTTATATTGTGTGCATTTATATATATTTATCAGCTCCTATCATAAACCTCTACACATTCATTCATTTGCAAGCAAACAATTTGACAAACCATCGCAAAAAATTCCATACAAAAGGGGTAGCCCATTACAGTGGTACCAAAGATAAACCATCCCGCTAGCCAGTGGGTGATTTAAATTCTATGAGCATTAGTGACTGAGAAAGAAGGCACCAAGAAAATCATGGGTGAAAGAAGAAAAGAAGCTGAAAGAAATATCGGTAGGCAAGAACGTATGATGCAACTCTTGGATGCTTTGGTTAGGGAACAAGGTAAAACCACTCAACTAGCACAGGAAACCAATTAGTGAATGGCACAACTAATACAAAGAATGGACAAAATGGGATAGGGTAACGGAGTTGGGCAATAGAGAGATGGTAATCAGCAGAATGTGGGAGCCATGGCTAGGTCTCTTATGCCAAATTCTCCACCGAGAATAGAAGCACTAGTTGAACTCACTTTGGTTGAGTAGTAGGAACAGTTTAAAAATGATTGGTTGGTTGCAGGACCCGGTTTCCAGCACGACATATCACTACGGGATTATATAGAGCTCAGGATGAGTCATACACCCAACAGGGGCAATA
>VDFB02271358.1:682607046-682627240 GCA_007258455.2 Sequoia sempervirens
TCTGAAAAATGGAAGATGGAGGATCCATGGCAGATCATTTGAATCCATTTAAAATGTTGGTTTCTCAACTGGGCTCCATTGTAGACAAGATTGATGAACAAGACCATTGCATGCTCCTTTTGTGTTCGTTGGCGGACTCTTGGGATCACTTGGTGATGGATATTGGAAGCACTAATTCCACCTTCAAGATGGATGAGGTTGTTGTCTCATTATTATTTGAAGAGATGTGAAGGAAGTTTTATGAGATGGCCAAGGAGGCCCTTGTTGTTCATGGCAGACCAAAGGAGAGAGGCAAAAAGAAAGACATGAAATCTAAGTAAAAGTATTTGGGGAGATCTAAATCTCGTAGTAAGAAGACCAAGGAAATTTTTTGGAACTATGGTGAATCTGGTCACATTCGAAAATATCGCAAGAAGGAGAAGAAGAAGAGAACAAGTCTTTCTCTGATTCTGAATCTAAAAATTCATCCCAAGATGAAGGAGATGAATTTAATGCAACCTTGGCAGCCCATGCATCAATTGATGTGTGGTTGATAGATTCAGGTGCATCCTTTCACATGACCTGTCCTAGAGATTGGTTCTCAAAGTATGAGGAGTACAATGGAAGGGAGGTGTACCTAGGTGATGACTCTCATTTGAATATTTTTGGTCGTGGAAGAGTCAAAATCAAATTTCTAGATGGAAGAGTGAAGGGGATTAATGGTGTTTTTCATATCCTAGGTTTGGCATGAAACCTTCTTTCTATAAGTAATTTGAATGATTTGGGAGTGCAAGTTGTTTTCTCTGGTGGAGGATGCAATATGAATAGAGGAGATATGGTGTTAGCTAAGGGAGTTCGTATTGGCACTCTGTTTCAGCTTGATGCATGAACTATACATTTCAATAGTTTTTCTAGTGTACCAAAGGGGAGACCTTTAGATTCCTCATCCTCACCATCAAATTGTGTAGAGAAGAAGCATGTTGTAGCAACATTCGATGGTCATGTATTTTGGGTACCTAAGGGTGCTCATTCCATGGAAATGAAGCTTCTTGTAGAGAAGACAATGTTATGGCACCAACAACTTGATAACATTGGTGAGAAGGGTCGTAGAACCCTAAAAAATAAGAGCCTTGTTGAAGGCCTTGATGATTGTAATCTCAAGTTTTCCTTTTGTAAACATTGTGTATATAGAAAAAAACATCGTGTTTATTTTTACTCTAGTTCTCATAAGTCTTCTTGGGTTTTGGATTATGTTCATTCAGATGTTTTTGGTCCTATGAATGTTCCTTCATTATCAAAATCTATATATTTTGTTTCTTTCATAGATGATTATAGTAGGACATTTGTTTATTTTCTCAAAAGTAAAGCTGAAGTCTTTAGTCAGTTTAAGGAGTTTAAGGCCTTGGTATAAAATCAAAATAGCAAAAGGATTAAGTGTTTGAGGACTAATAATGGTGGTGAGTTTTGTTCTGCAGAGTTTGACAAGTTTTGTAAAGAGCACAAGATTGAGAGACATAATAAAAATCCCTACACTCCACAACAAAATGGAGTTTCAGAGAGGATGAACAAAATGTTGATAGAGAGGGCTAGGAGTATGTTGAGTGGTGCTAGCCTTGGAAAAAAGTTTTCGGCTGAAGTAATAGCCACTACATGTTATTTGATCAATAGATCTCCTACATCATCACTTGTAGGAAAGACACCTATGGAGGCATGGTCTGGTAAAAAGGATTTGGTGAGACATCTTAGAGTATTTAGCTACGAAGCTTACACTCATGTTCCGATTGAGAAGAGGTCAAAGTTGGAGAGCAAGGATGTTAAGTGTATGATTTATTGACTATGGTGTTGGTGTGAAACGGTACAAGCTTTGGGATCCATAATCTCATAAGGTTCTCTATAGTAGAAGTGTGATTTTCAAAAAGATGAAACCTTCCATATTGAGCTTCAACCAAAGAGAGAGGAGAAACAAAATAAGGAGGTAGTTCAGATTCCACCTACTTCGAAGAAAGATGAACTACACACTCCTATTGGACTTGATGATGAGGAAAGCTCAAGCATCTCTAAAAGTTCTAAAGAATAAGAATAACCTCAACCTCAACCTTTGAGGAGGTCTACATGAGTTAGGCGACAACCAAAAAGGTTTGGATACTCACTATTGGATTTCAATTGCATTTTTGCTTTGATTGCTAACACTAATGAGCCAAGGATTGTTAGAGAGGCTATGGGTATGAGTGATGTAGATTCCTAGCTCAACAAGCCATGGACAAGGAGATGGATGCATTAAAAAAGAATAAGACTTGGGATCTAGTGCCTTTTCCTAGTGGATGTAAACCTATTGGCTGTAAATGGGTTTTTAAGAAGAAGTGTGGTCTTGATGGTAGTGTTGAGAAGTATAAGGAATTGTTGGTCACTAAGAGGTTTTCCTAGGTGGAGTGAATTAATTATGGTGAGATATTCTCTCTTGTAGCAAAGCTAACATCTATTTGACTTTTGTTGTCATGCTTGCAACAACATATGATTTAGAAGTGGAACAGATGGATGTGAAAATAACGTTCCTTCATGGTGACTTGGAGGAAGAGATTTACATGTCACAGCTAGAGCATTTCATAGAAAAATGTAAAGAAAATTTGGTTTGTAAACTGAAGAACTATCTTTATGGTTTGTAACAATCTCCTAGAATGTGGTACCAAAAGTTTGATACCTATGTGTTGTCATTGGGATTTCAGAGATCTAAATCAAACCATTATGCATATTTTAAATCTCAACGATGAATACACAAATGACATAAAGGAAAATACACTCTATGAAGTTGAAAATGTAGATTTAATACTATGATCAAGGAGCATAAAAATAATAATACGTGAGATACTTATAATACAAGACTAAAATATGCATGGTGCTCTATATAAGTACTAAAATTTTATAGACTATGATCAACTAAAAAAGTAGAAGGTTGCCCCACTGCTCCATTAAAACTATGAAATCATTATCATAACCATGTGATAACAACCCCCTTAATGCTAACAAGGAAGAGGTATAAGCATATTAACTAAAATATGGCACAAAAGTATGCAAAAGCATGTAGAATGCAACATTAAGTCCAATATGATGTACAAAAAACATTGAAAAGGGTGTGCAAGAACCAATGCACACATGCATGGGTTAAGAATCACTAGGATTCATTGTTGTCATAATGGACACTCACTTGGAAAATACGTGATGGAAAAAACTAAGGTACTACACTTTTCACAAGGCTACAACTCTAGAATATTCTTATGAAATCCTAGCCCTCCATCTCAACCATCCATTTTGGATGCCAAAAATCTAAATTAGATCCTTATCTATCAATCTTCAATCAATAAATTTGTGTTAAATATATGCTACTCAATTAGATCATCAAAATATCCATCCCATACCATGATTATACTAAATTGAAGAGAAATCCACATCCATTAAAGTTGAGCAAGAAAGCATAGCACATCAAATGGAGATGGTTGCCTCCACTTCAAGCTCAATCCAAGGGATTGAGATAGTAAAGGTATAAGGTTGCATTACTTGCATTATCTTGTTGTCTTTAACGTTTCAATATTTCATTGAACCTCACTTCCTAATCAATAGTATCCTTATTAATCTATTATATAATAGGTTCCCAACATACACCACTTTCACTTGTATTGAGGCATTATTCATCAATACAAGGGTTAGTACTAGGAGACACTTCAAGTAAAGAGCCAAGTTCCTCAAATTTCCTATTTTTTTCAATTTCACTTTGGCAATATGTTGTGTCATATGAGTTGCTAAAATCAAACCTATGAGACATTTCTTCTTTTTCCTCAATTATTACAACAATATTTTCTTGTGACCTAGTTGAAGAATAATCTTCATGAGAAAGACAACAATTCTTTCACCAAATAAATATGTTATCATATGCATCCACATGATCATCACATTAACAATCATTAGGGGAAAGGTCTTCAAAGTAAGGATCACTAACTATACTAATATTTGTCTCAATAATTCGATCACTTGGTACATAGCCACATCTATGTCATTCTCATGGAAGAAAACATTATCAATTTAATTATTCATAACAAGGACAATGAAGGGAAGTAGATCAAAAAAGAAACTAGTTTCTTGTTCATCCCTTACACCATTTGTATATATATTATCATTTTCATGAACTAATCCATTTGACTCCTTACTCTTGAACATGTCTTCCTCTTTGTCCATCTCACTACAACAAATTGTAGGGTGATATAATTCATTGTTAAGCTAAACATCATCATAACATTCAATAATGGATGACCTATCTAGTTGAAGGTAAGTGCATAGATTATCATCATCAACATCACTATCATATGATGTACCAACACTATTTTCTATCCACCAACACAAACTCTCATATTTATCAAATGTTGTACTTACCTTATATGAATGCATTTGTTTGGATACTACTAACAAAAACTTGTTTAATACAAGAAACACTTAAATTTGAGGGTGATAATTTTGTGATCAAATCCTTCCTCACTCTTTCAGTAGAATCAAGGCATAGGTAAGCCTACTACATATTTTTCAATTTAAACTATTCTTACATTAAACTCAAACCAATGTCATATGATTCAAGAAATATGTTAATGCATTTAGGTGTGTTAGCCTTGAAATTATTTGAGATTTTAGAAAGGTAAAATGCAAATATGTGGTTGAACTCCACATTTGATCTCCATCTTTACTTATAATATTTGCTAATTTTTGGACAAGAAAATTAGGGTCAATATTAAAAGAAAATTTATCTTGAAAGATAGTCACAAGGTCTTTCTAAAAAGAAAAATAATTTTATAGATAATTATCATACTGGTACCTTCATTCATTTCCACATAGGAACCTTAAAAAAACCTCATCCACATTGTTCATCTTGAAACTAATTTTTTTTCATAAATTTTGAAATACAATAACATGTGCATCCCCTTCATGAATACCGTATCCATTATATCTAGGCATCTAGTTGTAGACCTTGTTTATCATAGTTTGCATTTCATAATCAACCCAAGAGAGGTCTCACTATTTCTGAATGGTATGGAAGGGAATGGAGGGGGATTAAGCAACTTGATTTTTTGTAGTAACAATGCAACTATTGGAACACTATAATAGCCTAACTAATTCTTCACATATGTTTGCTAGCTTAATAATCTCATTGATCCTTCACGTGTTTTCTTGTATAGATGATTACAAATCTAAGCACATGTTTTCATAAGATGAATGGATATTTAAATAGCATGAGGGAGTATCACTAAAATAATCATGGGTGATCAAATTAATGTAGTTCCTTGGAGTGAAAGCATATGAATCATATGAATGGATACCCAAAGGAGAATTATATCTATACTAATTAGCCATAACTAATCATATTCCATAATATAGGGGAAAAAATTGAGGTACTAAAATATAAAGAAAAGCATGTGTACCTATGATAACCAATTTCTATAGAGTTGAAATATGCTCTTAAAACAATAACATTAGGTAAAGTATAATAGTACTTAAAACTTTATTCTTTTTAGAAAATAGAGTCATCACATCTTACAAAATAGAAATTTCTCATACTACACTTGACCTGAAAGGAAAAGAATAATTTTGGGTTCAACTCACCAATAGAGTCTTCAATTTTATCTCAACTCATTTACACTTCCTAAGTTGGAAACTTGTCAACTTATGGACCAACAAGATCTCCTCCTTGACAATGACACAATTTTTTGGGTCCCAAAACTATCGCTCCACAATGCTAAAATTCTTCCTACCTTTAAGGCCAAGGATATATGATCAAGAGGATAAACATGAGGCTCATTAATAGACTAAGAAAGGTTAAAATCCAATTGAGGAGAGTGGGTAGTCTCTCCTACAATTTTAGGATTAAATAGACTTAGGAGGATATTCCTAGAGGGGTTCTTAGTAGGGTTTTAAACCAATAAAAATTAAGCATGACTATAACAATTAACAACTATACCCAATACACACTGACCCCTATATTAATCATTAGGTCAAGACAACCTAGTTTCATGTAAAACCTTTTATAAAGATCTATAATAATTTATAGATGCACCTACACATAACATCATCATTATGATCCCAAAATATTTATATAAAATTTTATAAATAATGGTAAGGTGCAAATATGAATGACATGATTCTGTAATGATTTGGCTATTTATGTTGCTTGAGATTGTTCCTTGGTTTATAACAATGAATCATGAACATGTATAACCTAAAATAAACCTAATATACATTTGGTTATACAACAAGAATGGATGGTGTTTAAATGATAGATTTCTAGTCCTTCACCAATATGGATTGATGCCTACTCTATCAGGAAACAAATTCATGAACATTAAAGAGGGAAAAGATATATCTTGTATAGTATGAATAAAATTATATTTTAAATTTCCATGATAATCAAAGATTACATCATATGAATAATATAATTAATAATCCATCTTAAAAATATAGTAAACCAAATACCATTACAAAGCACTTGTAATTCTTTAGAATCTGTCATTTTTCATCTAACCCCTATTACAATTATACCAACATATGTGGTGAGAGAAAATGTATAGTAACAACTATACATTCCCCTGAATCAGTATAAACTACCATGGAGACATACCAAATTACATGGAGAAGTGTGTTACAAACCCTTCCTATTCTTAAAAAAAATGAATTCATTTGTTTGTAGATCAAACTATTAGAGTATTTGATGTCCTAAAATCAATTTTAATCTTTACAAAGATAGAAAATCAGCTCAACAACCAACTATTTAAATGAAGAAAAATTTGATATTTGTAGATTTGTAATTTAGGCACCTCGTGCACATGATAACCTTGGAATGAGAGAAAAGCATGCGTGCAATGAGGAAAACCATCTCATTTTATTCACAATAATCCTCCACATTAATGGCTTCATTAGGTTTTGGCATGTAGGCCAATGCAGAACTTGCAAAATCTATTAAATGAGCAATATGGAAGAGGTGTGAGGGCCATTGGGAGATAACATTTCAACTACCATATTAATGAAAGAATGGGTCACTTTCTTCTTCCATCATTAGATATATATGTAAATCTGCATCTTCAAGATGAACAATTATTTCTGGACATGAAAAATTCAATTGGGTAGTTGCAAGGCCTTTTCAAGGCATTAATGGCAATCTAGGTCATATAAAGAGGTAGGTAAGAGTGAATGGTGTAAATTATTGGGTCTTCAAATTTGTATGGATTGTGAGTCGGGGATACCTCATCACTATACAAGAATTGAGTATCAAGGATTAGGTGCATAACATACTTCATGCTCAAGTAAAGATATAAGAATATATTTGTATCTTCAAATCCAAAATGATATGAATGCAGTTATCAAGAGTTGGGGGATGAAATTACTAATGAATTCATCACTTAAGGTATACAAATGGGGGGAAGTCCAAACTTGCAATCCCAATAAGGTAATATAGTGAACATTATTGGGGATTTGAAATGAGGGATACTTCATATATCTTGTATTGTATTAAGAGGTATCACTATCTCCACATCTCAAACTCTTCAAATATATTTGTAAGGAAGGATTGAAAATCAATGATAAAAAATACCAAGGAAAATGTACTTGGATCTAGGATGGACAAAACTCTAACTCTGAAAGGTAAATTAGTGCAAAGGGTTAGGAAGTTGGGGTTTAGGAGGAAATAATGCAAGTAGGAAATCAAACAAGGAAAATAGATGAAGGTGAGCAATAGGTGAAAGGTATTCCAACACATGAAATTCTAGTATCCTAATAGGGACAAATGGACAAAATAGAGTTGGGAGGAAAGGCATACCTGGAAGGGAAACTCTAAAACTTTGGAATGGGCTAGACCATTATAAATTTTAATAGTAATAATCCATGATTAGATTTTATAAGTTTTATACAACTTCTAACACATGATATGCACATGGGAAGAAAGAGGGGTAACACTTATGTAAACATGACTAAGGGCCTAGACCCATTAGGAATTATCTCAGATTGGTTATAAGTGATGGGTCACATAAGGTCAAGACACACAAAAGGGATGGGAAGTAAAGAAGATTTTAAACTATAGGATTGAGTCACAACATACACATCTCAAATTACTGGTCTAGGTTAGGTTTAGTTGATTTCACAAAAGAAAAAAAGGTGTCCACTTTTGAGCCCTTTTTTGTTCCCTATTTTCATGCACTTACCCTCATAAAATACATAACTCTATAAAAATAAATATATGATTGAATACAAAATATTTTAATTCAAAAATAAATTTTATACTATAAATATTATTTAAAAATAATAATTTATATTATAATATATAATAAGAAATATGATTATAATATAAATTTTATACATAAAATAGATATATAATTAAATAATAAATATTAACTATTACTAATAAATCTTTACTTATTATGTTATTTCCTTCATTTTCATGAAATGTGCCACTTCTCTCCAACAATAGGAATCTACCCAACTATTGCCCCCTCTCCCCTAATATATTAGTGTTTTCACTTTTATCTTGTTTGCATTTCTAATGTTTTGTAAGTAGATCGAGTAACACAATTGCCTTCAACACCCGTCTTATCCAAGAATTACACAATTATAGGCATGTTATAACAATTTTTTAACACGTTGATGGAAGATATCCATAGAAATACGTTTCTAAGATCTATGCATTGGGACAAAAAAAATCAGTATTGCACAAGTAGGGAAAGCCTTTTCGTTCATCTCAAGAATCTACAAATTAAGTAATGAATATCATTTCATATATTTTGTATGTAGATGGAATGAAAGTAGGTGTTAAGGCAGTTGCAATTGCTTGTATTGCATTTGCATCCCCCCACATGGTTAGTAGTTTTATGGTCTTTTGCATTCCTTACATTATATTATGGTTGCTTATAAAACACATGAATGAAATGATGATGTCAATTTACAATTCCAATTGATATAAGTGTAAGCTATTGTTTGGGTGAGGGTGAATCTCAATTATGTTTCTTAGGCACATATAATCTCCTTAGACAAGTTATATGTATGCTTGTATATTACTTTCTTTCCTTTCCATCATTCTTAAGCATGAAACTTGATTTCACATGACTATTATGTTGTTGGAATGAGTGCAACTAGTGGAGCAACATATTTCATTATGCTAAAAAAAAGCCCTTTGGAAAATTAACTAGTCATACGAAACTATTTTTGTAAATCACAATGACATTTATATATATAAATCATGGCCAATTCTTTAAATCTAAAAGTAAACATTTTGAATTATTTAAAAAATATTTGATATTAATGAAAAAATTTAACTTGTAAAAAATTTGTTGAAAATAATTTTTATATTGAATTTCAATTAAATTTGATGAAATAAATGTGATTCGATTTCAATTTAAACATTAAAAAGTGCACTATATTACAATACCCAAGCTTGATGATTATACTCACCCATGTACCTAATACATTCCTTCTTCCTTGAGATGTTTGTTTGTTGAGATTCTCTACGCTTCCATGGATTATCATAAGACTAAATGTCCTACTAGCTGGAATCATCTTGCTTTCCACGTGTAGAAATTTTGGTGGCAAAGGAGATTGACAAAGGGATAGGGTAGTGCCTTCGGAGTCAGCAAATGACCTTTATATAAGGATTTAAGATTCTTCACGCAACTGTCAACTTCAACGTCAAGACTGGTTTCAAAAAGCAACTCTTCCGCGTAATTATTTTATTGCCGTGTCGATCCCACCGACTTTTAACTGGTCAAACATGGTTGGTTTGTGTTTCCGACAAATTCTCTAGAAGTTCACAAGAAAATTCTAAGAAATTTCCTAAAAGTTCACCTCTGGTTTCTAAGAAATTCTCCAACACTTCACAGGAAACTTCCTCTCTCTGTCGTTTACTGCATTCCACTTTGTTTATCTAACCCTGATCGCTTTTGCGACTGCATATCCATACTACCTCTTTTGTGGCACACTTAACATCATATTGTTAAGCTCTTCAAACTTGTGCGGAACAAGTAATGGAGATTTGTATTCAGGATCACCCTCCCACCACCATAATCCTCTGCGATGCCGACGAGAAGTTTCACCAGTATCAGCCTCCCACCACCAAAATCCTCTGCGGTGCCAACAACAAATTTAATGTGTTTCTCAGCTTTCGCGGAGAAGATGTGAGAAAAACTTTTGTCGATCATCTGTACGAATCTCTGTCTGCAGCGGGACTTAGGGTTTTCCTCGACAGCGAAGAACTGGAGAAGGGCAAATACATCGACTCCAGCTTGCAAACAGCCATTGAATCAAGTGATATTCTGATTCCCATATTTTCCAAACACTATGCAGAATCAACTTGGTGTCTGAAGGAGGCGGTCCAGATGTGTAGATCCAACGGCTTCATCATTCCTCTGTTTTATGATGTGGAGCCCTGTGATGTTCGCTACCCTCAAAGAGAGGGAGGTCAATTCACCGAGGCATTCCAAAAACATTATAGCCATTTAGATCGGCAGGATAAAGGTACTATCGATGAATGGAAGAATGTTCTTCATCAAATCTCTTCTCTTTCTGGTTGGACAAGGGCGGAAGAATCAGGGTAAGTAATTTGCATGCTTTTTTTCAATTAACCCACGGAAAAAAGAAAAGGATAATTTCTTTTTAAAGGTCCAGTTATTATATTAGCCATATGTTTAGGGGACAAATTGTTTGTTTACTAAATCTTTCAAAATTAGCCCGATCTTCCTACCTCATACCAGCACATCTCTTTGATAAATTGTTTTTTTGGGTTTCTTTTGTTCTATGCCTGTTCAACTGTTTGTTAAGGTTAATTATAGCTCACTGAATATATAGAAAAATATAATCAAAGTAGATTAACAAATGTAACAACCCATCCAGGCTACCAGAAATAAGCTCCTTTTTTCGCCATGATTAATTTATTATCCATATTGTCTGCAATAAAGGAATGTGGTCTTATAAGATAAATATTTTTCCTTTGTAGGCCAACCCCATCCTTTTATAACTTGTGTGGAATCTCGGATCTGATCTGATTGAGTTAAGGAGGTCAACGATCATGGTCATGGATGCCTAAGTCCTCTTGTTCCATCGCTAGGTTTTAACTGGGAGATGGGCTGTCAAATACGTCGAGATCAATCATTAGATAACATAATGCCATTAGGCATTAATTTCTTGATGGCACATATGAGTTGGTTTAATGGTGAAGAATTTGTCTTTCTTAAAAAAAACACTGTTTAAATCTTGGAGGGGAAGGAGGGAAGGATATATACCTCGTATTATAAGTCGAGTAAATCAAATGTCAGATTGCCCAACATTGTAGACTAAACAAATTCTATTCCATAGAAATTACTCCCTGATTCAATAATTTTTTACCCTGTTTCTATCATCATACATATTTGAATATGGACTGATTTATTAATTTATTCAAGATTTGCCTCAAATCTCTTTCTAGCCCCGAATCATTTTCATCCCTTGAATTATCTAGTCATGCAATTTGTGTTTTTTTCTATGTTCCTCTCGGTCATGCAATTGAGCTGACAATTTCACTTTCACTCTAGTATCACTTGAGTTTGTAACCCACATGCCCACTTTTTCTCTAGTTGCATCTTCAATTTATGTTTCTCGTGACATTTTTTGGGTTCCTCCAATTCCACAAATTATTTTTGGAAGCCTCATTTAACATACTTCAAGATATGTCATCATTTGATAAGTAGGAGGTGTTTTTCACAGTGTGTCAAATTGTGATATTGCTATCAGAATTCAACCGTATAATTTTAGAAGTCAAACTCATTGACCCATATTCAATGAGTGCTAAGTGAACCATTCATTATCATGAGAGATGGGTTCTTGTGAACCACTACTCATGAAACAATCGTCAATGTGTTTGACTCCTAAAACTACACAGTTGAATCCTGATAGCAATATTGCAATATGTGATCATGCCATTCCTTGCTCCAGCTAAATCATGTGCATCTCATCTATGTTTGATTTGCTAGCAATAAATATAAAACAAAAAGACAACAGTACAACAACAGTTCCTAAAATGAGAACAGTAATTGTTTAAAGAGGTTTCAAGGACAGTAGTTGTTTAAAGAGGTTTCATCAGACAATTGTCATGTATATCTGTTCTCGACCCAAACATAACCAATAATTCCTTTAATATCATTCTCAACTGCTTCAGAACTGATACAGAAGAGTCTATGAAGCTGGATGGATAAAGCTTCATCTGTGTGAAATGATGCTTTGATCTTCCCCAGTTATCACATTCTAAAACACTTTCTCTTACCAAAAAAAGAGAAAATCTTATGAAGAGATCATGCTTGTGACGTTTCAGAGGTTGGATACCGATGGTTTCCTATGCAAAAGGATTTTTCATTTTTGTATAGAGGAAAGATTGCACTTTACCTAAAGGAAAATCTCGTGAGCATAATTTTTCATTCTTTAGTATTGCCCAATCTTCAGATATGGAGCCCCATCCTATCATCAGTTATGATTTGATCGAAAGTTAATACTATTCCAGCTATCTGTCTTATTTGAGACAATCACCTTCTTAGCTTGATCAAACGCATGGTTTGCCAATTGATCTTCTTCACCATTAGCTTCTGTATAGCAATGCCAAATAGACATTTTATCCATACTATAAAAGATGGGCCATATAATATTTAGAATGCTTTTAAGTTTCCTGTTTGCAATCTTCCTCTTATATACTACATTAATACTAATTAATACCATAATGAACTACTCGCGCACTGTCACCAGTCACCAGTTAAATCTGGTGAAAAGAGCACCCCTCTTGACTCTGTTTGTCCCTGTACACATCAACGATCACCTATACATTTACATATTTGTCATGAAACAATGTTTATAAAATGATTCGGGTAGCTCTAATTCAGAATAAATAATGCAATAGTCCTTAAATAGTAAATATAAAACCCAGAATCTGAAAACCTTTCTCATATAGAAATTATGTTTGTTACTCAGGTCTAACATATGGTAAATTTGGAGTCAAGCCTACAGTATATATAAGTTTTAAGTTTTTCTTTTATAAATTCATAAGATAGTTGTAACTCTTCAACACTATAAACTGGCTGTATTTGTGGAATTTAATGTACCTTATATTTTTTACAGCTTTAAATTTGAATCGTAAGGTGTAATATATGGAAGGTGATTTGCAGGTACGAAGGAAGACTGGTAAAAAGAGTTGTGAAAGACGTGTTGAATACCCTAAAGATTACTCCACTGGATGTCCCTGTGCATCTTGTGGGACTCCAAAAGCATATGTGTGACCTACGCAATAGATTAGATCTGAGTTCGTGGCATAACACCGTGAGAGTGGGAGTCAGCGGTATAGGCGGCGTCGGAAAAACCACCTTGGCCAAGGCTGTTTACAATACAATTTTTGATACAAGTTATGCTAGGTTTGATGCTTATTGCTTTGCACAGAAAAATACTACCCTTGTGGACTTGCAACAGGCAATTCTAAGAATGGTAAATTACCATGGAAAAGTTTCTAGTGTTGCTGAGGGAAAAGCTCTGATGAGAAACATAGTGCGAGGAGTTCGTGCCCTTGTCATATTGGATGATGTGAATGATGGCAGCCACTTGGATGCGGTGAATGGGGATTTATTTGGGCCTGGTAGTAGAATCATCATTACATCCCGAGACCAACACATACTCAATCTTGCTAAGGTTGATTCAATTCTTCAAATGGGTGGGCTAGGGAAGAATAAAGCTCTTCAGTTGTTTAGCTGGCATGCTTTCTCGAGGGCATTCCCGGAGATCCCCTACAGAAAGCTTTCTACAAGAATTGCAAGAGCGTGCCGGGGGCATCCTCTTTCATTAGAGGTTATTGGAGCACATTTGTTTGACAAGAAGGAGCCTAACGACATCCAATGTTGGAAAGAAGCTCTCCATAACATTGGGGAAAATCAAGAAATATCCAGAGTCCTTCGAATCAGTTATGATGGACTTGGCCATGTTGAGAAGGAAATATTTCTGGATATAGCTTGTTGCTTTGCTGGAGAGAGGAAAAATGACGCTGTTACCTACTGGGAAGTTTTATACCCAAACAGAGTTAAAACAGCCCTCAAGAATCTTTTGCTGAAAATGCTTATAAGTATAAACTACAGTGGCCATGAAGGTCTCCTCGATATGCACGACCTTTTGCAGGAAATGGGAAGAGGAATTCAAGAGCAGGCTGATAATAATAGGAGACTGTGGGTAACTATGGGTGCGCACAGAGCTTTGAGCAGGGACACGGCAGAGGGAGTGAATATGCTTGTTTACACAGGAGAGAATCGTAGAGAGCCAGTTAGCTTGCAAAGAATGCCTTCCCTACGCTACCTAGTTCTGCAAAATACAAAAGTAGTGGGCAACATTGGAAACTTAGCTCCAAATTTGTTATGGGTAAAAATTAGAAATTGTGAATTAAGTGATACGTATGCATGGTTACTATTAAGAAACAGATTCCAGCTGGATAGCAATTGGTCCCAAGTCAGGATATTAAGTGTAGAGCAGTGTGCAAGCCTCACGAGAATCCCAAACAAACTTGACAGCTTGGTGAACCTCCGGTGCTTGTGTCTGCAGGATTGTGTAGCTCTCACAACACTTCCAAACACACTTGGTAAAATGTCGCAATTGAAGAGGTTATATTTGCGCCGCTGTACTAGTTTAACAAGCCTTCCTGATGCTGTGGGCAACTTGATGCAGCTAGAAAGGTTGGAGTTGGAAGGCTGTACAGATCTAACAGGCCTTCCCAGCACTGTAGGTAATTTAGCTAAACTACAATTGCGCTTTGGTAGGATGTAGAGGGCTAAGGAATCTTCCCAACACAATATACGAATGGTTTTTCGGGTTTACAGAACCTTCCTTACGCGGTGGGCAAGTTACAAAACCTTAGGATATTCCGGTTTCCAGGTTGCTTTCCAGATCGGACAGACGTAGAAAGCTTTCACGATGGGGTTGCCAAGTTGGCCCAGCTTAGGGAGTTAAACAGGTAAAAGATGATTTGTAGGTGCATTTAATTTGATGTACACGGACTCTATTTAAGAACTTCGAAAGAAGATTTATTTCTATTGAATTGTTTGAAACTTTGTCTCGTGATAAAGTATTGAGCAAAATGATTTTAAATTTTGCAGAAGCGTTGGATTAAGAAGGTTGGTGCAGAAGAAGTTTAATGTCTGCTTTCTTTGCCACGAAGCAGATGCAGGGTAAATATTGATGAATTATAAGTACAAATACCTGCGCAGGTCACTTCGTATATACACAGACAGCGAGGATGACGAAAGTAGTGGCATTAGAGGGGCAATTGGTAGCAGTGATATTATTGTTCCTGTTTTATCCAAAAACTTTGGGGAGTCCATTATGTGCGCGAGAAAGTGAGCAGCCAGTTTGCGCCGAATTGCCCTTGTTATTCCTCTTCACCCTTCCTACCCTTTCGGTTCTATACTGCAAATTTCACACACATTGAGAGAGAGTTAGATATGGAAGTATTTAATATATAGAAAGGTTTTTTTTTTAGTTTTTTCATATCATTTTTTCACAGTGAATATTGAATTATATTATCTAGATTCTATTTTCTTTTACATCTTTAACGTTTTGGATATTTTTCTTTAAGCTTTCACATTTTTATGGTTGGGATTTTTGGGCAGAGTATTTAAACGGAAATTGAAATTGGATTAGATTTAAAATAATTTAAGTTTTTAAATAATATATATATTATTTTAATGTTTTAAATAATATTTAAATTTAGGATTTTTGGGCAGAGTATTTAAACGGAAACTGAAATTGGATTATATTTAAAATAAATTAAGTTTTAAATAATATATATATTTTTAATGTTTTAAATAATATTTAAATTTTAATAGTTGATTTTTTAATTTTAAAATATGTAAATTATGTTTAAATTTTGATTAAGATTTTATTTTTATTTTGTGGAGGCAAAGAAAATTGTAGTTTTTTAAAAATAATATGTAATTTTTTTTAATGTTTTAAATAATATTTAAATTATAGTAGTTAATTTTTTATTTTTAAAATAAGTAAATTATATTTAAACTTTGATTAAATTTTTATTTTATTTTGTGGAGGAAAGGTAAATGTGTCAATTCTAAAGATTTACAAGTAAAATTAAGATAAAATTTTAAGAATAATTAAGTACATAAAGTGTTCAAATTTTTAACTTTTATTTTATTTTTTAACCTATGAAATATTTATATATTGGTGAGATTTGACTATTTATTACATTGTTCAAGTTGATAAGTGTGATTGTAAAATAGCTTTGTAAATTCCGTAACTTAAAAATATTTGACAGCTTAAATTTTCATATTGATTTTATTTTATTTTTATAGTTATTTTCATGAACATTAAGAGGAACCCTAGTATGTAAATATAATAGAAAATTTGTGATGAATTGTGGTGATGGAAATTGCATAAGGGGACCCTATATGATGTGTTAGAACCCCTAGAGTGGAGATTAGAAAGTTGGTGTTTGAATTTCACTTACTTGCTTTGGAAAAGTGGCCTAATTTGGCTTTGGAGCAGCGTAGCAGACCTAATTTGAAGAATTTGTTTCAAAATAACCCTAGTCCCAATTTGGATATGTTGAAAAGGGGCCTAATGGGTATCTAGAATGGTATTTGGTAAGTGGGCTTGAGGCCTTTTCTAAATATATTCTCAAGAAACTAGGTTTGGAGACCTACAAGGAGAAATGAGAAGTGTGAGAAACCACCATAGTTAGGGTTTTGAAACTTGGAAAGGTTGTCAATTGTGATTGTGTAGACATACTTCACCTTGATCTACATCACCAGGACTCATTCACCACCTTGGGCTAATTAGTCCCAGTGCAAACTCTGAACTGCATTTTACATAGTTAAATTCCCTGTTTTTAAGATTTTGTTTGCTATTAAAATCTTTATGTTTCGTTGTATAGTTTTGTTACATTCAAATCATTAGAAGTAACATAATTTACATTCATTGCAATTAAGTGATAGAATTAGATTCTTGCACTTTGCATTTACAACATTAGTTCATAGTTCAATTAGGCTAGATTACATTTTGCATACATTAGAAAAACAAAACCATGAAGAAAAGACCCAAACCACTTGGAGAGTATAGTTATTTGACTATGTCAAATCTCTCTTTCCAAGTTAGCCTAACCTTCAAGCCTTTTAATAGTGATGACTTTGACATGTTAGATGAAGCCTTTGAGGATTTCATCTCACAAAGATCATCCACTAAGGATTGTTATGAAGAACCAAAACCAAAAGAAGGTAATGTGATTCAACCTCAACTCATCCTTTACCCACCTTCACACAAACCTCAACCTTAAAAAAAGCTTGAATTCACTCTTTACCCACCTAAGAAAAATGTTTTGTAGAAATCCACTAATAATACCATTTCTCATACATACAACACTCAAAACAATCTGCAACCGAAACAACCAACTCTGACCACCTTACCTTTTCCTAATTACATCTTCCCTAGTGCTCCTCATTTAACTTCACATAGTGGAAAGGAGTATGATCTTGTTGAACAACTTAAGAATACTCTTGCGAAAATATCCCTATGGGACTTGATTTAAAACTCTCCTAATTATCACACTATGCTTTAAACATCCTTACAACAAGTTGTGATCCCTCATAATATAAATGCAAACGATGTGGAAACTCCAATACAAGGAATGAATACGTTAGTGTAGACATTACCTTTCATCAACATTAGCTACCTCCCTTTGAAATGAGAAAAATGTGATGCCTTCATGATAATAGCTAAATTCAATAGAATAGGAATAAATGAACCCTTGTTGATAATGGCTCAACTCTTAATGTGTGTAGTGTAACCCTTTTGGATAAAATTTCTGTGGATAAATCAAGAATTGAACCTGATTCTTTATTGATTCAAGGATTTGAAAATGTAGGAAAGCAACCACTCAATGTGATTACTTTACCTATTACAGTAAAAAAGGCTACCTTATAAACTCCTATTCATGTTATGCCTCATGACCTTTCATACAATCTTCTTTTAGGAAGACCATAGATTCATGAGATGCATGCGATGCCTTTGACTCTTCATCATATCATGAAGTATGTTTATAACAATAAGGTATACCAAGTTTAAATAGACCTCTAGCCTAAAAGTTGCTTGCAAGTTGAAAAAGGAACGACAAGTCCACTAAGCACATTAATTCCAACATAAAAAATAGAGCCTATGAAAGAGGAAAATAAATAAATAGAAATAGTGTCCAAGTTATTAGATGATGATTGGGTTCCTTTGAATTCACACCTTCCTTTATGGGAGAATACATAACCACAAGAAAGGAGGATGAAAAACAAAAGCAACCAATGGTTATGCCAACATAGAACTCATAAGCAAATTCACAAGCGTCTACCTCATCTACCTTTGAAGACAACACAAGTTACACAACAAACTTCGATGAGATAGATTATCAACAACCACAAAACCTGAAAGAAATGGAAAGACTTTATGGGAGAGGTTATGAACTTATGAAGCAATTAGGTTATAGTGGAAAAGGATGTGGAAAGAAAGAAAGAGGAATTTGTGTTCTTGTGGAACCTAACATGCAAGAAACAAAAAATGGTTTGGGATATTGTACTTCTAAGATAATGCAAGCAAGTAAAAGACCTTCGTTAAACATCAACACCATTATGCGTAAACCTAAAATCAATCTCACCTTGAAACATCCTGAATTGCTTGATATGAATTCTAAATCATCATGGGAATACTTTGAAGATGATGAAGCCTTGAAAGAAATGCTAGGAGTTTATGAAAAACCATCTACTTCTCCTCACAAGAGAAAGGTTACATGTGTTATGATTAACATAAAACAAAAAGTTGCAGAAGAGGAAAGCCATGAGACATATATGAGAAAAGAAGAATACAACCCTAAATTTCCAAAGCCAAGTGCACTTCCTCTAGGAGATACAATTGACATACCAATGGACATCAATGATCTTAGGAGAAAGTAATTAAGATACGAAAGTTCCTTGATGATGAAGAACAAGATCACACAATTTTACTCCATGACTTTCCCAAACTTTTTGCTTGGAAATATTCAGATATGCTAGGAATCGATGCTAAGATAGTGACACACAACATAGTTCTTATTGAAAATGCTAAGCTGGTTAGACAAAGATACAAAAAGATTTAATGCTGGTGATAGCCTTGTCTATTGTACAAGAGAGATCGAAAAACTCCTTGAGGCTGGTTTCATAAGACCTATAGATTCTTCTCCTTGGATCTCAAACATTGTTGCAGTTGCAAAACCGAACAATCATATTAGGATGTGTACTGATTTTTGTTATTTTTAAATAAAGCATCTTTGAAATATGATTTTCCCCTTCCTAATATCAACATGATAATAGACTCTATTGCGATACATGCTTTGTTGTCATTCATGGATGGATTCTCTAGGTATAATCAAATCTTTACCAACCCTTAAGACCAATATAAAACAAAATTCACAACAACTTGGGGAACGTTTTGTTTGGTCATGATTCCTTTTGGATGGAAAAATGTGGGTGCAACATATCAACGAGTGATGACATTAATATTTCATGATTACATACAGAAGAGTTTAGAAGATTATGTTGATGATATCCTCACCAAATCCTTAACAAGATAAGACAATGTGAATGTCCTTCAAAAAATATTTGAGCAAATGCAAAAATACAACATGAGATTGAATCCAAAAAAGTGTCTTTGGTGTAGATAGTGGAAAACTTATAGGTTTTATCATATCTCATAGAGGCATCAAGGTGGACACGAAGAAAATTGATGTTATTGTTAACACGCCACCTCTTAAAAACATCTCTAACTTGTGTACATTACAAGGAAGAATTCAAGCTATTTGTCATTTCATAGCATCTTTAGCTGACCAAACGTTACCATTTACACATCTCCTCAATAAGGATGCACACTTTGATTGAACGAGGATTGTAAATAGGATTTTGAGAGTTTGAAGGATTACCTTGCAACTCCACCTATTTTATAGCTCGCTATGCAAAAAAAACCATTCATCCTTTACACAACCACATCATCCCATGCTCTCATAGCATTGTTGGATCAACAAGATGAAAATGGTAAAGAACATCTCGTTTATTATATGTTAGCTAAATGTTGATTGATTATGAGAAATGATACACAACAACAAAAAAAAAATGTTTGGCTCTTGTAT
>VDFB02271358.1:682627340-682677509 GCA_007258455.2 Sequoia sempervirens
AAGGGTAGAGGGGAGAAAGGGAGTCATATAGAAGTCATTTAAATATTGATTTAGCAACTAGATGGGAACATTTTATTTCCATAATTTGCAGTATTTTTTGTGAATTAAATTGATTACATTTTTTAAAAAATTTGCATTGATCTTTGTTTTAAATCTGTGTGATTTTTTTTTATAATTAGATAATACTTAATTTTAAAATACATAATTTCCTATGGAACAGTTCAATGGAACAAATATAAGTAGTATATAATTGTATATAAGATTCTTGAACTTAAGAATTCCATGAAACAAATATAAGTTGTATACAATTGTAATCTAGGAAAAATAATTTTAAGAAACTTCGCTAGGTTTCAAATAAGTATTGAAAGCATATATATGTGTTTTACATGCAAGAAAAAAAAGTGAGAGATGATGTTATAAGTGTAACTTGAACTTTCAAATGAAATCAAAGATTCTTGGACTTAAGAATTCCATGGAACAAATATGTACATATAATTGGAATTTACACAAAATGATTTACAACTATGTACAAGTTACTGTAAGTTCTCACTTGATCATGTATAGGGTAACAAGTGAACTTGAAAATCATGGATATAATCTAACTCAAACATTTTGGTTCAGCCTGCTCTTCAATAACATGTAATTTTTTTTTATGACCATCACTATCTAGTCTCCATTTTTTTCAGCCACATGCACGTGGAACTACATGAAGATGTAGGGAGGTAGAAATTATTAAGTGAATATACTGATATACCTTGTTATTAGGTTGATAGTCAACAAAATGAATCCCATGTTGAAGAAATTTTACTTGTTTTAGATATATCCCTTGCACTAGAACAAAACTTGCATGGTAAACATGAACTTGAGGTAAGACATGTGAACATGTACAACATTTTTGTGCTCAAGGTTTGTACAATATATATATTTAATGTTTATAATGTAACATGTGCACATGTGAAAACAATGTATATATAATTTTAAATTCAAACTAACATGTGGGAAATAGCATTCCATCACCTGTTTCAGGTTGTGTTAGCTTATTCCTCTTTTTTGTACAACACAATAAATAATAGTTAACACCTTCTATGTTTCTAGTCTTTGCTATGACTGAAAAAACATCTCATGTACACTAAATTTACACAAAATTTCTAAGAAATTTAGAAATGTCTCTAGACTTTAAAGATCATTAACTATATATATAATATTTAAATAATTAAAAACTTACACATGTACCTCTTCTAACCAATCTTGAAACATAGTCATAATCCATTGAAATATAAGGAATGTCTTCAAATCTTTCTTCCTAATTTTCATTGTATGTTTCTAAAAAACTAGTGGCACTATATCCCATTTAATAACATATCCAAGTTATTGGTTGTTTCATGCATGATCAGAGTTTCCCGCAATGAACTCAGTGCAAAAATAAGAGTAATCCTTTGTGTATAATGTCCATCCATGGTTACTATTTGAACTCATAACACAATGCAAGGATCTTGTTTTTTCTACCCTCTTGCATCCATGTAGTGATCTTTTGTTCCCACCTAGATACGTGTACAAAAACAAGCTTATGTGAACAAACATGTATATATATAAATTTTAAATTTAAATAAATTCAATTTTTTGAAAATGTAATTTATACATACCCAATATCTCCCAAAACACTCTATGTGGAATGTGTCAGTTTGTTCTTGAAGATGTGTTGACCACATTTGATGCAAAGTGTTTCTTACACCATTCAACAACATCATGTGCATTGTCTAAATGATCTTTTGAATAATTCATTTGATGCTTTCTTAACTCTCATTTGATGGTAGCTCCTGCTCCATCATGCTCACCCTTTCCATGCCCACTCTAAAAAAAACTCCAAACATGTGGTATTTTGTAGATTTTATGATATCTACATAGTGCATAGAATGGACGTGAAGATTTGAATTGTGTTGCACATCCATCTAACCATACAAAATTCTTTTCAAGTTTTACACCCCTACTCAAATTCTCAAAAATAATTGCAAAGCAATGCTGTACAAAAAGTGTGTCATGCTCTTTATCATCACTAATATAAAAGTGATATTCTTTCTTAATGGATTGTTCTTCATTTGTACTCTTGACACCATACAATTTTGATTGTGCATGTTGATAACACACATGAACCATAATAGTCATCTATTTTGAAAAGTAATATTCTTATTGAATCTACTTTTGATGTACAAAGGAGTAATTCTCTGCAAAGTCAACTACTAATAGAATTGTACCAAGTCGGAAAGTATCTCTCAATGTTTGGAATTGTGTGCTTACCACTTAGAAAAAAAGGAATGTTGTATGTATGTTTGTATCAATTTTCAAAAATATTCCATAAATTTTCCAATAGGAATCACCTCTTCTACATAGTTCAACCTTGTGGATTCTTTCCGAAAATTTGTTTGAAACTTTGCATACTTGTACCTATGTAAGCAAAATATGTGAATAAGTAATAAACCACAAAAACAATGAAACATTACATTAGAGAATTCAAATAACAATATAATCAAATTAAAGCAAATAAACTCTCTTAAAAAAATACTTACCTCTTGCAATTTACTATCATGGTTAGGTCAGTATCATTTCTTGAAGGAAATTTAGCCAAATTTCCACATGTTTCACAAATTACTTTTATGTAGTTTATTTGAGGTCCATTTTCATGATCACATAATGCTACACCCTTAATATTATTGTACGTCGAGTTATGAATAGTTGGCTTGTGGCTATCTTAACTCTCTATTAAGTCATATTATCATTATTATACTGTTATTTAGTTGTTTAGGTTGGCCTAAGTCTTATATAGGTGTGTCTAAGTCGGCCTAGGTGATATCCTTGGCATAAATAGGTATATATAGGAGGTTGTGAGTCTTATTTCATCATCAAGTTGTGAAGTGTGTTCTCATTAGAGATATTTGGAGGTTTACCCCCTTGAAGTGGCTTGTTATTCTCATTTATTATCAAGTATTTGCAGCATATTTCATATCATATTCTTCTATTGTGCAAGTTATTTCATAACACATAGCATAGCCTTTATGAACAAACTTGAATGTTTAGGAGGTGCATTTTGAAAACTACAACTTTATCCTCTAATATTTTGAAACACCTAAAAGTAGATCAAATTCAATATGATAATGACAATAAAAAGTTTCAAAAAACTTTTTTATCTTCACATAATATGGCTTTAACCTTTCAAACATTATTTTCCCAATATTTATATGAGGATATATACTACAAAAGTTCATATACATCTCAAGTTGTGTTATGTCTAGCCAATGTTTGATACGATTTTCATAAATACTAGTCCCAATCATGTGTCTCATAACATCTCTAGTATTTGATGATGGACGAGTTTGATCATGCCAAAATTTGAGATCAAGTTCCTAACAACATCTTCAATCCTGTCAAAACAGGGAGCTTTACACATAATTTCCAAATCTTTTTCTAAACTCTCATCCAAAAGATTTCTCTTTTTATCATATTTTATTAGTTTGGTTCTCCTATAACCAATTTCAGTTGAAAGTGTAGAAATTTTTCTTTTTCTTGCTATATCTTGATTTATAATAGATGTCAACATGACCCTTCTTGTTGTGGCCTTATCCACTAATTGAGATCCTTTCCCAATGGAATCTAAACCCATTTTGACATTTTGAACAATATCCTTTTTTAATGCCATGTTTTTCTTCTTATTTGATGTTGAATGTACACCCAACAATTATAACGAGTCTTTCAACTCATTATAAAGAAGTGGGTAAGTGCACAAAGTTAAGTTCACGAAACGTGGAAGTTTTTTGCCTTAACTAAAAAATTGAAATTGACATTGAGGAAATGGGATCCCGATTTACATAAATGGGATCCCGATTTTTAAAAGTCGGGATCCCGTTACGGTTCGGGATCCCAAGCCTAAGATGAAACAGGATCCTGCTTTCTAAAAATCAGGATCCCGTTTCCTATGGGATTCTGAATGAATGGAAACAGAACGGGATCCCGATTTATAAGAAACAGGATCCTGATTTATAAGAAACAAGATCCCGATTTATGAAACGAGATCCTGATTTATGAAATGGGATCCCATTCCATTTACAATGGACAGGATCTTGATTATAGTACGGGATCCTATTTATTAATAAACGGGATCCCGTTTTATAATCAGGATCCCGTTTTTTTAAATTTGAATTTTATTTTGCATCATGGGCAGGTTTTTTCCAAGGTTTTTGGTTCAGGAAAAGCATTGGAAGTCTAAACCTAGGCCTTCAACCTAGTTTGACCTGCAAGTTGAAGGCCCTAACAATGTCAAAGAAAAATATCGACTTTGGACATATGGTTGGCGACCTTTTTGCAAAATTTTCTCAGCGAAATTAAAACCCCTTTTAGATGAAACAATGCGATTCTAAATATGTAATTTTTTTGCAATTGAATTATTTTTTCTTTTCAATTAATTTCTAATAAAATTGGTCCATAAACTTTAAATATCAGAGTTTTTTACTATTTAATAACTTTTGATCAACATAACATTTTGACAAACGGATTGCACGAGAGCAAACTTCAGACAATTCTTTTCAATTTGAAAAAAAAATCAAAAAATGATAAGTTTAGGTCATCTTATGCATGTCGTACATGACGATTTTTCAAAATGACAAATCTTCCTAATAAAAAATTAACAAAAAAAAAAATATTCAATAAAAAATTACAAAAAAATATCAAGAACAAGCTTCAGTGAGTCATAAAAAAATTTCCAAAAGGATTTTTAAAATACGACAATTTAAGTCAAAATATGGATGTCGTACACGTGCAAGGTATGGTAAAAAAAATGACTTTTAAACAATGGTTTTTAGAAATGCTTATTAAAACTCTATTTGTACAATCTGGGTATTGAAATAAATTACATATTTGGAAACTAGACTCCGAGGACTACATTTTATGGTTAGTGACTTTTTTAAAGATTTTGTCTCTAAGTGCTTCAAATTTTAAGGTCAAATGTGTCAAATGCTGAAAATCAGATAAAACACTCCCACTTTTTGGCCAAAAAGTGGGCTCAACTTCTTGCACACACCCAAGTAAACATGATAAAAATTAGGTCTTTTCAAGTGTTTCAAGATGATTGAAATGATCATTGAGTGTTCTATTTATAGATTTAGTCATTGACCTCTTTCTCTTATTTGTAGGTTGGACAACATATTATTTTAGTTTCTCCATATCCATTTCAAGTAAAAGATCTAAATTTCTATAAGAAATTTGTTTCCTCACCTTTTCAGCTAGTTTTATATGCTCATCCATACCAGTAGAAGGAAGTGATACTGACCCCTTTCTAACATGCATTGATTGAACTTGGGCCTCATCCCTATCTTCAAGGTCTTTAGAAAATTCATTTGATCCAATAACTAGATTTGTCTTGACTTCAGCATGAGAACTTCCTGCTTGTTAAGCCCTTTCTAAATGTCACAAAATATTTTGCAAAGAAAGTGAGAGATGATGCTAGATATAAGTGAATTTTATGTATGTAAGCAAACAAACTAATAAGACATGATGCTATAAGCGAGAAAATTTTCAATTAGTTTTATATATGCTCATCCATACTAGTAGAAGGAAGTGATCCTAACCCCTCTCCAACAAGTATTGTTTGAACTTGGATCTCCTCCCTATCTTCAAGGTCCATGTGTTCTTTAGCATATTCATTTGATCTAATATCTAGATTTGGCTCAACTTCAACCCACTTCTTGTTTGAATTTACATTCAAGAAAAGAAAGTGAGAGACTATGAGCTATTTAAGTGGAGTTGAAACAAATAAAATTAAATATTCTTTAAATTAATAATTCCATGGAACAAAAGAAATTTGAAATAGATGATCATGACTTTAGGTAATCTCTATGCAATATGACTATTTTTGAGTATTAAAGTTTCCAAGTTAAACCTAACATAGTTTTCATAATTGGAAACATATTTATTTAAGGAAAAAAAATTGAGGTGTTAATATAAGTCCTAAAAACACACTTGAGAGAGAGAGAGATAGGAAAAAAACAAGCATGTTGCTTGTTTCTTTCTATGATAGTTTTCCAAGTTTTGTTCACACCTCTTTTGTTCTTCTTCTTTTGACAATTTTTGTTGAGACACATTTTTTCTTTTTCTTTGTTGTCCCATTTTCTTCTTCAAGTTAAAGATGAATAAAAACAAATCTTCTACCAACTTAGTTAAATTCTCCTACAAAATTTGTCTTGATTGATAAAAATGAAAAGTTATCTTCTCCAATATTTTCCTCCTTGATAAATGTGCAAAAATATCTTCTCCAAAATTTGCACTCCAAGTGATATAAATGTGAATTAATCTTGCAATTTGATATGGAATAATGAAAAATAAGATTTTATTTGAATGCTTGTATTTAAATGAATCAAGTGGTAATCAAACAAGTTATTTCATTATGGAGTTTGTTGTTATTTAATGTATAGGTATACAACATAGAGTAATTTTAGAATTTTGTTCCTTGTCAAAAAGATAATATTCCTCAAACTTGATACCAAAGGTGCAAGATTATCTCAACCAATGAGACAACATAGTGTTTAATAAAGTGTCTCTTAGATAAGTTATTCCCATTGTAGAGTAAGGGAACAACACAATATATAGTAGAGGAAAATTTCCATGGTCTATCTAGTTAACCAAACACACCTTGATGGTTCTAAATCAATAGTTGAGATATTTAGAGGGTATAAGAATGATTTGATCACATAGAGGTATAATTTTAATTGAATTTTCTTAATGTTTCAAAGAATAAAATTTTCTTATCCTAAGTTGGAACTAGAAAATTATGCATTGAATTTCTTTAAAAATCTATAATTTTATATCTAGTTGTAGGAAAGCATGATCATGTTAAATAATTATGTAGATTATGAGATTATTTATGAAATCATTTAACATAAAATTTTATAACTTAGAGGGAAAGTGTTTGAAGGATGATATAATTATAAAAAGAATGTTCCTACCTCTTCTTTATAATTATATTTTGTTCTCAACTCCTCAATGGTTCATATTTCTTAAGTCATTTTAAAAAAATTTGAGTTTTGTGTACCACAAAGTGATGCACTTATTTGTTCTTATTTTGTATCAAGATTTTAATTTCATCATTTTTATCAAATTTTAAAACTAGTAGAACATGTGCATTAATAAATAGGCTTGTAAATACACTCATTTATAAAGTATCATTAGTTTACTTGCTTGGGAGTGATTTATTTTATAATTTTTTACTACTTACTATAAAATTCAAGGCATCTGTGTGCAAAATATTTATTTTGATCAACACGAACAAAAATAATTATAAAGTGGCATTCATTTCTTTATCTTTGGGAATATAGGATCAAATGGGATGTTGTGATCAAATGAACTAACTTAAAATTTCAAAACTCTAGAGGATTCTATAATAACATTTGGGACCATTTTGATGGTCTTTGTTTGTGGGTTCAATGCAAACAAAACTTATTTCAACGTGCATTATTGATTTTTGGCTAAAATGAAATGGTCTTCTAAAATTATACTAGAGATAAGCATGTATATCATATAAACATCTAAACATAAGAAAACACATACATACATGTAAATAGATTCAATGTATAAACATAACATGTTATAAGAAAATAGGTCATCAAATAAGTAAATGTATGTTAGAAATCAAATGTATATGATATAAGCAAATGTATGTTAGAGATCAAATGTATATCATATGAGAAAATGTAAGTTAGAGATCATCAAATGTTGAATACTAGAGATCATCATATAATCAAATAAATGTAGTAAAGATCATAAATCTAGTGCAGGGCCTAATATGAATATCGACTCCTAGTTGAACAACCATTTCAATGAGAACCTTGTACTTTGATGGATGTGATGACCCCTACAAATAAAATTGTGTACACACTGTGTTAAATACATTGTCACAACCCCTAGTTTCAATAAGTAATTTATAAATTCAACCATACTATTTTGATGCATTGGTATCTAATTTAATGAATGATTATATTGTTCAATTAGTTCGTAGGAAAATAAAAGTATAATGAAATAAAATGATAAATTATAATTTAATTAGAAATTTTATTCATTCCAAATAAATGATAATGCTTAGTGATTTATAATAAATACTTTATTCTAAATTGAGGGATATTTTGTTATTATTATAAATAATTTATTTGCAAAATGGATGATATTTATTTATTGTTTATAAAGATTAAATATTTCTTTGCAATTTAAATAAGGCACTTTCTCATCAAACACGTAGTTGCAACTAAAAGAAAATCTCCTCATTTTTTTCAAAAAGAAAATAAAGTGATAGAACTCTTCATTGCTATCTAAAAATAAATGTTACTTTAATTTCAAGATTCAGTTATTGGGAGGGGAAGGTGAAATCTTTAAAAAGATAGAAATTATAACAGAATGGGAAAGAACACAAGAAGTTTTTCTTGATCATCTTTTCTCAAAAAAAAAGAAAGGGAATATATTAGTTACGAAAAAAAAGATAGGGGGGAGTCAGGCATTCTGGGAGATCAAATTCTTCTGAGAGATGTTTTGTTTTCAGGTCACGGGCTTTGTCTAAGATTCTGCATTTTGCATACATTTCCAGGAGGATGTTGGGTTTAGAGGTAGAACCTGGCTTTACACCTGTTGTTTGTGTTGCTTGAAAGCTTTTAAAGCCTTGAACAAATCTATTCTGCGGGTCCCATGCAATCATGGATTCCAGAGACTAGAAGGCCAGAGGCAGAGGAATTCAAACACTAAAAACAAAGCTTAAAATATTAATTTTCCTTCAACACAGAGCTGCTGCTGTAATTTTTGTTTCTCACATTCACTTCTCATTAAAAATAAAAATAATTTACATATACATATAGGTAAAAGTCACGTGAAAGATTTTCACGGAAGAGAGGGCCCGACATAAAAATTTATTACAAATTTACCTAACTTACTTTTTCCCATCAAAACACATTTAATACAACGTCCTTTACATCATTATAAAATCTTAAATATTAAATTTTTCACATCCCGAAATATCAACTGGCGGTGGCGGCTTTTTCCATAGTTCCCCGCGGTATCGCAATGGGTAAAACCCATATTGCGATATCGCGGGCAGCGGTTAGTTGACGGTCCGGTAAACAGCGGCGGTTAAAGGTAAAACAAACTTTTACGGAGTCTCCCGCGGTATCGCGATGGTTAATTTCTTGATTGCGATATTGCGGGAAACGGTTGGCAGTTAAATATAAAACAAAAATATTATGGAAGTCTCCCGCAGTATCGTGATGATTATTTTATTGATTGCGATATTGCGGGCATTGGTTGGCGGGACGGAGCAGTTAGGGTTAACATTCCAACACTCCCCCTTAAACATAACTGCATTGTCCACCATGCCCAATTTGTTTCTTTGAAAAATGAAATTATCTCTTCCCAGTGCCTTTGTGAAAATATCTGCACTTTGCTCTTCTGATCTGCAAAACTCTAAAAATATGTCACCATTGTTAATTAATTCCCTGATGAAATGATACCTAGTATCAATATGCTTGCTTCTCTTATGAAAGACTAGATTTTTTGAGAGAGCTATGGCTGAATTGTTATCACAGTAAATTTTTGTTGCCTCCATTTGTTCATTTTGCAATTCTTTCAAAATTCTTCTCATCCAGACTGCCTGACATGCTGCACTTGTGGCTGCCACATATTCTGCTTCAGCTGATGAAAGACAAACTATTGGCTGCTTCTTTGAAGACCATGAGACAACTCCAGTCCCAAAATTAAATACATAACCAAACGTGCTTTTTCTGTCATCAATGCTGCCAGCACAGTCACTGTCTGTGTATCCTATGAGTTTGAACTCATCTGAACTTGAATACTTAATGCCAAAATTTCTTGTTCCACTTACATACCTTAAAATTCTTTTCCTTGCTTTCCAATGGGTGTCTTTTGGTGTTTCCATAAACCTAGAAATCAAACTTACTCCATACATAATGTCTGGCCTTGTGGCTGTGAGATACATGAGACTTCCAACAAGCCTCTTAAACAAAGCTGGATCAACATTAGACCCTCTATCATCCTTGCTTAGTTTCAGACCTGTCACTGTAGGTGTTGGTGCTGGTTTGCACTTCATCATATTAAACCTTTTCAAAATGTCATTTGCATATTTTGACTGTGAAATAAAAATACTATTCTCATTTTGATTCACTTCAATGCCCAAAAAATACTTCATCGACCTAAGTCTATCATTTCAAATTCTTTCTTCATGTCTACCTTGAACAGATCAATTAACAAATTGCTAGTGAAAATTAAATCATCAACATATAAGCATACATTAAAATTCCACCTTCTTTGTTCATTTTTGTATACAAATGCCTGCCATATTCATTAAATCCATTCAGCAAAATATAACTATCTATTCCCATCAAGTACTCAAGCTCTTGGGGCTTGCTTCAATCCATGCTAGCCTTTTTCTCTAATTTGTACCATTGTCTTCTTTGACCTGTAATTTCTATATCCGTGTGGTTTATCCATATAAACCTCTTCTTCTAAATAACCACCAAGTTTGACTTTTAGCACCATTTGAGATAGCTGCATCTCACTTATTTTGAGCTGCTAGCTAAAATCATCCTATAGTATCCAATCGTGCTATTGTGCAAATGTCTCATTGTAATCAATTCCGTGTCAAGTAGAATAGCCCTTACAAATCCAATCTTGCTTTGGGCTTTTAAACCCCACCTTTTCATTTAATTTGGTTTTATAAACCCATTTCACTACAATGACATCTTTGTCTTTTGGAAGATTGACTAGATCCCATGTCTGATTCTTTTCAATTGCTTCAATCTCTTCATCCATAGCACTTACCCATTTATCATCTTTGACTGCATCTTCAAAATGAACTCGATCTTCTATTTGAGAATAAAATGCACAAAGAGAAATCTGATCTGAATTATTCTCACCTTCATTTTGCTCATATATATCTCTTATGCTTCTGATTTTCTGTCTTCTCAGACTTGCCAATGTAGGATTTGACATATCACTTGAACTTGTGGAATGTGGACCCGATGGTCCTACTGTAGATGGTGTTTGCTGTCCTCTTGTTGGACTGCTTCCTTGAATGCATGAGGCTGTTCTTACAATCGATGCTGGTGTCACTTGTGGACTACTTTGCTGAGCTTGAATGGGAGTGGGAGGAGTCACAATAGTTGGAATATTTGTTGATGCTGGAACTTCATTCTCCTCTTGAGGTATACTAGCTGAAATATTGATTGTCTTCTCTATACTTCCATCCCATACTTCATCTTCTACAAATTGTACATCTCTGCTGATTATAACTTTCTTTGTTGTTGGATCATATATACAAGCTCGGATTCTTCATCAGACATCCAACAAATATATATTTTTCTCCTTGTTATATAGCTCTTCTCACCAACACATGCATACATGCTACACATCCAAATACTCTCATGTGAGTAACACTATGTTTTCTTCCTGTCCATGCTTCTTCAGGTACCATATTCATGACACTTTTTGTTGGACACCTATTCATTATATAGGTTGCACAAGAAATTGCTTCTGCCCAATATTCATTTGATAAATGTTTGGCTTTCAACATACTTCTAGCCATTTCCATGATTGTTCTATTTTTCCTTTCAGCTACTCCATTTTGTTGAGGTGTGTATCTAGTTGTGAATTGCTTGTGAATTCCATGATCCTTACAAAAATTAAAAAATTCTCTTGAAATATATTCACCACCTCTATCCTGCTCTCAACACTTTATATAGCCAACCACTTTGTTTTCAAAGTTCAAATTCTTGAACTCCATCTAAACGTGATCAAACACTTCATTTTTTTGCTTTAGAAAATAAACCCATGTTTTTCTTGAATAATCATCAATGAATGTCAGAAAATAAAAACTACCACCTATTGAAGGTGTTTGCATAGGTCCACACAAATCTAAATGTATAATTTCCAAAGGGGCTTTTGCTCTAGTTGACTTTCCTGCTGGAAACGATTCTCTATGTTGTTTTCCTAAAATGCACCCTTCACATACCCTTTCTGGTTTTTCTATTAAAGGTAGTCCTTTGACCATGCCTTTCCTATGAAGTAAATTTAAACCTCCAAAGTTGAGATGCCCAAATCTTAGGTGCCATAACCAGTTTTCATCTTTTATCTCAGCTTGAAAGATTGTCTGCACTACTGCTGTAGTTTCTTCTCTACCCACTTGTGAATTCATTAAGTGTTGTGCTTGAGCATAATTTATATTCAAATCTAGCCTTATCTTTAAGGGAAACATTCTATTGTTTGTCATTCTGACTTTTGCAATAAGCTGGTTGCTTGGGTATTTGTCTAAAATTGTGCATAGACCATTCTTGAAGGTTACTCTATACCCTTTTTGAACCAGTTGCCCTACACTCATTAAGTTATGTTTCAGACCAGGCACAAAATACACATCTGAAATATACTTTTTCTCCCCCTGTTTAGTTAGAATATTGACATCTCCTTTTCCTTTGACTGACACTTTGTTGTCATTACCTAATGTAACATCAGACTTTACATTCTCATTTAAACTTGAAAACATTTCTAGATTCCCTGTCATATGATTGCTACAGCCTGAATCTAAAAACCATACATCTTTTTCATTTGCTTGAGCAACATTACAAGCTAAAAATATTGTGCTCTTATCTGAATTCTGATTTTGACCTTCTCTTGATAAATTTGTATTTTGTCTATTATTATCATAATGCTTCTTTCTACACTCATTCATATAATGCCCATATTTTTTACGTAGTGACATTGGACTTGAGATTACCATACCCTTGATTTTGTGACTAATTTCGTGCTGGGTTTGGCTTGAGCCTTGATTGCTGCCTATTCCATTTGAGCTTGATAAACTATATCTTTCACCTCTGTAAGAGTTTCTTCCTCTTCCTCTTGATCTACCTCTGCCTCTTCCTTGATTGACTGAAGCCTAAGTTTTGAAAGCATGCTCCAGTGATGTATCTGCTGACCTTTTTAGGCTATGTTCATGAGAAATTAGAGATGCATACAGCTCATCAACTGAGAACTGTGAGAGATTCTTTGTTTCCTCTATAGCAACTACAACTAGTAGAAATTTTGTGGGCAAACTCCTTAAAATCTTTTCAACAACTCTGGTATCTTCCAGATTCTCTCCATGAGACCTAATTTGATTAACCACCCCAATGACTTGGGTGTAGAATGAATCTACAGATTCATTGTCCTTCATACATATTGTTTCAAAATCTCTTCTCAGCATTTATAGCTTTGTTGTTTTAACTTTTTCCATGCCTTGATAGGTTGTTTGAAGTATGTCCCATGCTTGTTTGGACTTTGTTGCTGCTGAAATCCTTAGAAAAATACTCTCATGTACAGCTTGAAATAAATAAAATAAAGCCTTTGAGTCTTTCTTCCTTGTGTTTTTTAATAAGTCTTTCTCTGCTTGTGTTAAAGCATTGTATGCAACTGCATCTACTGGCTCTGGAAATCCATTCTCAACTAAATCCCATATCTCTTGTGAGCTAAATAATGCTTGCATGGTGATTGACCACTCATAATTCTTCCCATTAAACCGTGGAATTTCCAGGGTTTGTCGGTTTGTGCTTGCTGCTATTTCTTTGAAATTTCACCTTGCATAATCTGCTTTGATAAAATTAACTCTGATAATCGAACTTGCTCTGATACCACGTGAAGGCCAGAGGCAGAGGAATTCACACAGTAAAAAAAAATAAAGCTTAAAATATTAATTTTTCCTTCAACACATAACTGCTGCTCGTAATTTTCTATTTCTTCACATTCAGATTCTCATTAAAAAATAAAAATAATTTACATATACATATAGGTAAAAGTCACGTGAAAGATTTTCACGGAAGAGAGGGCCCGACATAAAAATTTATTACAAATTTACCTAACTTACTTTTCCCGTCAAAACACATTTAATACAACGTCCTTTACATCATTATAAAATCTTAAATATTAAATTTTTCACATCCTGAAATGTCAACTGGCAGTGGCAGCTTTTTGCATAGTTCCCCGCAGTATTGCAATGGGTAAAACCCATATTGCGATATCGCGGGCAGCGGTTAGTTGATGGCCCGGTAAACAGCGGCGGTTAAAGGTAAAACAAACTTTTACGGAGTCTCCCGTGGTATCGCGATGGTTAATTTCTTGATTGCAATATTGCGGGCAACGGTTGGCGGTTAAATATAAAACAAAAATATTACGGAAGTCTCCCGCAGTATCGCGATGATTATTTTATTGATTGCGATATTGCAGGCATTGGTTGGCGGGGACGACAGCAGTTAGGGTTTAAATTCCAACAAGTTGAATAGTATTGACTTTCAATCAAATCATAACTGATGATAGTTAGGGTTTAAATTCCAACAAGTTGGAATAGTATTGACTTTCAATCAAACCCATAACTTATGATAGGATGGGGCTCCATATCCTAAGATTGGCCAATACTTAAAGTGCAATCTTTCCTCTATACAAAAATGAAAAATCCTTTTGCATAGGAAACCATCGGTATGCTACCTCTAAAACGTCACAAGCATGATCTCTTCATAAGATTTTCTCATTTCTTGGTAAAGGAAAGTGTTCTAGAATGTGATAATTGAGGAAGATCAAAGCATCATTTCATACAGATGAAGCTTTATCCATCCAGCTTCATAGACTATTCTGTATCAGTTCTGAAGCAGTTGAGAATGCTATTAAAGGAATTATTGGTTATGTTTCTGGGTTGACAATTGTCTGATGGAACCTCTTCAAACAACTATTGTTCTCATCTTAGAAACTATTGTAATGTTAGTCTTTTGCTTCATTACGGCAAAGGCGTTCCATTGCAGCAGCATTTTTGTTCTTGTACATCGAAACTGTTAAAGTACTAAAACTGACAGCATTTTACATTGATCGGCGATGCTATAAAATAAAAATATATGCAACTGTTGATTGTCCTGTGCGATGCTGACCCGTCTACGGACAAACATTGACAAGAACAATCTACCACCTCTGCAAAGGCTGAAATGATACGCGGCTGCTTGTGAACCTGCAACATAGAACACCCATGCAAGTCCGCAGACATGTCGGTGACACATATCAACCACATTTGGGGCGACCCATTCGGGATTTTCATATATGATAGAATCTCAGACGGATTCGGAATTCAAGGACACCCATTGAAATCCATTTTGTGATTAATTGGCACAAAGTGAAGACTTGAAAGTACCTAGGTAATGGCGTGGCTGGAAGAGAATAACAAGATGAGTTTTGTTGAATGGAGAGGAAGAGGAGCTACGTTTTCTTACTGTTGCGAAAAAAGAGTCTGTGCAAGACCCGGCAGTTATCTAAGAAGCTGGGACACCTCCTCTACTGGCTCTTCTTGTAGTTGGAGAGGAATTGTTTGCAATAGGAAAGCTGTGAGCGGCGCCTTGCCAGATTTAAGTGCTCTGAAATCCTTGAAGAAGCTGGACTTGTCTTTCAATGCCTTTTCCGGCGAGTTTCTCGTGTCTGTGGGTTATTTGACGGACCTGGTGTATTTGGTTGTTGGTTCAAATCCATTCAATCCAAGAAGAATACCAGAGGAGCTCATGTTGCTGAAGAAGCTTAGCTGGCTCTACTTGCCTACCTGCAATTTCATCGACAAAATCCCCAGGAGCAGAAATTGGAAACCATCGTCGCCGTTGTCTTTAATTGCAGAAACAAGAGCATCAATCAAGTCGACTCCATTTAATGTTTCTACAGTGAGTACTGTTACCACTAATTCTGGATCAAGTGGCTTGGGCAGCCTTGAAGGCGCAAAAATCGCCTCGAAGGGGATTGTCAGAGGATTTTCGCCAAGCGGACACCTGGTCTCAGCCCTACTACCCTGCTGGATTCTACTGTTCTGCTTTCCAACTCTCAGGTATGAAGTCCTTTCCTATGTGAGCATGTTTCGATACTCGGACACACACTTGTCCTAGAGATGGCTTTTGTTTTGCACTTGTAGATCACGTAATAGAGGTAGTTATTAGGATAATCCTAAAAGCAAAATAATACAAATATTTAACAATCTATGGATTCAAAAAGATATCTCTCGGCGTTATGTGTATATAGATTATGATAAGATAGAATCTATAAAAAATTGTATTAGGCACTGCATAATCATTCTTCCTTGTGTGTATGACATTGTGTAAGGGAAAGGATTTTGAGGGGTAAATGAGAGAATGGAAGCAATGGGTCTGTTGTATGTCAGTATTGGAAAGCTTTGTGAAATTTACATTTGCATTAGAGAAAACTGTATCAACAAGCTCCCCCAAAGCTAAGATTTATGTGACTGATTGCATCCCCAGATTTTATTGCATGGAAGAAATAATGAAATCAAAATTCATATTGCCTACATCTTTATAATTGTGGTTGTTTACTAGACAAGTAATAGAGGTAAAAGTAACTGCCTATAGTGTTCACCGATATTTTTTGAAGTCCTTAAGCATGAAGCTTGGCAATTTCTTACAAGTGAAAAAGATGAAAGGTGGGAGGGTTACCCAAATGGTTAAGTCCTTTTTACTCACAATATATCTTTCAGCGTTATTTATATAGATTTTATATAAAGCTAGATATACTAGTATTTACTGTTGCTTGGTAGTATTGTTGAAGCATCTATGTTTCTCTCTATTCTTTAAAAGAGAGGTCTTTAAAAAAAAAATTTGGTCAAATTTTTTACTATAATTAAAAAATCGATAAAAATTTAAATTTAAAAAAAAAAAATCACAATACATTTTTGGTTTTTTTAAACATAATAAAAAAAATGGTAACATAAAACATTAATTTTCTGACAAAATCATATGATCATATTTAAATATTTTTAATATAAAATACAATCAAATTTTTAAAAACTGTATTACGTGAAAGAAAAAAAATTAAGCAACCATCAAAATTTATATAAAATTATAATAATATATTGATTTTTATATAATTTTATTTATATTAAAATAAAAACCTTACAATAAATAACTGTCATAAAAAAATTCCTTAAATAGGGTCAACCGTCAAATTTAAGCCCGAACAGCAAGCACATTGATAGTTGATTACAAAGCTATTTACTTTTAGCCCTCGCGAGCTCTAAACACGAAGGTTAAAATTTTGATTAGTTTCTAATAACATACTTTATAAGAATTTTTTTTTATGTAAAGCGCCCGACATTTCTTTTGAAGGATATATAATACACAAAATGAAGCCTTCCGGTTGAAATCAGCTTTTGAAAGGAAAATGCTCCCACTCTTTTGAAGGATATATAATAGACAAAATGAAGCCTTCCGGTTGAAATCAGCTTTTGAAAGGAAAATGCTCCCACAGACTAATACCATCAATGTTATTCACTGCAATATACAAACCACCATAATACCGCTTTTTAGTACGAAGGTGGGAAAGCATGGTTGCTTAGTGTCGAATTAATGACGCCAAGTGTCATGAGTTTAAAGATGACAAGAATAATTTGATTGAAGGAATTAACAGGACAAGGTTTCCCAATTGAAGATTTTCGTCTAAAAAAGAGCAAAAGAGTACCCACTTCATCATACCACCGGCAAACTAGCAAATCAAACATAGATGAGACTCACATGATTCAGTTGGATCAAGGAATGACATGATCACATACCCTTAAGTAAATTAAATGAGGCTTTCAAGAATAATTTGTGAAATTGAAAGAACCAAAAAAATGTCACGAGAAACATAAATCGAACATGCGATTGAAGAAAAAGTGGGCATGTGGGTTACAAAGTTGAGGGACATTGGAGTTTCGGTGAAATTGTCAGCTCAATTGTATGATCGGGAGAACACTAGAAAAAAAGAACACAACTTGCATGACTAGATAACTCGAGGGATGAAAATGATTCGAGGCCTCAAAAAGATTTGAGGCAAATCTTGAAGAAATTAATAAATCAGCATGTATGATGATAGAATCAGGGTAAAAAATTATTGAATCAGAGAGTAGTTTCTATGGAATAGTTTTTTTTATACACTACAATGTTGGACAATCTGATATTTGATCTAGTATTGACTTATTATACGAGGTATATATCCTTCCCTCCTTCCCTTCCCAGATTTGAACATGTGTTTTTGAAAAGGAAAATTCTTCACCATTGAACCGACTTATATGTGTCATCAAGAAATTAATGCCTGTTAACTCCTCCTCAGATGATGCTTAACGATTGATCTCGACGTATTTGACAGCCCATCTCCCAGGTAAAACCTAGCGATGGAACAAGAGGACTTAGGCATCCATGACCATGATCGTTGACCTCCTTAACTCAATCAGATCAGATCCGAGATTCCACACAAGTTATTAAAAGATGGGGTTGGCCTACAAAGGAAAAATATTGATCTTATAAGACCACATTCCTTTATTGCAGACAATATGGATAATAAATTAATCATGGCGAAAAAAGGAGCTTATTTCTGGTAGCCTGGATGGGTTGTTACATTTGTTAATCTACTTTGATTATATTTTTCTATATATTCAGTGAGCTATAATCAACTTTAACAAACAGTTGAACAGGCATAGAACAATAGAAACCCAATAAAACAATTTATCAAAGAGATGTGCTGGTATGAGGTAGAAAGATCGGGCTAATTTTGAAAGATTTAGTAAACAAACAATTTGTCCCCTAAACATATGGCTAATATAATAACTGGACCTTTAAAAAGAAATTATCCTTTTCTTTTTTGCGTGAGTTAATTGAAAAAAAGCATGCAAATTACTTACCCGGATTCTTCCGCCCTTGTCCAACCAGAAAGAGAAGAGATTTGATGAAGAACATTCTTCCATTCATCGATAGTACCTTTATCCTGCCGATCTAAACGGCTATAATGTTTTTGGAATGCATCGGCGAATTGACCTCCCTCTCTTTGAGGGTAGCGAACATCACAGGGCTCCACATCATAAAACAGGGGAATGATGAAGCCATTGGATCTACACATCTGTGCCGCCTCCTTCAGACACCAAGTTGATTCTGCATAGTGTTTGGAAAATATGGGGATACGAATATCACTTGATTCAATGGCTGTTTGCAAGCTGGAATCGATGTATTTGCCCTTCTCCAGTTCTTCGCTGTCGAGGAAAGCCCTAAGTCCGGCTCGAGAGAGAGATTCGTAGAGATGGTCGACAAAAGTTTTTCTCACATCTTCTCCGCGAAAGCTGAGGAACACATTAAATTTGTTGTTGACACTGCAGAGGATTTTGGTGGTGGGAGGCTGATACTGGTGAAACTTCTCGTCGGCATCGCAGAGGATTCTGGTGGTGGGAGGGTGATCTCGAATACAAATCTCCATTACTTGTTCTGCACAAGTTAGAAGAGCTCAACAATATGATGATAAGTGTGCCACAAAAGAAAAAGTATGGACATGCAGTCGCAGAAGTGATCGGGGTTAGATAAACAAAGTTGAATGCAGTAAACGACAGAGAGAGGAAGTTTTTTGTGAAGTGTTGTAGAATTTCTTGGAAACCAGATGTGAAATTTTAGGAAAGGTCTTAGAATTTTCTTGTGAACTTTTAGAGAATTTGTCGGAAACACAAACCTACCGTGAACAGTTCAAAGTCGGTGGGATCGACGCGGCAATAAAATAATTACGCGGAAGAGTTGCCTTTTGAAACCAATCTTGACGTTGACGTTGACAGTTGCGTGAAAAGAGGAGTGAAGAATCTTAAATCCTTATTTAAGGCACTTATTTAAAGGTCATTACTGACTCGGAAGGCACTTCCCGATACCTTTGCCGATCTCCTTTGCTCAACAAAATTTCTACACGTGGAAAGCATAGAGCTGAAGGAATGTTTTATTTCAATTTGGTTATGTTTAGGCTAATTTTCTAATGTTTAAATTGAAATTGAAATTCTTCTATTTTATCAAATTTAATTGAAATTCGACATAAAAATTATCTATAATAGTTTTTTTACAAGTCAAATCTTCTTATCAATATTAGACTTTTTTAATAATCCGAAATATCTATTTTAAGATTTAAAGTATTAGCCATGACTTTCACATATATAAATGTCTGTATGATTTACAAGAATAGTTTCACATGACTTGCCAATTTTCCAAAGGAGATTTTCCTAGCATAGATAAAAATAGTCCTACCTGCAATAATGAAATATGTTGTTTCAGTAGTTGTACGCATTCCAACAATATATCAGTCATGTGAAATTAAATTTCATGCCTAAAAATGAAGGGAAAAAAAGAAAATAATAAACAGGAATACATATAACTTGCCTAAGGACATTATATGTGTCTTAGTAGCATAGCAACATAGTTGAGATTCACCCTCACCCAAGGAATGGAGAACATAAAAACTACTAACCATGTGGGGGAATGCAAATGCAATAGGAGCAATTATAACTACCTTAACACCTACTTTCATTCCATCTACATATAAAAATATATGCAATGATATTCATTAATTAATTTCTAAATTCCTTAGATGAACAAAGAGGATTGCCCTACTTTTGCAATAATTATTTTATTTTTCCCCAATGCGTAGAACTTAGAAATATATTTCTATTGACATCTTTCATCCATGTGTTAAAAAATTGCTATAACATGCCTACAGATGTGTAGTTTTTAGATAAGACAATTATTGAAGGCAATTATGTTACTTGGGACGTATGAAACATTAGAAATGCAAACAAGGCAATAGAGAAAACACAAAAAAAAACTAATATATTAGGGGAGAGGGGGCAATGGTTGGGTAGGTTCCTATTGTTTTAGAGAATTGTCATGTTTCATGGAAACAAAGGAAATGATGTAATGCCCCAAGGCAACATCCTCAGAACAAAACTTGACAGAACAACTCTTTTTTGAAGCAAGGACAACAACACCGATAATACAATAATGACATGTTGCACTTGCACAACAACATGCACAAAAGTATCACAAGGACTCAATGATGAGACAACAAGATACTTGACCATTGCATAAGCAAGGTGGAAACAACAAAAGAATAACCACCCATAGGATAAATCCACCATAATAAACATATAAGAGAGAGAGAGAGGACACCACCTACATGATTATTGATTACCAATCCATGATCATGTTCTCTCACAAAACCACACAAAGAAGGGATGAGGGAATCATCAACCTCCAATCCACATACAAACCCACCAAATAGCTCTAAACATAGGTGCAAACCTTCACACGAGGTTTCCTAATGAAGAGGAACAACTCTCCACTAACTGGAATGATGACAAGTCACTTTTAGACCTCACATTTCCCAAGACATCTCGTCACAATGTGAAAACACACAAGTAGGAGAATACTACCCCACAACACCCCATGACCTATGAGGAATGTCGGTAACACTTACAAGATGAGCCATGAAGGATTCCAACCTTCCCTATCCTCCATAATACTAGAAGAACAATCTCCCTAAAGGTTTTCCAACTGAGTCATTTTGGGAGGTTGCACAAAATATGATGCAGGAGATGACGTAAGTCCTCAATGATGACACTTGATAACTAGTTCAAGGTACTACTAGGACCCCAACACCATGGTGAACAACTTTCATTTACATTGTTTTCCCATGTGATGCCCATAAAATTGAGAGAGAGAACAAGTGCAAAGTTAGAAAAATTTGACTAGGTTTTGAAGGTTCAAACAACCAAAATGATCAAAACGAGAAACATACAAGATGTAAAAATTATTTGACAGTGGCAAAAGGCTAGAAAACTCCCTAGTTATCCCTAGTTATGAGGATTTACATCTTGTTTTTGTATGAGGTCGCATAAATAGTGTTGCAAGGAAAATTTGAGAGTTTATGGCTTATCAAACCAAGCCGCCCAAAAATACCATAAGTTCATCCAAAGTTACCAGGCCTCCCAATTGGAGTTAGACAATTATTAAAACAAGCTAGGTTAACACAATGAAGAAAAGGTCACCCAATTACAAGACCAAGCCACCCAACTATGAAAGATGACCCTTAAATTCATTTTAAGCACCAAATGAGATGTTCCTAAGTTTTGTAACATCAGGAAAACAAAAGTAGGATTAAAGCAATAACAATGCAATCAAACTTGAATCATAATCTAATTATAAACAACAAAACACAGAGACAATTACAAACATAAACAAAGAGCGATCTCACCCAGTATCTACATCCTTCCATGAATGACCTCGATTGTCCTCCATTTCGCCATGATGGTATTCTTGCCCTCAAATTTTCAGTATGTGTGCAAGTATAGCCTTGATGTATGTGATTATAGAAAAATATCAAAGATTAAACAAGTGCTCCAAAAGTAATAAAATTTTAGGAGTTGCAATGATGAGAGACAAATCAATTTATAGAAAATTGATCATTCAAATGAGAGGCCAAGATTGAAAGATAGAAAAATGATTCAGATTAAAAGATTCGACATGCATTGAGATAAGTGTTAGTACTGACATGAGTGATAAAACCTAAGAATAGAGATCAAGATTAAATAATGATTTAATCTCTAGTTGAAATTATTCAAAAATTAGAAGAATAATGTTTGCATGAAAAGGATAAAGATAGATTAAAGAAAATGATCTATTTGAATGCACACATAAATTAATCAATTAAATAAATATATTAAATAAATAAATGTGTACACATGCATAAGAATTAAAGCTAGATAACTTACTGGTTAAGACAGAGAGTTTATTCGTGAAAAACACTTAGACATTAAATAAAGAGATAACTAACTGATTTAAATAGATCTCGAGTCAAGTGGAAATGAATACTTAGATAACTTAAACAATTATCTAAATATAGAAGAATATGTTCAAAATAGACTTTTATGAATTAAACGACTATTTAATTCAACATTCAATATTTAGGGATTAAATTAAATAAATAAGATTTATTTAATTGACTAAAGAAAAGGTTAAATGAATAATTTAATAATTAAAGTATTTATTTAATTAATCCAGACTGAATAAAGATAATATGAATTAATTAAATAATTAAGTTTATTTAATTAATAGAAGAATAAATGTTAAAATGAACTAATTAAATAATTGAAAGTTATTTAATTAATAGATGAGAAACGAAGTTTAGAGAATAATTAAATAATTAACATTATTTAATCATGACAATGAAAATACAAATTATAAAAAAATTGAAGTCACAGGCTTAGACCAAATTTCAGTGTCTACATATTTCCCCTCATTGATACAATGTTGTTTCGGCATTGTGTCAAAGAAAAAGATAGAAAAAAAGAAGGTATGCCCCAATGAAAGTAGGATGAGGAAGGATGATGAGGAAGTACTAGTATGCCCCCTCGAGAGGACAAGCAGGTTCAAAGAACACGAATGTGCTATTGAAATCATTGAGAGAACTTGAAGATGAAGGACAAAAGGATAGGGGAAAATAGATCAGGATGATGAAGATGTAGAAAAGAAGTATTAGCATGGAAGAAATGGATGTTAGTACTAGAAATCTTCAATAGTTTTTCAAAAAACAATAGGCCTTGCATTAAATCATCATTGGGTGGTAGCTAATACGAATGTTGAAAAACAACATGATATGACATAGATCAAGGTGTGCAAGGTCATCCACCTGCTAACAACAGACAATCGTAGACAAGGAATGTCCTAACTCATACTAAGGGCACAATTGCCCTAGTCTATTTGTCAAGGAAAACCACAGACAACAAATAAATAAAAGATAGGTCATGAGACATCATTGCTCCTCTAAATCCTTCATGGGACATCCTCAAGGAAATTAGTAACATGACTTAAAAATTAAAGTTAAAAGATAGTCGACTAACAATAGTCAAAGAAAAAATAATTATGATACATTGTTTCCTCTCTAAATCCTTCATGGGACATCCTTGAGAAAGCTAGTATCATGATTCCAAGTTAAAGCCAAATAAAATGATAAGAGAAACAAGTCACAAAGTCAAAAGCCAATAAAATTATTTGCCAAAACTTGATCTATTTTGTTTGATTGTTTTGATTGATAAGATGTTTGATTAATAAGACCTAGTTTTAGGAAAGACACATATTGTATAAGATGTTGAGTCTGGTTTCGAGTTTATGACTATTTGTATAAGGCATGACAAAAGCCTGGTTTTAGAAAGACACATGTATCATATAAAACGTTGAGTCTGATGTTGTTGATGTGATAACCTGTGTAAGGCCATGTTGATTTGTTTGGAAATGTCTGTATTTAGGAAGGACTCATCCTGAATAAGACATAGGTTGATTGTTTTGCTAATATATGTTTTCAAGAAGGACACATCCTGTAGCAAACATAAATTGATTTCTTATGATGGTTATTTTGGAAATTTGTTTAATTTGACTTGATGAGATTATGGACCTGTTCATCTTGTTGATGCATGACTTGATATGATGTGCTGAAAACTATTTGTGTTTGATGATGAACCCTAAAGGACTGACCTAGTGCAGCCTCAGGGGCTCATCAATTGATGGCCTTGCCTACATTATACATGCAGAGACCTCATAGTTCGACTAGACTTTGATTGACAAGACTGAATATAAAAAGCCTAATTGATTTACAAATATAAGATCTGTTTGATAGTGAATGTGACAAACCCTAATGGACTGACCTAGTGTGTCCTCAAGGGCTCATCGGTTGATGGCCTTACCTATGTTATACATGCAGAGACCTCGTAGTTAGACACGACCAATGACCCTGTCATATTGACATATGGATTGAGTCATGATTTTATACAGACAAACCTAAAAGGACTGACCTAATTCCTTGGGGGCACATTGGCATATGGCCTTGTCTACATCCAGTCACAGAGGCAACGTAATTCAAAAAATGACAAAGACTAACAAGTGCAACTGACCCTGACTCTATTTTTAGATTTTTGACATGTTTTGATTTTTTTGTCTTTTGAAGTTTTTTTATGTTTTTGGATTGTTTCAGAACATTTTGTGATGTTTTTGGATTTTTTGATGGTTTTACATCTTCAGGATAGCCAATGTAAGAACCAAATATGACATAGGTCAAGTGCTTGCCCCCAGTCAAGTATAAGACCAATTGATTATGACTAGGATGGGATGGGGGATATGTAGTGCACTCAATGTCAATTGTTCCAAGTTATGGAAATGACAGCCATTTATTATGAACGGTATGTACAAGTAATGGATGGGAAAGATATGATATGTATAATGATAGATAGTATGTACAGGTACGTCAGATTAGAATAATGGTAGACAAAGGAGCAGAGTCAACTACACATGGCGCCTGTTTGCCAGGTTTTCACCATGGTACTTATCCAAAGTGCCACCGAAGTGGTTTTCACTATTGGATGACCTATTTCTCTTTACTATTTTTTTGTTGATTTTCTTTTTTTTTTTTATGTTACCAAGACGCCTGTTTGTCAGGTTTTCACCTAGGTAATATTTTTTTTTTTTTTGCATTTTTGATAATTAAGACAAGGCTCTTAGAAGTTATGCATAGAACTTCTTCAGATGAAGACTATTGATAGTTTCTGAAAAAAGTTCTCCTTCAGGAGTAGAGAGTTGATATGCTTTTGATCCAAAGGCTTCTATGACAATGTAGGGTCCCAACTAATTAGGTTCAAACTTTATCGGTTTCTCTCTTTTAGCTTAATTCTTAGGATTCTCCATTAAGACCAAGTCACCAATGTCAAAGTTTCTATTCAAGACCTTCTTGTTGTAGTTGCGATGAAGACTATTCTAATATGCTTGGAGATGATCTAATGCCTTATGTCTTCATTCATCTAGGAATTCTAGCTCATGTAGTCTTGAAACTCGGTACTCTTTATTGTCAACATGCTCTTTCAAAGATACCCTTAGGGAAGGAATCTTGACCTCAATAGGCAAGATGGCCTTAGAACCAAATACTAAGGAATATGGTATGGCACCAGTGGGAGTATGAATACTTGTGCGGTAAGCCCATAAGGCTGGGTTAAGTTGTAAATGCCAATCATGACCAGCATCATTAACAGTCTTTTTGAGGATTCTAATGATAGTTTTATTAGACGCATCAGCTTGGTCGTTACCTTTTGGGTAATATGGGGTGGAAAAATGATGTTGGATATGGACCTCTTCATAGAGATGATAGACTTCTTGGTTCTTGAATGGACGACCATTATCTATGATAATGGATTAAGGAACACCATACCCACAGATGATATAGTTCAAGATAAACTTAGAAATTTGTGTGTCAGTAATGTAGGTCATGGGAATAGCCTCAATCCACTTCATAAAATACTCAGTGGCAATAATGATGAACTTATGGCCATTGGATGATGTGGGATGTATCTTACCTATGAGATCGAGTCCCCATTGGGAAAAGGTTCATGGTGACATTATGGGATGGAGCTCCTATGCTGCTGCATGTATCAAATCTCTATGTACCTGGCATTGGTGACATTTCTTGACAAAGATATATGAGTCCTTTTCCATGGTAGGCTAGTAGTAACCCAGTCTCATAATCTTCTTAGCTAAGGTAGGACCACTAGAATGGGATCCACATACCTCATGTACCCCATGCAAGGTTGCTTGTGCTTCTTCAGTATCGAGACATCTCAATAGGGTATTGTCTAGGGCATGTCTGTAAAGGGTGTCTCTGATGATGGTGTACTTGGCTGACTTACGAAGGAATGTCCTACATTAGTTATTAGAAAGGTTAGGGGGTATGATCTTGGCATGGAGGTAGTCATAGATATCTTTATACCATAGGGAATCATGACCAACAATATCACACACCATATTTGAATCTGAGATGTCATAGGCAGGGACCAAGAGCTATTCTACCAAGAACTCAAACTTAGGAACATTGCTAGGTATGTCCACGAGTGAAGAAATAGTAGCCATGGCATTTGCTACCCTGTTTAGAACACGAGGTACTTGATGGAAGTCAACCTTGTCAAAGTACTTTTTGAAACTATCGGCCATGCATTTGTAGGGAGCAAGCTTTTCATCCTTAGTCTCATAGTCATCATTTACCTATTGGATTACCAATTGAGAATCACCATAAACCTATATGTTCTTGAACTTCCATTTGAATGCCATAGGTAATCCTGTCACAAGAGCCTCATATTCTGTTATGTTGTTGGTACATGGAAACACAATCCTAAATGACTTAGGGATAGAATCACCCTATTGTGTGATAAACAATATACTAGCCCCTGAGCCATGATTTGTATGAGACCCATCAAAGTATAGTTTCCATGTCGTGCTGTGTCAATGGTGAATATAAACTCATTAGGAAAATCTGCAACTAAAGGGTGATCTGCTTGTATCGGTGCATCGACCAACTGATTAGAAATTACTTGTCCCTCAATAGCTTTTCTCTCTATGTACTAGATGTCATATTCACTAAGTATCATCACCCATTTGGCTAGTCACTCTGTTAATGCTGCTTTTCTTAGGAGATATTTTAAAGGATCTATCTTTGCAACTAGCATTGTTTGATGGTTCAGCATATAGTGCCTTAGTTTTTGAGTAGCAAATACTATCACAAGACAAGCACGTTCAATGGTACTATAATTAAAATCATAACCTACCAAGGTGCAACTAATATAGTATACTTCCCTTTCATGACCCTCATTGTCATTATGTGCAATCAATGCTCCTAGTGATGAATGTGTTGTTGAAATATAGAGAATCAATGGTCATCCCTCAATAGGTGGCATTAATATTGGTGGTGTGAGTAGATAATCCTTAATCAGTTGAAAAGCTTCCTGATACTTACCTGTCCACACAAAGGGTACTCCTTTTCTGAGTAGATGTTGAAAGGGATGTGTTTTGTCTACTAACTGCACTATGAATCTTTTGATGGATTGCAGCCTCCCTTGTAATGTCCTTAGTTTACTAAGATTAGTTGGTGGAGGCAAGTCTATGATTTCTTTTACCTTGGCGGGATCCAATTCAATGTCTCATCTATAAATGATATATCCCAAAAGCTTTCTTGATTTCACTCCAAACACACATTTCTTGAGATTTAGTCTCACTTTATACTCTTCTAGCCTTTGAAATATCTTGTCTAAAACCTATAAATGGTCAACCCTTGTCAATGATTTAGCAATAAGATCATCGACATAATCCTCCATAAGAGTGTGTATAAGGTCATGAAAAATAGTTGTCATAGCACGTTGATAGGTTGCTCCAACATTTTTGAGTTTGAAGGGCATAAAATTCCAACAATATGTTCCCCATGGACATGTGAAAGTTGTTTTAGGTTGGTCTTTAGTGGAAATTTTGATTTGATTATATCCTAAAATCCATCCATAAGGGATAACATCTCATAGCCCATTGTCAAGTCAATAATCATGTCAATGTTTGGTAAAGGAAAGTCATCTTTAGGGCATGCTTTATTTATATATCTGGAATCTATGCAGATGTGGATGCCTCTTGTTGGTTTTGTGACTGGTACCATATTAGAAATCCAATCTACATAGTCAATTGATCTAATGAAGCCAATGTCCAACAGTTTCTTTAGCTCAGCCTTGACTAGTAAAGCAATCTATGGGTGCATTTTTCTCAATTTTTGTTTTATTGGTTTTACACTTGGTTGTAAGGGAAAATGATGTAGTACAAGTTTAAGATCTAGCCCAGGCATTTCTGCATATGACTAGGAAAAATTAATCTATCTTTGTGTAAAGAAGTTGCAAAATTTTGGCTGCTCTGCTTCTGTTAATGATGCTGCAAAATATACCAGTCGGGGATTCTCTTATGTGCCTATGTTGACTTCCACCAATTCTTCAACTAGCATGGGTGACTTTTCCTGTGCAACAGGGAGAATGTTCAAACCTCCATCCTTAGGTGCCTCAGAGATGTTTTCGCCTTCGGATGCCTCCTTAGTTTTTTCTTTTTCATTGTCTAAAGGCGCCTTTTGGTTTTCACCTATAGACTCATTATTTTTATCTTTTTCATTCTTTTTATTATTTTTGCAACTAGAGGGTTGAACAGATTCCCCAAAATATGTCATGTTGTCCAAGTCAATGGTAAATCCATCCTTATGATCTCCACTAGGTATGCTTTCTCATAATCCTAGGAACTCAATGATTGCTTCGTCGTTCTCAAAAATGTCTAAGATAGGTGTGTCTTGTTGGTCCCAATCAATGAGCTAGGGGATATACTAAAGGCATGACATCATCGGGGTTGTCAAAATTCAAAGGGGTCAAGGTAAAATCTGAGTTTTTCATATAGTCACAAAATTTTCTTACGAATTCCTCTTTACTCTTTTGCTTGGATCTAGGTGGATTTTGAGGTGGGCCTAATGCCAATGTTTGGTTATTTGAAACAAATTTGTTAGGCTCCCAAGAGGTAGGATCAAGAGATTCCCAATAGTAATGTTTAAACCATTCCTCTTTTGTGAAAGTCTTAGGTGGACAAGAATTCAATGGATTTGGGGAAGATTTCAGCATTAAGTCAAGTTCTCCAAATAGCTTATCAAGGTCCATGGTAGAGGTGGACGATAAGGAATCCCACTCATATTTGTTTGAGTTGGGGGAATCACATTAGGGTTGGTCAGATGGTTCATCGGATGTCTCAATATCTTTAGAAGCACTTACTTCCTCAAGTAAAGGTGATGTGGTACTAGGAACACCAATTTGAAGTAGTTGAAACCCAAGCCCTAAGCCTTTCGGCCATTTAGAAACAATGATTGGTTCAATCCTCCCATCTTGATGTAAGCCTAAGCCACTATGTCCATTATGTCCCTTGCTCTGCATGATGGTGAAACCCTTTCCATACTGATGTGTAGGTATATGAGCAAGTTGGGGAGGTTCTTCATTGTCTTCCCTATACAACTAGGACGTCACATCATCTTCATTTATGGCTTCTTTGCTTAATTCTCCCCATTTTGTGAAATTTGTTGTGGGAGGAATGTGTATAGTAACCACTGGCTGTCTCCTGTCTATTGTAGGTAAACCATAGGATTTAGGAGGAACCAGGTGGCTAACACAATAAGATGTCTTCATGTGATATTCTCCACAACCCTTGTCTTGGATCTCAACCATAGGAGTGGATGATAATGATGGTGAAGTGGATGTTTTAGAGAGAGTGGATGGATCAACATAGTGAGATGAATTGGATGATGAAGCTTCTTGGTTTACTGGCACTTGGCATTGGGGTATCTCTCGTAGATTGATGCAATATTGAAATGGGTCTGGGTCACCATCTATTGTTATTTCAGTTCCATTGTAGGGAAATTTGAGACATTGATGATAGGTAGAAGTAACTTCCTTCATAGCGTGAATCCAAGGTCTACCTAGTAGAAGGTTGTATGGAAGGGTGAGATCCAAGACTTGGAATTTTGTCTCCATAACTGCAGGACCAATTCTGATAGGAAGTGTTACCACCCCCTTTGATTTGTGTTCTTCATCATCATAAGCCTTGATGACAATGCTTTTGGTTGTGTCCACACATGCTTCTGAGAAGTCTAATGCCTTAACCAATTTTAAATTGAAAAGATTTAACCCTGCTCCTCCATCTACCGAAACTCGTCTGACTTTGGTTTTGTGAACAAGGACTTCAAGATGTAACGGGTCATTATGATTTGTCTTCTCAGTTGCATATTCTTGTTTAGAGAAGGTGGAATGATGATTATTGGTCAAATAGCATACCATTTCCTAGAAATGATTGACATCAAGATCATTAGGGACAATGGTGCTTTGTAAGGCCTTGTCTAAAATGGATCAATGTTCAAGGGAGATACATAACAGTTCTAAGAAAGAGATTTGGGTTGGGGTCCTCCCCAAAGTAAGTTATACTGCAACTTGGAGGTTTGTGGTGCCTGGTGTGATGGTGGACCTTGGATGGTGATCTTGGTTCAACGAGTGTTGATAGCACACTCGGGAGTTTTATTTATGATAATGGTATTGACATGCTCATCAGTGGCTCAGATATGATTGAAAATGGGGCCACTATAATCATGCTTGACACTAGCATAGTTGGCGAAAGTATAGGTCTTGTTACTCAAACTGGGGGCTTTCCCTTTCCCATGATCATGTAGTGGATCAAAAAAGACCTTGTGATCAGTGTTTGAAGATGTCAGTTTCTGTCTGCTAACCTGGATAGTTTTGTCCTCAACAAAATCCTGTATGATGTTTCTTAGTTGTCAACAATTTTGTAGGCTATGTCCTTTAGTTTGATGGAAGTCACAAAAGGCATTTTCATCCCACTAGAATGGTTTAAATTTCCCTAGATCGTATTGTCTTGGCTCTTGATGTTGTATGAGATTATGTTGCAACACTTGTTTGAAGACCGACTCTATAGGTTCCCCGAGGGGAGTGAACTCACGTTTTGGAAATCTTCTCTACTGTTGTGGCCATTGGGTGTTTTGGATAGTGTTGGGGGTTTGGTTAATGACATTGAGTGTGTTGGTAGAAGGGTTATTTCCTATAAGTGTGATGATCGGTCCTGCTTGTAAAGTCTTTGCATCAACTACCCCATCACTAGTAATGTTTTTATTCTGAGACCAAAACTTGTTTGTCATTGGGTGTGTTATGCACATTTGGATTTTTGTTGGGTGTTTGTGTCTTAAGTTATCCTTTGTCAATGAGACCTTTTTCTAGTATGAGCCCTTTTTCCACTAGTTCTACAAAGGATGTGCAACAATGACCCTCAAGTCACTTCTCAATTTTGGGTTGAGGTTTTATTGGAAGATAGTGACTTTTTGTTTCTCAGGTATCTCAATAGGACATCAACTGGCTATAGTTCTCCATCTCTGGAAGAAAGAGATAAAATTTTCTCCTTCTTCTTGTGTAGTGTGACACAAGGTTGCTATGTTGATCTCATGGTCAATGTTAAAGGAAAAGTGTTCAACAAATCTGTGAGCCAGTTCATCCCATGATTTTATGTCATAGTCAAGACCTGAAAACCACTCTAGTGCAATTCCAATAAGACTTCTCTAAAAGAGTCTCATAAGATAGGTGGGGTCATAGGCGACATCTATGCACATTGTGGAAAATTCCCTTATGTGTTCGACTGAATTTCATTTTCCATTGTACTTGGGAAAGTTTGGTATGACGTACCCATGAGGGAAAGGTGTCATGTACAATGATTTATCGAAGGGAAATGAGCCTATATCCTTTGCTAAAATTTTTTTCTTGTTAGAAACTGCCATGTTATCCATCTATGTTTGAATTACATGCATTTGTGTCTCCAGGACGTCAACTTGAGTTAATGACATGTTGGTTGGATTATTTGGGTCTATGTAGGTGTTTTGAAATCCAACGTTTTGTGATGGGTTTTGGTTAAATTTCAGTATGTAAAGTGGATTTTGATTTGGAATGTTAGTGAATGGGTTTTGATTTAGAATATGTGAGAATAGATTTTGATTCGGGGTTTGTGAAAATGGATCTTGATTTAGAGTTTGTGAAAATGGATTTTGACTCAGAATTTATGTGAAAATGGATTTTGATTCAGAATTTGTGAAGTGATGGGTCAATTTCCATATTGAAAGGAGGGTATACCTCCTACCTGGGAGACTCCAATCTGTGGTATGGTACTAGTGACATTAACACTAGGTATAACTGTTGTTTGTGGAATAGTGCTAGTGACATTGACACTTGGTATATGAGATGATGTTCTAGATTTTTTGTTCCCAACAAGAGGATCGAAGGGATTGGACAATGATGCCCCTATGGTGAAATTTATCCCCTATGTCGAGATAGGCGTACCAAATGGAGATGTGTGTATCATTGAGGAACTCTGTGTGGGTCCTCTAGATGGTATAGTAGTAATCACTTGAGGTATAGTGGCACTAGTAGTGGTAGTGTTTGTTCCTTGAGTAGATGCAGTTTGTAGGGTATGCATATCAAAACTGGGAGGTAATTTGGTACCTTCTGCTAGCAATTTGGCTAAGTATCATTGAGGATTATTTGCTAGATAGTCATCTACAAAGGAAGCAAACTCAGGGTCCTATGCAACAACATCTATTTCTTCCACTACAATGCATCCTTGTGTGTCTCTAGTAACAAATTTGTCTAACAAAGTCTTGTGAGGTCTAGATGAAGATGTCCCTGAAAAGGGGTTTGAGAACAGATTGATGAATTTTTTTGGTTCAACCATCTTTTCTCTTTCTTTCCTTTTCGATCTTGTTTCAACCATGTAATGTAAGCTCAAAGTGCAAGTGATGCAAAAGCTAAGTCTATGGATAGTATGAATCTAATCTATGTTTTTTCAGATTTTCTGAATATAAAGGATGAATGTATGTAGTTATTTTTTGATATTTTCTTTGCAAATATGGTATGTCTAAAATGATGCTATTCTAGGATGATAGTGTCTAAATATGCAAAGGTCTAAGTGATCAATTTGGAAGATTCTAAAAGAGGTTATCTATCACCTAAATTTTAACCCAGGTTTCAATTTAGTTTTGACAAGGAACCTTTGAGGGGACTAGGACCAAAAGATAAGGTGAGCTCCCAAACTAGATTGATGAGCTGGAAGGACTCACGTGTAGGACAAAAGATATGATGACTAGGTTCAATGACAAAATTTGTTGAATCAAGGGTTTATCCAAAGCGTGAAAGGTTCCTATCTTAAAATATGCAAATGATGATCTCTTTGAAGGAAATTAAGACTCTTAAGATGAAAGTAAGATCTACAATTGGGGTACCTACTGCTATAACTGAATGATTCCTAAAGGATGTAAATGTGCAAATTTCAAGAGAAATTTTTTTGGTTTCTATCCAAGAATCAATGAAAAAGGATAAGTCAAATACTAATTTGACTATTTGTTTTCAGTCTGTAACAGTGAATTCTAGTTTTCTGGTATCTGACATATGCGTTGAAAAATTTAACAGTTGTAGTTTTCTTTGTCAGTTGTGGTCTACTGGTAAATTTGGCCTCAGGTATCAGACATATGTAGTTTTGTACTAGGCAGATGTGACTCAAGGTATCAATTGTGACTCAAGACTTCTCAATTGTGGTTTTCAAGACTTTGACTGTGTATTGGTAAAACTAAGTCGGGTCTATGATAGGGGCATATGTGTCATTCTAGACTATAGATGCGGCTCACCTATTTAGATGCATCACAAAATGTTTCAAGTGCGGGTATTCCAGTAACAGAGATAATGACATGCGTGACTGGGATATCAGATGCAGTACTCTATTAAGCAGATGTGAGCTATTTTGGCAAATGCAACTCAGATTCTAGGACATGCAAATTGGACTCAATTTTTGACATATGCGACAGACGGTTTAACAAATGCATTTTTAGGGTGAATAGTTGCAATTTTTCAGTGAATTAAGTGTAAAATGACTCTATTTTTTCATCAAGTTTTTGCAAATAAAAATAATCAGAAGATAATGTATTTCTAGTTTGATGATCATGAACATGTGTAATTCTAGAAAACAAGTACAATCCTAAGGCTGGTAGTGACAATACTTGTTGAGTTCTCACTTGGGTTTCCCCAGCTACGCTTATTCAAAGCGGATGACTAGAAGCTTGACCCCATTGGCTCCCCTCCACGACACTCACTTCTTTGGGGTATCCAAGCTTCAGTACCCATGAAACTACCATGGCATACTTCTCATCTCTACTAGGAATTGTATGAACATGAGATGGCTTTAGAGGTCCGACCTCTTGCACCAACAAATAGAAGTTTTTTGGCTTACTAAAACAATTGGCTCGTAGTACGAGCACTCATTTAGGTGGCTATGCTCGCAAGATACAATGATCTCGTCTACATAACAAATATGCACCTACAACCTTAGGATTTACCTTGAGGTTTACATTTATATACCGGTTGAGAGTAGCTCGGCGATAGAGCTTCATTGCTGGTTTGAGTCGTCTTGGTGTGATTACTTTTTCCCACCAAGACAGGCCCAACTTCTAGAGTCAATAACAGGTTCTCTTGCACCTAGGATCACATGAATGTGCAAGGGGAGAGGATAGTTCTATATACTGAATCAGGTAATAACAAATTGTGCTTTCGCACCAAAAACAGTAGACAGTAGTAAATTTTAAGCCCAAATGACAATTTTCTAATCTACCAAACAATTTGTTTCAAAATAGTCTTTGACACACATCTTGCAAAATGATTCATCAGTAGTTTTGAATTGGTCTTCATCGATTGTCCCACAAAAAGGTTTCAAAAACTTGTCTTCTATGCTACGTCCTACAAACACTTATGTTAACTCCTTAAAACACATACTGCAAACCAAAAATTAGTTGAAATAAAAACACAATGAAAGACTGTAAATCAGAATTTGAACCCATAAATTTCACCAGTCAGATGCGTCACATAGAATAGCAGATGAGTCACAGATTTTCACTAGTCAATTGCATCGTACAAAGCCACAGATGCATCAATTTTTTTCAAATGCATCACTGTATTCATCATATGTGGTTCGTAATATCAATTGCATTGTTTTGTATGTCAGATGTGTCAGGTTGTACGATACCTACAAAAATTGAATAAAACGTCTATGGATTTGCGAAGAACATGTCTTCACGTCGGGTTCACCAAATTTAACATCAGGAAAACAAAAGCGGGATTAAAGCACTAACAATGCAATTAAACTCTAATCGTAATCTAAAGCTAAACAATAAAGCACAAAGGAAATTATAAACATAAACAAAGAGTGATCTCACCCAGTATCTACATCCTTCCATGAATGACCTCGATTGTCCTTCTCCATTTCATTGTGATGGTATTCTTGCCCTCAGATTTTCAGTATGTGTGCAAGTATAGCCTTGATGTATGTGATTATAGGAAAATCTCAAAGATTAAACAAGTGCTCCAAAAGTCATCAGATTTCGAGAGGAGTTGCAATGATGAGAGATAGGTCAATTTATAGAAAATTGATCATTCAAATGAGAGGCCAAGATTGAAAGATAGACGGATGATTCAGATTAAAATATTTGACATGCATTGAGATAAGTGTTAGTACTGACGTGAGTGATAAAACCTAAGAATAGAGATCAAGATTAAATAATGATTTAATCTCTAGTTGAAAGTATTCAAAAATTAGAATAACAATGTTTGCATGAAAAGGATAAAGATAGATTAAAGAAAACTATCTGTTCGAACGCATGCCTAAATTAATTAATGAAATAAAGATATTTAATTAATAAATATGTACATGCATAAGAATTAAATCTAGATAACTGACTGGTTAAGATAGAGCGTTTATTTGTGAAAGATACTCAAACATTAAATTAGGAGGTAACTGACTGATTTAAGTAGATCTTGAGTCAAGTGGAAATGAATACTTAGATAACTTAAACAATTATCTAAAAATAGAAGAATATGTTCAAAATAGACTTTTATGAATTAAACGATTATTTAATTCAACATTCGACATTTAGAGATTAAATTAAATAAATAAGATTTATTTAATTGACTAAAGAAAAGGTTAAATGAATAATTAAATAATTAAAGTATTTATTTAATTATAGTTGAAAATATGATAAAGATAAATTAAATAAGAATTTATTTAATTTAAGAAAGAGGATAAAGTTAATTAGTGATGTAATTAAATAAAGAACATTTATTTAATTAATTTGAACTGAACAAAGATAATATGAATTAATTAAATAATTAAGTTTATTTAATTAATAGAAGAATAAATGTTAAAATGAATTAATTAAATAATTAAAAGTTAATTAATAGATGGGAAAGGACTTTTAGAGAATAATTAAATAATTAACATTATTTAATCATGACCATGAAAATACGAATTATAAAGAAATTGAAGTCGTAGGCTTAGACCAAATTTCAGTGTCTACAAGTTCATTTTAGCATTTGCAAATCATAATATTGAAAAGAATGAAGAATTCATGCTTCGTACCCACACCAAGACACACAAATAATCTAGTAATATTCTGTTTTATCAAATTTACATCCATCTCAAAGAGAGGTCCTTTATCATAAATATTTCATTTGTATGAAGGATAAACATCAAAATATATGAAATAAACTAAATAGAAAATGGTTTTTTGATGTCCCTTAAGCCATGAAACTTTGATCCCCAACAATGGTTACTACACCAGTTAACCTCGTGGGATCCAAAAGATCCACTCCCACCATGCTAGGAGATAGTCACATGGACCAAAATCACAACACTCACACCAAACACATGGGGAGAGGGCTTACACACATGTCAAAGATGAAGTATACAATAAACACATATATACATCATAACAAAATACTTAACCAAAATCTCAAGATGGATACAATACAATTAATCACATGTTATAATCACTAGGGCATGACACAATCCACATTGGGAAAATTCACCAATGCCATACACAAACCGCATCAAGCTAACTCACCAATACCATACAAAGGATCATTCTTGGGAAAAATCACCAAGGGTATAACAAAATCACATTGAAGGGAACACATCATCCTTTGGTTACTACTACTCAACTACAATAGGATTAGATAAATTAGAGAGGATTAGAGGGAATGCCATCATGGAAACTCATGTGAGGCTCAACTTGGAACTAAGTATCCTATCATATAGATGAGGGTACTTGATCTTACAAGTATTACACTCCCTTACTGGATTATCATCCTCCATCATCCTTAGCTTGTATGAGCACTCAAGACCTATGTGAGGCATATCTATTATCTTGGTTAATTAATTACCCTTATTTATTTAGTTTTTACTTGTTTATCTGAACTCCCCAAACCATTATTTCCTATGTGCCACTTTGGTTTGGGTTCATGTTGGAAGCCATTCGCATAAATCTCTCTAATACCTACACCCTAAGCTCATCACATTCTCTAACAAATGGCATAGAAAATAATGCACAAAATTCAACTTTTTTCAAATTCATTGATGTTTTTCCATAACATCTATTTTCACATTTCATGAAGTACCATCTTTTCAAAACATTCAAAAAAATCCATTTACATGAAAAACTTTTGAATTTTATCAATATTTTTACAAGGAAAAAACTATAAATTTTCCAAATCCACCAATGAAATTTCATCAAATATTGAAAATTTGAAAATTTAAAAGCTAAAAATACCCTTTGGTGGAAAAAGTGCCCAACACCCTTTATAATCTATAAAACATGCATTTTACTCAATTTTCAAAAAAATGGGCAACATAACCCCACATTTTTTAAAAATATTAAATTTTAAATAAAAATCTAAATTCAATCATCTAAATTGAAAAATAACGTAGGTTGGGAGGATTCTACACTCCCCTAAACCTAATCCTACTAGCGATTTTGAAATAAATTTCTCAATGAATTAAAACAATCAAAATGCCTCAATTTCCTCCAAATTTTTAAATGATGAACACGTCAAACATGCCAAATAAGAGTTCACACAAACCAACATTCACACTCCCCTACCAATTCTTATTCCAAAGAATCCAACCTCATCAGATTCCACCATTGAATGCACTCCCAATCAACAAATCTCTAAAATGCTCCAAAGAGGGTTCCCTTTCCCCAATTTCTCTCACAAATAAAACATCAAAATGAAATGAAATGTTTTTTTTCCTTATTTACCATTTTCCAAAACCTAATATAAAATTAATAAAATTCATTTCTATTTCTTTAATTCCCAATTTTTTGCAAATCCCAAATAGACACATTAGTCAATTTTTAAATAACATATATAATTTAAATTCACGATTTAAATCCATATACACATGTATTCATTTAAATTTAAGAAATTCAAAATTCAATAAAGATTTAATTAAATCAAACATAACTTGCAACTCCCAACCTATTAAATTTTCATTATATAATTAAGTAATAGCTTATTTCATTTCCACTCTAATTCTATTTTCCCTTTTTCCTAAAACACAAAATATTTTAATAATAAATATCATAATCATTTAAATTCCTAATATTTCATTTGTGGAAACATAGAATTTAAACCATTAATTAAATTATACATTTACTAGTCATTCACAACACATAAGGATTCTAAAATAACTCCTAGACCGAATCCTAGTTCACATGAGGTCAAATATGACATATACCATACTTGATTCAAGTACAATTGGGGAATGGATAGGGAGGCTCAATGTGACATATTTGAATTAACCATCATTCACAAACAACTTAGAATTGTGTATCCAGGTGGAGAAATAACCTCGTACCTATAACTATTCAACGCATGTCAAGGATACCTACTCAATGTATATATAGCCAAAGCATATCATAATCATCCCAACTAGGTCCAATAGCATAAGTATACAATAAAATCTATACATTTTTCATATAAATCATTTCTTCCAAACATCAATAATTAGGATCACATTTAATCATATTAGCATATATAAAGCACATCATTGAATTGAAGCATAATAATAAACCAAGCATCTAAATATACAAAATTTCAACAAGTGACATGTTGAGGAAAATTATCTCAAACATGGTTCATACACACCCTTTAGAGCCATAAAATAATCACCACAAAAATCACGGGGAAACAGTGAAGTTGAAACATTGATCTCACATTAACAAGATGCAAATGAGAGGGGCACTACATCCTCCCCCACTAAAATTAGAATTACTCTTGGAAGCTTGCATAAGCAAGGATAGGTACACCTAGTACATGATCCTTCAAGCACATTATACTCACAAGATCAACCATCTAAACCCTCACCAAGTCTAGGTCGCAAACACAAACACATAACTCTAGAGGTGTACAAGTTAAATGACCGCTCGCCACTAGGTGCATAACCACCTCGAAGCTCACCATACTACCTTCACTAGCCACCATTACAACCAATGGAAAGAACTGACTATTGGGTCCATCAACTCACAAGGATAGAGGAAACACTACCTCACCTCCATTCCCACCAAGAGCATGCCTCACTTCCAACTATGACACTCACCATGAGGTTCTCTCTCGAGTACCACTTGGAGAAAGTGAGAATTTCCTAACCACACTAGTTCCTCAATGTGAAACTAGGAACAATATAGGGGTCCTTAGAGGCAAGCATCTAGGAAACTACCTCTAAAAAACATAAGCACTCCCCAAACAACAAGGCTTAAAGTAATGTCAAACTCACATCGCAACCACCAAGGAAGCAAATGAACACTAAGGATAGGAGAAAAACCCAATTTTCCACTATCATGATGCTTAATTATGACCCAACTAAAGGTTAAAAAACCAAAAAAGATCATGAAATCACAATTGGAAAGGTAACCAACAACCACTATAGGTCTCAACACTAAGCACTATCACAAAAGAATACACAAGATAGCCAATTCCTCAGACCAGAACTACACCTTCTTCTAGCCTTAAGCTAGGAACACTACTAAATAGCTAAGGAGAGACTCCTCAAACCACTAGGACAACTTCAACTAGAAACTTAACAAGTTTACACATATATAATGAAATCGAATAAAAACACTAATATGTGTTGAAGCACTTACTAATGCATCTTCATACCTTGGACTATGTCAAACATAAGTACAAGTATGGAAATCACATCCAAAATGACATGATGTGTGTCTTCATGCTATCAACTAACATGGATTTTAGTGCCTAAAACACCTTAATAAACAATCATCTAATACTAAGGCACTAGGAAACATGGTCACAAGACAATAACAAGCAAGGTCGAGACAAGAAAGAGCACACACAATTGGTGGACTAAATCACACCCAACCATCTACTAGAAAGAAAATTTAGGCACAATGAAAACATAATTATCCACACATACAATCTCACTCAAAGAACATATAATTTCATAAAATCTCTCCTAAATATATTTGAATACACTTTATTCAATGCCAAGCACAAGGACATTCACATACATTGAATCCACTCAAAGCTAAAAAACTATATGCATATAAGCATTTTACAAAATTTCCAAACACCAAACAACATCCAATTTCACCTCATCATGAACAAGAATTTTGATGCAATATGATTCTATTTAACACAATGTTCACCAAGACTTATCACATTCTCTTCCATCTACTCCCTTGTGCATTCTATTAGGGGTTCATAATGAACATGATAGAGAAACGAATTTAACATAGAATAAGACCAACAATTTCAAACTTTTAGAATAGCCACCATAAAGATAAAATATGACACAAGAGGGAAATTATCAATTCCAAAAATAAGTCATAAAATTCATGCATCTAAACAATAAACCAAGTGTGACTAAGGGCCACAAAATAGATAAAAGGGGAATTTTGATGACTAGACTGCTAATAAGAAAACTAGAAAATTCAATGCTATTCCTTACAATAAGTAAAAACTTCATCAATAACCAAAATAAAGCATCAAACTTGGAAAACATGATTACATGAACTGATTAACTAATGTTAGGCACATTTGAGGGAGTAAGGATGCATGAAACCTTGGGATTACAACATCCAAGATGTGTTAGAGAGAGTATGCTCAAACCCAATACACCAAATTACATTAACTATGCCAACGGAAACCACACTAAGAAGACACACTTCATCAAGACATGATCACATTATGATGCAAGAAGTCACATGCATGGTTCACTATGACATCCACCAATTCTATCCATATAATGGTAGGGCTTCACCCAAGCACCACTTTCACAAGGAAATTACAATCACAATAATGACACACATTACTCACATCATGCATCATACCACATGCTAAAAAAAAATGATATCCACATCATTCAAATGGCACATTACAATTGAGGCTCTAATCCAACTAGTATAATGCTCTTAAAAAAACATTTCCATTTAATAATTAAACATGCACCCCATGCAAGACGGAAAATAATGCCAACTACTCATCTAGGTTCTCACAAAAATCCTAGGGACAACATAATTTAGGGACATAAGTCCTTGACCGAAATGTTTTATTATGATAATGCAACATTTCATTCATGCAATAACATGATCACTTCACACATGTGATGATACTCCAATAGGAATACAATGCACAATGTACCATAGGAAATATTACTAGAAGATCACACTTACCATTCAGGCATATGACATACACCACATAAACTTTCAATGCATCTATCACATAAGAAATTTCACAATTCTCCAACCTTAGACAAAACATTAACACTCAACTCCAAACCAAGTTCAACCACAGTCACACATCCAATAGAACATGTGGGAATAAACAAGACCACTCAAGGGTCACTACACATTCACACTAAGCAAGGATTAATAGATGAAGATGGTAATCACACATGAAATCACTTCTCAACAACTCAAGGGTCTAACTCACCATCACAAGAAAAAGCATATCATGCTAAGGAAAAATGGAAACAACCCCTAATGCCAACAACAAAAACAAGCATGCAAAGACCCGACAAATACTCTCATACAATGAGCAATGCACTAGAGAGTGATTATTCTCCACTCAGGAGACTCTCAACTTGGGGTATCTTCCCATCCCTATCAAATGTGTTAGGGTCTAGGAGGCACTCTTTGTCCTCAAACATATTGTACAAGTTGGATCACATTGAACCCTTAGAGATTCCACCCAAGGAACCCATGCAAGAATCCAAACTCTTTCTCACTAAAGCAAGCACTTGCATGATCATGCACCAAGCATCAACAACCACATGGGCATGAAAATGAACCAAAGATCCTAATATTGCAACATGGGTTCTAATACTAAATGTAATTCCCTAAGCTAACATGCTCAGAACAAAACTTGATAGAACAACTTTTTTTTGAAATAAGGAGAATATGTCGATAATACAATAATGACATGTTGCACTTGTGCAACAATGTGCACACAATTATCACAAGGAAATAATGATGAGATAAAAAGATAATTAACCATTGCATAAGCAAGGTGTAAACAATGGAATAATAATGACCTATGGGATAAATCCACCATAATGAACATACAAGAGAGAGAGAGGACAACGCCTACATGACGATCAATTACCAATTCATGATCACATTCTCTTGCAACACCACACAAAAATAGGATGAGGGAATCATCAAAAACCAATCCACATCAAAACCCACTAAAAAACTCTAAACATAGGGACAAACCTTCACACAAGGTTTCCTAACTAAGAGGCACAACTCTCCACTAACTAGAATGATGACGAGTCACTTCTAGACAACCTAATTCTTCCCAAGACATCCTGTCACAACACGACAACACACAAGTAGGAGAATAATACTCTAAAGCACCCCATGAACTATGAGGAATTTTGGAACCACTTACAATATGAACCATGAAGGATTCAAACCTTCCCTAGCCTTCACAAGACTAGAAGAACAATCTCCCTAACCTTATGTTTTCCAATTGAGTCATTTTGGGAGGTTGCACATAAAATAATGCAAGAGATGGCATAAGTCCTCAATAATGACACTTGAGAACTATTTCAAGGTACTAATAAGACCCTATGACCATGGTGAACAACTTTAATCTACATGGTTTTCCCGTGTGAGGCCCCAAAAACTGAGAGGAAGAACAAGTTCAAAGTTAGGGAAAATTTGACTAGCATTTGAAGGTACAAACAACCAAAATGATTCAAACAAGAAAATTATAAGGTGGAAAAATTATTTGAAAATGGAAAAAGGAAAGAAAAACCTTGGGTACATCTTGGGTTAAGAGGATTCACATTCTATTTTTGTATGGGAAAGAGGCCACCCAAACACAGGACAAGGTTGCCCAAACAGTGTTTTCCAAATTTTAGAGTTTTTGGCTTGTCAAACTAGGCTGCCCAAAAATACTACATGGCCACCAAAACATACCACAAGGCTACCCAAAGTTACCAGGATGCCCAACTGGAGTTAGAAAATTCTTCAAATAGGCTGGATTAACACAATGAAGACAAGGTTGTCCAATTACAACACCAGGTCACCCAACTATGAATGATGACCCTTAAATTAATTTTAAACACCAAATGAGATGTTCCTAAGTTTATTTTAGCATTTTCACATCATAATATTGAAAAGAATGAAGAATTCATGCTTGATACCTAGAATGAGACACACTTGTATAAGCTAACAACCTAGTTTTTTATCAAATTTACACTAATAGATTTGACTGCAAAATATGACGAAACAGATCGACGAAATATGTAAAATACGATGTTCGTCGGGTGCTTGTAAAATTTGATGTGTAATTTCCAACTTTTTTGAAAGTTTATCCCCGATGTTAGTCAAAATTTTGACAAACCTGGCATTCGTCGAAATGTCGACTATTATTTTTGTCGAATGTTCGACAAACTAGAAAAAATTAAAAAAAATCAAATTGTGGCCGACATAAAGAAAAGTGAGTTCGCGCCTGATTTATTGCGACAGTGTTTTGCTCTACTTGAGACAGTTTGTGGAGAACTAAGGACGATTTTCTTGGGAAAAATCAGAAAAAATTCAAGAAGATATCACAAGGTTGAGGGTAGTCATTGTCTTTTTGCAGAATTCAGTTGTGAAGTCAGATTTGTAGTTCTAGGTTTGAAAATCATATTTTAAAGCAACATCTCATCAGATTTCATTTTTAGAGGTTAAGGGTTTTGAGAATTTCATGTCCAGATTTTGTTGTGTGGAATCACCATAAGATCACAACAGGAACAGATTCTTGTGATCAGAATTATGTGATCCATAACTCATATCGTGTGGCACATTTGTGCTATAACAAATACAGATGCATTCATGTGTGACCCAAGTTTAATGTGGCTATGTTGTGATAGAAATGGAGCACTCATATAATGTAGTTAATTCAGGTTGTATAATGTAGGTGTCAATCATCATTGGGTGCATTCAGGTTGTCTCAAGTTTAACAGGTTAGGATGTAATTATAGCATGATCGAAGAGTGATTACCTCTTGCTACAATAAAGAGCCTATAACTCTGGTTGATATGCAGTGGTTGTGTTATATCAATTATGTAGTGCATTCAAGCACAACCCATGTTTAATGGGCTATTCTAGAGAGTGATCAAGATTTTCTAAACCTTATGAATGTTACTTGACATATATTTGCATAATCTGAAATTCCTTTAGAGGCTTTTGAAGTATCAATGTATCCTATGTAGGGTTTAGAATGATTTCTTTTAATTAAAAAAATAAATAAATGATGTATTTCCTGTAATTAGATAATGTGGAGATCTCCTAAATCTGCCCCAGCACACTATCCTCTTTGGCACTGTATTCATTACTCCAACTACTAGGTTTTTGCATGTGACATCTTTAATATCTTCATGACCGTGGCTTTTAAATAGATCTTAGTCTTTGCTTTAATCCTTTTCATGGTAACCCTTGAGTTCCATAATCCACCTTCAATCTCTTCTAAGAACGCTATCTTAAGCTAGACTGCATAGTATGCATATAAAGCAAGTCCTTCATACCTGCCATTGTTCCAAACCACCACTCACTGCCTTGCTTGAAAATGTTGCCTCCATAAGCACAATAGCATGTTTTAAAATCATGGTTGCCAGTGATTGACCATTAAGCTCACCACTTTCATCATGAAGATACAATGAAATTTTTGTCTTCAAACTCAAGGCATTATGGAAGATAACATTGTGAATTGTTTGTTGTGTACAATTAGATTTTCTTGCACATTTACTGCTTTGCTAACTTCCTTTAAGACTGGGTATTGCACCCTCAGCTGCAATCTCAAACAGCTCACTCACTATCACTTGAAGATTCCTTTCATGAGCATCCTTCTATAAAATCAAACTATGCCCTATAGACTGCCTACTTACTACAGGGGACTCATTGTTTCATGGTATTGTAGTTCTTAAGATCCTTCAACCTTATTGACACTACTTCACAGTTCACAAGGTATTATTCACTATTCTCCCATCTTTGATGAGTCTCAAAACACTGCTCAAACATGCAATCCACTACCTCCATTATACAATATTAATGGCTAAGAAGAAATATTGAACCTATGATTACCACTATTACTTCATTTGGACAGTCATTCCCTATTGCATTTGCCTTGTCTAACATTACCAAAAGCATTTGAAAAACCCTTAAGGTCAGCAAGGGGGTAAGGAAACTCACTGTTAAAATCTCCACTTTACTATGCAAGGTTTGAGCTTTTATTATCTTTTCAACTGCTAGCCTATTTTTGATCATCACATCTCAGAGTATTTGTCATTCTTCTCTAGTAGATTGCATTTACAAATGTCGATTAAGCCACTTGAGTGTGCTTGTTATTGGCTGATCTTTAGATTGCAAGAGATTTTGTTATTACCTACATTGTCTCAATCTTTTGGTGTGCAACCTCACTAATCCGCTATAGTTATTGGTTATGTTTCTACGGAGGCCTAGGTTTTGTACCCTAATCATGCCCTTACCAATGCTTCTGTTGTTTTTTATTAGGGCTCTCTCAATGTTGAGGGCCCTAGGGATAAGCTCGTCATAAGAAGTGACACATTGCATCTTTAACTAAAAGGATAAATCTGTATTGACATTAGCAATGATGAATCCGACTCATTGCTCCATAGGAATGGGTCACTTGCTCTTACTAGCTCGCTACCTCCATTTTTGTAGGAATTTTGTGATCAAGTTCAATATTTCGATTTTAGGAGTCTTAACAGTTGGAAATCATAGTAAAATCAGAATTTAATAAGTTTTGGAATTAGCATTGTAAAGTGTTTTTTGGGGTCATTAACTTCAGACTATCTTCTCTTTTGCAGGGGTGGTTGCATGCCAAAAATTTTTGGTGTAAAATATCAGAATTATTAGACTATGTTACCTATCTATGAATAAAAATTATTGGAGTGTGAGTTTGATATTTTTTGAAGATCGAAATAGTCAAGCTTGGCAAAGAAAAATCATGTCAGATACTATTTGTCCAAAACAAAATGAAGAGACACTTGATAGATTGTGGGCTAGATTGAAAGAAAGGGTGATGGGAAATGTTATTATCTTTGCAATAGTACGAAGGGCTTAAAAGACGAGGCGACTTTTAATCACAACGGTGAGAAACATTGTAGGCAACATGGTCACGTTGAAGGGGGCATGATTATAGATCCATTAGTAGGATTGTTCATTATATGTGTTTATGATATTGATTGAATTTGTAAATGTTTATATTGTTTAACATTATATATATATATATATATATATATAATCCCTTGATCATGATCATGGTTTTATTTGTCTATCATTATTATAAGGTGAGAGCCCTAGAGGCCGGTAATTATGGATTATCTGACTAGAAGAATGTAGTTTTAAGCGGATGAACATGGAGTACATGAATGTCGAAGATGAAGTTAATGATCCTATGGAAGAAGATGATCATGCGCCATAAAACACAGTTGAAGATGATGGTATGAATACATTGATCCATGACACATTTAGTGGCAAATCTGATCATGATGATCAAGATGACTTTGATGATGTTCATGATTTGTACTTGACAAGACATCTGAGCCTTTATAAGAGAGCTCACGAAACAACTCTTCTCTCTGTATTATTATTCAGCTGTTGAACTTTAAAGGTTATGAATGCTTTATCAAACATATAGCAATCACAGATGTTAAGGTATGTCATAAATGTCATCTTTTTTCATCTATTTTAATTGTCATTAGTTCATCACTAGTAAATAAAGGATGAAATATGTACCATTAATATTCTTTATATGAACAAATTATTTTTGTTGTAGATTGATTGGTGAATTTTTGTTACCACCATCAAATATTTTACCTCGCTCATACCGAGATTTATGTGCCATTATGAAAGATATCGGAATGGAGTATCAAGCAATAGATGCATGTCCCAATGATCATATTATATATCATAAACAATAGGAATTTGCAATAGATGCATTTCCCAATGATCATATTATATATCATAAAGAATAGGAATTTGCAACAGAATGCCCGAAATGTCATATCAGTAGATATCGAACAAATCAAGTAACAAAAAAGGTGCCTCGCAAGGTTCTTCGTTATATTCCCATTATTCCACTTATGCAATGATTATTTAGGTGCGAAAGCTTAGCGCAATTGATGGATTACCATGCACGGAATAGAAGTGGAGATGACATTCTTCGAATGCCTGCAGATGGTTCTGCATTTAGGGACATAGAGGAAAAATGGCCACACTTTAAAGAAGAACCTCGTAATCTCAGGCTTTCATTGGGAGCCGACGGTGTCAATCCATTTGGAGAGCTGAAATCTATTTACTCAGTGTGGCATGTTTTTGTTATCAACAATAACATTCCTCCATGGATGTCAATAAAGAGGGAGCACATAATGTTGTCAATGATTGTTCCAGGTATTTATTTACATCAATTTTCTTTAACGTAGTAGCATCTCATTTGTCTTATTTGTTGCATAATGACTTATATTTTTTCATTCAATAGGCATGTACATTAATTTATATATATATTGTAGTAAAATGGTTATAATAATTATGTAATGTTTATGGTCATTCAACTAGGTAAGTACTAGGTGAAAGATATGAATGTATATATCGAGCCTCTTATCGACCAGTTACTAAAGTTATGGAATGGCGTCACTATGTATGACGTCTCCAGACCAATAGGACAAAGACAATTTCAATTCCATGCAATGCTTGTATGGATAATTTATGATGCCCCAGGGCTAACACATTTTTGTGGTATGTTATAACGTTCGACTGCACTTTAACAATATTTAATTTGATGAAGTAGATATCATGAATGTTTTTAAAATAATCTATTCATTATTTATAATTATAAAAATTGACATATTTAATCCAATTATATATCATCTTGCAGGTCTTCAAACAAAGGGAAATTTGTATTGTCCAATTTGTGGTCCAAAGATGAACTTCATCGTTCAACAAGTTTAGGAAAGAAGGTGTTTGATGAGTATAGGCACTTCCTCCATAGAAATCATAAGTATCAAACTATTGAAAAATATCTTTTCAATGGGAAAGAGGAGACTACATCAAAACCAAGAAGAATGTCACCTCACCTATGGAAGTTGGAATATAATAGAATCAATCGTCAAGGTTATACATCCGATCAAATTGTTTATCTATCATATATGATATGTTTTGAATTTATATTTTTATATTGTGTTGTGTTTACTCATGTTGTAATTGTCAATGATTGTCGCTGTTAATTTGTTTAACTTATGCTTATCAAGGTCGTCAAGCCATCAATGGTCGGCTTCCACAGGGACTGAAAAGTTATCCCAGACAATTTAGTAGGTTGTCCTACTATGAGTAGTTACAAAACAGCATTTGTTTGATACAATGCATATCGGAAAGAATATAATAGAAACGCTATGAAAATATTGGATGGAAGGCATGACAAAGAAAAAATTGTAAAAATTTGTAGTGACATCTCGTGAAGCCAATCATGCAAATGAAAAATGTCATTGAATTGAATAGTGATGGAGACCAAATTATTGAGGCGGCCCTTCCTTGGTTACATCAGAGCAACAAAAGCAATGCTATAAAAGAAGTCATACAAAAAATAAGGATTTCCCACAGGATTTGCTGTGAACATAAACAATATAATAACAAAGAAAGGTGAATTTGGGTCAGGGATGAAAATGCATGATTGGCATACCTTCATTAAGGTAATTATTCTGGTATATTATATACACTTGTATAATGTATGTACTTTTCAGTGTATTGTGTTTACTACTTTTGGAAAAATAATGAAAAGATCATTTTATAATTGTTGCAGTACGTTCTACCTCTATCTCTCCTAGACAACTTTGACAACAATGTGAAGCAAGCTATATATGATCTTGGAAAATACATGAGGTGTAAGTAGTGAGATTTGTTCAATTCATTGTATACATCTTATAATTTCCATTTGTTTTACTTGTTATGTAATATATTTGTGCCTTGGAATCACTTGTAGATGGCTATCATCTAAAGAAATCTATAAAGAAGATATAAATTATTGGAAGAGAAAAATTCCTCATCTAATGTGTGAAATGGAAAAGTGTCTACCCTCAACATTTTTCAATGCACAAGAACACTACCCCATACACCAAGTTGAGGAGATTGAATTGTGTGGACCTGTACACACAAGGTCAATGTGGATGGTTGAGAGGCACTTGAAATTTTGGAAGGCTTTGGTTAGACAAAGAGCACATCCTGAGGGTTCTATGGTGGAGGGATATATGGTATACCAGACCATGGTGTACATTAGTGAATATCTTCTTAAGTTTGCAGCAGCATCCATTTAGGATCGTGATTTGGGATCCCAACTCCACACCAAGGAGTACCTGATGGGAAAAGGTAGATTGAGGAAAGTGAAAGGTAATTATAAGATGGTTATGGAGATTAATTGGAATACATTTTACATATGGTTTTTATGTATATTGTACTTATTTAATTTTTAATTTTCAATATACATCA
>VDFB02271358.1:682677609-682722908 GCA_007258455.2 Sequoia sempervirens
GTGTAGAAATTTTGGTGGCAAAGGAGATTGACAAAGGGGTAGGGTAGCGCCTTCGGAGTCAGCAAATGACCTTTATATAAGGATTTAAGATTCTTCACGCAACTGTCAACTTCAACGTCAAGACTGGTTTCAAAAAGCAACTCTTCCGCGTAATTATTTTATTGCCGTGTCGATCCCACCGACTTTTAACTGGTCAAACATGGTTGGTTTGTGTTTCCGACAAATTCTCTAGAAGTTCACAAGAAAATTCTAAGAAATTTCCTAAAAGTTCACCTCTGGTTTCTAAGAAATTCTCCAACACTTCACAGGAAACTTCCTCTCTCTGTCGTTTACTGCATTCCACTTTGTTTATCTAACCCTGATCGCTTTTGCGACTGCATATCCATACTACCTCTTTTGTGGCACACTTAACATCATATTGTTAAACTCTTCAAACTTGTGCGGAACAAGTAATGGAGATTTGTATTCAGGATCACCCTCCCACCACCAGAATCCTCTGCGATGCCGACGAGAAGTTTCACCAGTATCAGCCTCCCACCACCAAAATCCTCTGCGGTGCCAACAACAAATTTAATGTGTTTCTCAGCTTTCGCGGAGAAGATGTGAGAAAAACTTTTGTCGATCATCTGTACGAATCTCTCTCTGCAGCGGGACTTAGGGTTTTCCTCGACAGCGAAGAACTGGAGAAGGGCAAATACATCGACTCCAGCTTGCAAACAGCCATTGAATCAAGTGATATTCTGATTCCCATATTTTCCAAACACTATGCAGAATCAACTTGGTGTCTGAAGGAGGCGGTCCAGATGTGTAGATCCAACGGCTTCATCATTCCTCTGTTTTATGATGTGGAGCCCTGTGATGTTCGCTACCCTCAAAGAGAGGGAGGTCAATTCACCGAGGCATTCCAAAAACATTATAGCCATTTAGATCGGCAGGATAAAGGTACTATCGATGAATGGAAGAATGTTCTTCATCAAATCTCTTCTCTTTCTGGTTGGACAAGGGCGGAAGAATCAGGGTAAGTAATTTGCATGCTTTTTTTCAATTAACCCACGGAAAAAAGAAAAGGATAATTTCTTTTTAAAGGTCCAGTTATTATATTAGCCATATGTTTAGGGGACAAATTGTTTGTTTACTAAATCTTTCAAAATTAGCCCGATCTTCCTACCTCATACCAGCACATCTCTTTGATAAATTGTTTTTTTGGGTTTCTTTTGTTCTATGCCTGTTCAACTGTTTGTTAAAGTTGATTATAGCTCACTGAATATATAGAAAAATATAATCAAAGTAGATTAACAAATGTAACAACCCATCCAGGCTACCAGAAATAAGCTCCTTTTTTCGCCATGATTAATTTATTATCCATATTGTCTGCAATAAAGGAATGTGGTCTTATAAGATAAATATTTTTCCTTTGTAGGCCAACCCCATCCTTTTATAACTTGTGTGGAATCTCGGATCTGATCTGATTGAGTTAAGGAGGTCAACGATCATGGTCATGGATGCCTAAGTCCTCTTGTTCCATCGCTAGGTTTTAACTGGGAGATGGGCTGTCAAATACGTCGAGATCAATCGTTAAGCATCATCTTTGGAGGAGTTAACCGGCATTAATTTCTTGATGACACATGTGAGTCGGTTCAATGGTGAAGAATTTGCCTTTCCAAAAATACGTGTTTAAATCTGGGAAGGGAAGGAGGGAAGGATATATACCTCGTATAATAAGTCAATAGTAGATCAAATATCAGATTGTCCAACATTGTAGTGTATAAAAAAAACTATTCCATAGAAACTACTCTCTGATTCAATAATTTCTTACCTTGATTCTATCATCATACATGCTGATTTATTAATTTCTTCAAGATTTGCCTCAAATCTTTTTGAGGCCTTGAGTCATTTTCATCCCTCGAGTTATCTAGTCATGCAAGTTGTGTTGTTTTTTTCTAGTGTTCTCCCGATCATACAATTGAGCTGACAATTTCACCGAAACTCCAATGTCCCTCAACTTTGTAACCCACATGCCCACTTTTTCTTCAATCGCATGTTCGATTTATGTTTCTCGTGACATTTTTTTTGGTTCTTTCAATTCCATAAATTATTCTTGAAAGCCTCATTTAATTTACTTCAGGGTATGTGATCATGTCATTCCTTGATCCAACTGAATCATGTGAGTCTCATCTATGTTTGATTTGCTAGTTTGCCGGTGGTAAAATCAACTGGGTACTCTTTTGCTCTTTTTCAGACGAAAATCTTCAATTGGGAAACCTTGTCCTGTTAATTCCTTCAATCAAATTATTCTTGTCATCTTTAAACTCATGACACTTGGCGTCATTAATTCGACACCAAGCAACCCTGCTTTCCCACCTTTGTACTCAAAAGCGGTATTATGGTGGTTTGTATATTGCAGTGAATAACATTGATGGTATTAGTCTGTGGGAGCGTTTTCCTTTCAAAAGCTGATTTCAACCGGAAGGCTTCATTTTGTGTATTATATATCCTTCAAAAGAGTGGGAGCATTTTCCTTTCAAAAGCTGATTTCAATCGGAAGGCTTCATTTTGTGTATTATATATCCTTCAAAAGAAACATTGGACGCTTTACATAAAAAAAAAATTCTTAAAAAGTATGTTATTAGAAACTAATCAAAATTTTAACCTCCGTGTTTAGAGCTCGCGAGGGCTAAAAGTAAATAGCTTTGTAATCAACTATCAATGTGCTTGCTGTTAGGGCTTAAATTTGACGGTTGACCCTATTTAAGGAATTTTTTTATGACAGTTATTTATTGTAAGGTTTTTATTTTAATATAAATAAAATTATATAAAAATCATTATATTATTATAATTTTATATGAATTTTGATGGTTGCTTAATTTTTTCTCTTTCACGTAATACAGCTTTTTAAAATTTGATTGTATTTTATATTAAAAATATTTAAATATGATCATATGATTTTGTCAGAAAATTAATGTTTTATGTTACCATTTTTTTTATTATGTTTAAAAAAACCAAAAATGTATTGTGAAAATTTTCTTTAAAATTTAAATTTTTATCTATTTTTTTAATTATAGTAAAAAAAAATTTGACAATTTTTTTTTTTTTAAAAGACCTCTCTTTTAAAAGGACAGAGAGAAACATAGATGCTTCAACAATACTACCAAGCAACAACAGTAAATACTAGTATATCTAGTTTTATATAAAATCTATATAAATAATGCCGAAAGATATATTGCCACTAAAAAGACTTTAAACCATTTGGGTAACCTTCCGACCTTTCATCCTTTTCACTTGTAAGAAATTGCCAAGCTTCACGCTAAAGTACTTCAAAAAATATCAGTGAACATATAAGCAGTTACTTTTACCTCTATTACCTGTCCAGTAAACAACCACAATTATCAAGATGTAGGCAATATGAAATCAAAATTTGGGGATGCAATCAGTTACATAAATCTTAGCTTCCGGGGAGCTTGTTTATACAGTTTTCTCTAATGCAAATGTAATTTTCACAAAGTTTTCCAATACTAACATAGAGCAGACCCATTGCTTCCGTTATCTCATTTACCCCTCACAATCCTTTCCCTTAACACAGTGTCATACACGCAAGGAAGAATGATTATGCAGTGCCTAGTACAATTTTTTATTGATTCTATCTTATCATAATCTATATACATAACGCCGAGAGATATCTTTTTGAATCCATGGATTGTTAAATATTTGTATTTTGCTTTTAGGATGATCTAATAACTACCTATATTACGTGATCTACAAGTGCAGAACAAAAGCCATGTCTTGCACAGGTGTGTGTCCATGTATCGAAACATGCTCACATATGAGAGTTGGAAAGCATTACAAGAGAATCCAGTAGGGTAGTAGGGCTGAGACCAGGTGTCCGCTTGGCGAAAATCCTCTGACAATCCCCCCTTCGAAGGCGATTTTTGCGCCTTCAAGGCTGCCCAAGCCACTTGATCCAGAATTAGTGGTAACAGTACTCGCAGCAGAAACATTAAATGGGTCGACTTGATTGATGCTCTTGTTTCTGCAATTAAGGCTTGACGGCGACGATGGTTTCAATTTCTGCTCCTGGGGATTTTGTCGATGGAATTACAGGTAGGCAAGTAGAGCCAACTAAGCTTCTTCAGTAGCATGGGCTCCTCTGGTATTCTTCTTGGATTGAATGGATTTGAACCAGCATCCAAATACACCAGGTCCGTCAAATGACCCATAGACACGAGAAACTCACCGGAAAAGGCATTGAAAGACAAGTCCAGCTTCTTCAAGGATTTCAGAGCACTTAAATCTGGCAAGGCGCCGCTCACAGCTTTTTCCCTATTGCAAACAATTCCTCTCCAACTACAAGAAGAGCCAGTAGAGGAGGTGTCCCAGCTTCTTAGATAACTGCCCGGGTCTTGCACAGACTCTTTTTTTCGCAACAGTAAACGTAGCTCCTCTTCCTCTCCATTCAACAAAACTCATCTTGTTATTCTCTTCAACCCACGCCATTACCTAGTACTTTCAAGTCTTCGCATGCCAATTAATCACAAAATGGATTTCAATGGGTGTCCTTGAATTCGAATCCGTCTGAGATTCTATCACTATATGAAAATCCCGAATGGGTCGCCCCCAAATGTGGTTGATATGTGTCACCGACATGTCTGCGGACTTGCATGGGTGTTCTATGTTGCAGGTTCACAAGCAGCCGCGTATCATTTCCTTTGCAAGAGGTGGTAGGTGTTCTTGTCAATGTTTGTCCGTAGACGGGTCAAAGCATCGCACAGGACAATCAACAGTTGCATATATTTTATTTTATAAGCATCGCCGATCAATGTAAAATGCTGTCAGTTTTTAGTACTTTAACAGTTTCGATGTACAAGAACAAAAATGCTGCTGCAATGGAACGCCTTTTGCCGTAATGAAGCAAAAAGACTAACATTACAATAGTTCCTAAGATGAGAACAATAGTTGTTTGAAGAGGTTCCATCAGACAATTGTCAACCCAAACATAACCAATAATTCCTTTAATAGCATTCTCAACTGCTTCATAACTGATACAGAAGAGTCTATGAAGCTGGATGGATAAAGCTTCGTCTGTCTGAAATGATGCTTTGATCTTCCTCAATTATCACATTCTAAAACACTTTCCTTTACCACAAAATGAGAAAATCTTATGAAGAGATCATGCTTGTGACGTTTGAGAGGTAGGATACCGATGGTTTCCTATGCAAAAGGATTTTTGTATAGAGGAAAGATTGCACTTTAAGTATTGGCCAATCTTCAGATATGGAGCCCCATCCTATCATAAGTTATGATTTGATTGAAAGTCAATACTATTCAACTTGTTGGAATTTAAACCCTAACTATCATCAGTTATGATTTGATTGAAAGTCAATACTATTCAACTTGTTGGAATTTAAACCCTAACTGCTGTCGTCCCCGCCAACCAATGCCTGCAATATCGCAATCAATAAAATAATCATCGCGATACTGCGGGAGACTTCCGTAATATTTTTGTTTTATATTTAACCGCCAACCGTTGCCCGCAATATTGCAATCAAGAAATTAACCATCGCGATACCACGGGAGACTCCGTAAAAGTTTGTTTTACCTTTAACCGCCGCTGTTTACCGGGCCATCAACTAACCGCTGCCCGCGATATCGCAATATGGGTTTTACCCATTGCAATACTGCGGGGAACTATGCAAAAAGCTGCCACTGCCAGTTGACATTTCAGGATGTGAAAAATTTAATATTTAAGATTTTATAATGATGTAAAGGACGTTGTATTAAATGTGTTTTGACGGGAAAAGTAAGTTAGGTAAATTTGTAATAAATTTTTATGTCGGGCCCTCTCTTCCGTGAAAATCTTTCACGTGACTTTTACCTATATGTATATGTAAATTATTTTTATTTTTTAATGAGAATCTGAATGTGAAGAAATAGAAAATTACGAGCAGCAGTTATGTGTTGAAGGAAAAATTAATATTTTAAGCTTTATTTTTTTTTACTGTGTGAATTCCTCTGCCTCTGGCCTTCACGTGGTATCAGAGCAAGTTCGATTATCAGAGTTAATTTTATCAAAGCAGATTATCTGGGTAAATTTCAAAAATGGCAGCAAGCACAAGCTTGACAAACCCACAAATTCCACAGTTTAATGGGAAGAATTATGAGTACTGGTCAATTACAATGAAAGCACTATTTAGCTCACAGGATATATGGGATTTAGTAGAGAATGGATTTGCAGAGCCAGCAGATGCAGTAGCATACAATGCTTTAACACAAGTAAGAGAAAGACTTATTGAAGGACACAAAGAAGAAAGATTCAAAGGCTTTATTTTATCTGTTTCAAGCTGTACATGAGAGCATTTTTCCAAGGATTTCAGCAGCAACAAAGTCCAAACAAGCATGGGACATACTTCAAGCGAGCCTATCAAGGCATGGCAAAGTTAAACAGCAAAGCCAACAAATGCTGAGAAGAGATTTTGAAACAATATGTATGAAGGACAATGAATCACAGATTCATTCTACACCCAAGTCATTGGGGTGGTTAATCAAATTAGGGTCTCATGGAGAAACCGAAGATACAAGAGTTGTTGAAAAGATTTTAAGGAGTTTCCCACAAAATTTCTACCGGGTTGTAGTTGCTATAGAGGAGACAAAGAATCTCTCACGGTTCTCTGATGAGTGTATGCATCTCTAATTTCTCATGAACAAGGCTTAAAATCAGACATACATCACTGGAGCATGCTTTCAAAACTCAGCTTCAGTCAGTCAAGGAAGAGGTAGAGGTAGATCAAGAGGAAGAGGAAGAAACTCTTACAGAGGTGAAAGATACAGTCTATCAAGTTCAAGTGGAAGAGGCAGCAATCAAGGCTCAAGCCAAAACCCAACACAGAATCAGTCACAAAATCAAAGGTATGATAAATCTCAAGTCCAATGTCACTACTGTAAAAAATATGGGCATTATATGAATGAGTGTAGAAAGAAGCAGTATGATAATAATAGACAAAATGCAAATTTTTCAAGAGAAGGTCAAAATCAGAATTCAGATAAGAGCACAATGTTTTTAGCTTGTAATGTTGCTCAAGCAAATGAAAAAGATGTATGGTTTTTAGATTCAGGCTGTAGCAATCATATGACAGCGAATCTAGAAATGTTTTCAAGTTTAAATGAGAATGTAAAGTCTGAAGTTACATTGGGTAATAACAACAAAGTGTCAGTCAAGGGAAAAAGAGATGTCAATATTCTAACTAAACAGGGGGAGAAAAAGTATATTTCAGATGTGTATTTTGTGCCTGGTCTGAAACATAACTTAATGAGTGTAAGGAAACTAGTTCAAAAAGGGTATAGAGTAACCTTCAAGAATGGTTTGTGCACAATTTTAGATAAATACCCAAGCAACCAACTTATTGTAAAAGTCAAAATGACAAACAACAGAATGTTTCCCTTAAAGATAAGGCCAAATTTGAATATAAATTATGCTCAAGCACAACACTTAATGAATTCACAAGTGGGTAGAGAAGAAACTACAGCAGTAGTGCAAACAATCTTTCAAGCTGAGATAAAAGATGAAAACTGGTTATGGCACCTGAGATTTGGGCATCTCAACTTTGAAGGTTTAAATTTACTTCATAGGAAAGGCATGGTCAAAGGACTACCTTTAATAGAAAAACCAAAAAGGGTATGTGAAGGGTGCATTTTAGGAAAACAACATAAAGAATCATTTCCAGCAAGAAAGTCAACTAGAGCAAAAGCCCCTTTGAAAATTATACATTCAGATTTGTGTGGACCTATGCAAACACCTTCAATAGGTGGTAGTTTTTACTTTCTGACATTCATTGATGATTATTCAAGAAAAACATGGGTTTATTTTCTAAAGCAGAAAAATGAAGTGTTTGATTTGTTTCGTCAGTTCAAGAATTTGGTTGAAAAACAAAGTGGTTATTATATCAAAGTGTTGAGAAGAGATAGAGGTGGTGAATATATTTCAAGAGAGTTTTTTAATTTTTGCAAAGATCATGGAATTCACAAGCAGTTCACAACTAGATACACACCTCAGCAAAATGGAGTAGCTGAAAGGAAAAACAGAACAATCATGGAAATGGCTAGAAGCATGTTGAAAGCCAAACACTTGTCAAATGAATATTGGGCAGAAGCAATATTTTGTGCAGCCTATATAATGAATAGGTGTCCAACAAAAAGTGTCATGAATATGGTACCTGAAGAAGCATGGACAGGAAGAAAACATAGTGTTACTCACATGAGAGTATTTGGATGTGTAGCATATGCACATGTGCCTGATGAATTGAGAAGGAAGGTAGATAACAAAGGGGAAAAATGTATATTTGTTGGATACAGTGAAGAATCCAAAGCTTATAAGCTTTATAATCCAATAAAAAAGAAAGTTATAATCAACAGAGATGTACAATTTGTAGAAGATGAAGCATGGGATGGAAGCATAGAGAAGACAGTCAATATTTCAGCTAGTATACCTCAAGAGGAGAATGAAGTTTCAATATCAACAAATGTTCCAGCTATTGTGACACCTACAACTCCCATTCAAGCTCAACAAAGTGGTCCACAAGTGACACCAACATCGATTGTAAGAACAACCTCAATCATTCAAGGAAGCAATTCAACAAGAGGACAACAAACACCATCTACAGCATGACCATCAGGTCCATATTCCACAAGTTCAAGTGATATGTCAAATCCTACATTGGCAAGTATGAGAAGATATAAAATCAGAAGTATAAGAGATATATATGAGCAAAATGAAGGTGAGAATAATTCATATCAGATTTCTCTTTCTGCATTTTATTCTCAAATAGAAGATCCAGTTCATTTTGAAGATGCAGTCAAAGATGATAAATGGGTAAGTGCTATGGATGAAGAAATTGAAGCAATTGAAAAGAATCAGACATGGGATCTTGTCAGTTTTCCAAAAGACAAAGATGTCATTAGAGTGAAATGGATTTATAAAACCAAATTGAATGAAAAAGATGAAGTTCATAAGCTTAAAGCAAGATTGGTTGTAAAGGGCTATTCACAACAGCCTGGAATTGATTACAATGAGACATTTGCACATGTAGCACGATTGGATACTATAAGGATGATTTTAGCATTAGCAGCTCAGAATAAGTGGTCTGTATCTCAAATGGATGTAAAGTCAACTTTTTTAAATGGTTATTTAGAAGAAGAAGTTTATGTGGATCAACCACCTGGATATGAAATTCTGGGTCAAGAAGATAAAGTTTACAAATTGAAAAAGGCACTGTATGGATTGAAGCAAGCCCCAAGAGCTTGGTACAACAGAATAGACAGTTATCTTTTGTAGAATGGATTTAATAGATGTAGCAGTGAGCCCACACTGTATACAAAAATGAATGAAGAAGGTGAAATACTGATAGTATGCTTATATGTTGATGATTTAATTTTCACTAGCAATTTGTCAATTGATCTGTTCAAGGCAGACATGAAGAAAGAATTTGAAATGACAGACTTAGGTCTGATGAAGTATTTTCTGGGCATTGAAGTGAATCAAAATGAATATGGTATTTTTATTTCACAGTCAAAATATGCAAATGACATTTTGAAAAGGTTTAATATGATGAAGTGCAAACCTACACCAACACCTACAGTGACAGGTCTGAAACTAAGCAAGGATGATAGAGGGTTTAATGTTGATCCAACTCTGTTTAAGAGGCTTGTTGGAAGTCTCATGTATCTCACAACCACAAGGCCAGACATTATGTATGGAGTAAGTTTGATTTCCAGGTTTATGGAAACACCAAAAGACACCCATTGGAAAGCAGGGAAGAGAATTTTAAGGTATGTAAGTGGAACAAGGAATTTTGGCATTATGTATTCAAATTCAGATGAGTTCAAACTCATAGGATACACAGACAGTGACTGTGCTGGCAGCATTGATGACAGAAAAAACACGTCTGGTTATGTATTTAATTTTGGGACAGGGGTTGTCTCATGGTCTTCAAAGAAGCAGCCAATAGTCTATCTTTCATCAGCTGAAGTAGAATATGTGGCAGCCACAAGTGCAGCATGCCAGGCAGTCTGGATGAGAAGAATTTTGAAAGAATTGCAAAATGAACAAAAGGAGGCAACAAAAATTTACTGTGATAATAATTTAGCCATAGCTCTCTCAAAAAATCTAGTCTTTCATAAGAGAAGCAAGCATATTGATACCAGGTATCATTTTATCAGAGAATTAATTAACAATGGTGATATATTTTTAGAATTTTGCAGATCAGAAGAGCAAAGTGCAGATATTTTCACAAAGGCACTGGGAAGAGATAATTTTATTTTTCAAAGAAACAGATTAGGCATGGTGGACAACGCAGTTATGTTTAAGGGGGAGTGTTGGAATTTAAACCCTAACTGTTGCCGTCCCCGCCAACCAATGCCCGCAATATCGCAATCAATAAAATAATCATCGCGATACCGCGGGAGACTTTCGTAATATTTTTGTTTTATATTTAACCGCCAACCGTTGCCCGCAATATCGCAATCAAGAAATTAACCATCGCGATACCGCGGGAGACTCCGTAAAAGTTTTTTTACCTTTAACCGCCGCTGTTTACCGGGCCGTCAACTAACCGCTACCCGCGATATCGCAATATGGGTTTTACCCATTGCGATACTGCGGGGAACTATGGAAAAAGCCGCCACCGCCAGTTGATATTTCGGGATGTGAAAAATTTAATATTTAAGATTTTATAATGATGTAAAGGACATTGTATTAAATGTGTTTTGATGGGAAAAAGTAAGTTAGGTAAATTTGTAATAAATTTTTATGTTGAGCCCTCTCTTCCATGAAAATATTTCACGTGACTTTTACCTATATGTATATGTAAATTATTTTTATTTTTTAATGAGAATGTGAATGTGAAGAAATAGAAAATTACGAGCAGCAGCTCTATGTTGAAGGAAAAATTAATATTTTAAGCTTTATTTTTTTTTACTGTGTGAATTCCTCTCCCTCTGGCCTTCACAACTATGTGTCTCATTTGAGACAATCACCTTTTTACCTTGATCACACGTATGGTTTGCCAATTGATCTTCTTCACCGTTAGCTTCTGTATAGCAATGTCAAATAGACATGTTTTCCATACTATAAAAGATAGGCCATATACTATTTAGAGTGTTTTTAAGTATCATGCTTGCAATCTTCCTCTTATATACTACATTAATACTAATCAATACCATGATGACTACTCATGCACTGTCATCAGTCACCAGTTAAATCTGGTGAAAAAAGCAGCCCTCTTGACTCTGTTTGTCCCTGTACACATCAGCGATCACCTATACATTTTCATATTTGTCATGAAACAATGCTTATAAAATGATTCGGGTAGTTTTAATTTAGAATAAATAACGCATTTGTCCTTAAATAGTAAATGTAAAACCCAGAATCTGAAAACCTTTCTCAAATATGAAGTATGTTAGTCAAGTGTATCATATGGTAAATTTGGAGTCTAGACTACAGTATATATAAATTTTAAGTTTTTCCTATTTCTTTTATTAATTCATAAGATACTTGTAACTCTTCAACACTATAAATTGGCCGTATTTGTGTATTTTAATGTATATTATATTTAGTTACAGCTTTAAATTTGAATCGTAAGATGTAATATATGAAAGGTGATTTGCAGGTACGAAGGAAGACTGGTAAAAAGAGTTGTGAAAGACGTGTTGAATACCTTAAAGATTACTCCACTGGATGTCCCTGTGCATCTTGTGGGACTCCAAAAGTATACGTGTGACCTACACAATAGATTAGATCTGAGTTCGTGGCATAACACCGTGAGAGTAGGAGTCAGCGGTATAGGCGGCGTCGGAAAAACCACCTTGGCCAAGACTATTTACAATACAATTTTTGATACAAGTTATGCTAGGTTTGATGCTTATTGCTTCGCACAGAAAAGTACAACTCTTGTGGACTTGCAACGGGCAATTCTAAGAAGACTGGTAAATTACCATGGAGAAGTTCCAAGTGTTGCCGAGGGAAAGGCTCTGATGAGAAATCTATTGCAAGGAGTTTGTGCCCTTGTCATATTGGACGATGTGAATGATGGCAGCCACTTGCATGCGGTGAATGGGGATTGGTTTGGGCGTGGTAGTAGGATCATCATTACTTCTCGAGACAAACACATACTCAATCTTGCTAAGGTTGATTCAGTTCTTCAAATGGATGGGCTAGGGGAGGATGAAGCTCTTCAGTTGTTTAGTTGGCATGCTTTCTCTAGGGCATTCCCGGAGACCCCCTACCAAGAGCTTTCTACAAGAATTGCAAGAGCCTGCTTGGGGCATCCTCTTTCATTACAGGTTATTGGAGCACATTTGTTTGATAAGAAGGAGCCTAACGACATCCAATGTTGGAAAGAAGCTCTCCATAACATTGGGGAAAATCAAGAAATAACCAGAGTCCTTCGAATCAGTTATGATGGACTTAGCAATGTTGAGAAGGAAATATTTCTGGATATAGCTTGTTACTTTGCCGGTGAAAGGAAAAGTGACGTTGTTGCCTACTGGGAAGTTTTATACCCAAACAGAGTTAAAACAGCCCTCAAGAATCTTTTGCTGAAAATGCTTATAAACTACAGTGACTCTCAAGATCTTGATATGCATGACCTTTTGCAGGAATTGGGAACAAGAATTAAAGAGCAGTCTGGTAATGATAGCAGACTATGTCTGTCTATAGGGGCGCAGAGAGCTTTGAGCAGAGACAGAGCAGAGGGAGTGAATATGCTTGTTTACACAGGAGACAATGGAAGAGAGCCCGTTAGCTTGCATAGAATGCCTTCCCTACGTTACCTAGTTGTGCAAAATACAAAAGTAGTGGGCAACATTGGAAACTTAGCTCCGAATTTGTTATGGGTAAAAATTAGAAATTGTGAATTAAGTGATACATATACATGGTTAACATTTAGAAACAGATTCCAGCTGGATAGCAATTGGTCCCTAGTCAGGATTTTAAGTGTAGAGCAGTGTGCAAGTCTTAAGAGAATCCCAAACACACTTGACAGCTTGGTGAACCTCCAATCCTTGTATATGCAGGATTGTGTAGCTCTCACAACACTTCCAAACACACTTGGTAACTTGTCGCAATTGAAGAACTTATATTTGTGCGGCTGTACCAGTTTAGCAAGCCTTCCTCACACTGTGGGCGACTTGATGCAGCTAGAAACGTTGGATTTGAAAGACTGTACAGGTCTAACAAGCCTTCCCAGCACTGTAGGTAATTTACTTCGACTACAGATGCTGGACTTGATAAGATGTACTGGGCTAAGGAATCTTCCCAACATAATAGGCGACTTGGCACAACTCGAATATTTGTACATTGAAGGTTGTTCAGGTTTAAAGAGCATTCCTTACGCAGTGGGCAAGCTGCAAAATCTATCTTTATTCATATTTCCAGATTGCGAAGACTTAGAAAGCTTTCATGATGGGGTTGTGAAGTTGGCCCAGCTTAGAGAGTCAAACAGGTAAAAGATCATTTGTAGGTGCATTTAATTTGGTGTACAGGGACTCTATTTAAGAACTTTGAAAGAAGATTTATTTCTAGGTATTGAATTGTTTGAAATTTTGTCTCGTGATAAAGTACTGAGCCAAATGATTATAAATTTTGCAGAAGCGCCGGATTAAGAGGGTTGGTGCAGAAGAAGTTTAATGTCTGCTTTCTTTGCCACACAGCAGATGAAGGAGAAACATTGATGGATTATAAGTACAAATATCTGCGCAGATCACTTCGTATATACACAGGCAGCGAGGATGACGAAAGTAGTGACATTACAGAGACGATTGTTAGCAGCAGTGATATTATTGTTCCTGTTTTATCCAAAAGCTTTGCGGAGTCGATTACGTGCGCGAGAAAGTGCTTAGCCATGCTTTCCACGAATGGCGTTATTATACCTCTATGGCTTCCTACCTTTGGGTCCTATCATACCAAATTAGAAAACACATTGAGAGAGTTAAAATATCGAAGTTTTTAATATAGAAAAAGAGTTTTTATTTTTTATTTTTTTCATCATTATATTTTCCCAGTGAATATTGAACTAGATTCTATTTTCCTTTACATCTAACGTTTTGTTTTTTTGCTTTCAATTTTTATGGTGGGAGTTTTGGGTAAACGAAAATTGAAATAGGATTAGAATTTTATAAAATTAAATGTTTTAAATAATATATTTTTTTTCAATGTTTTAAACAGTATATAAATTCAGTAGTTAATTTTTTAATGTTAAAATATGTAAAATATGTTTAAATTTTGATCAAACTTTTACTTTTATTTTGTAAAGGAAAGGTGTATGTTTCAATTCTAAAGATTCATAAGTAAAACTAAGATAAAGTTTTAAGCATAATTAAGTGTATAAAGTGTTCAAATTATAAAATATTTTTAAAAAAATTTATAAAATATTTATTATGTTGGTGAGATTTGACTATTCCTATTACATTATTCAAGTTGTCAAGTATGATTGTAAAATAGTTTTTTTTATTCATTTACTTTAATGTATTTGACAACTTCACTTTTCATATTGATTTTATTTTCTTTTCACAATAATTATCATGAACACTAAGAGGAACTCCTAGTATTTAGATTAAACCAAAATAAATGCCTAACAATTTTAATAATTATTCCAACTATATAAATTATCTCCCTTACTCATTTTGAAGGTTCTAATCCACTATTGCTTCCAATAGCACTCTTCCACTACTTTATCCATGCCAAAAATTTTACGTTTTCCTTTCATTCTTTCACTTGGTGTGTTTCAAAAATCACCATTGACCTCTTACCCTTATCAATTGATATCCTCCATCCATATATACATTACTTGATCTCTATCAATCTTCTTATCTCCATTTGCCTCCCATCCTTAACAAAATCACCCATCCTTTGTGTCCTAAAAATCTTAGTTACAAAATTTTCCTTCCCCATTCCTCTTGGTTGAAGATACATCCTTTAAACCTTTCCATTGGCCTTCACCTTTATATATCAAGTGACATTTTCATATCCTTTTTCTTTGCTCCATCACATTCACACAACACCATAAAATACATTATCTCTTAGGGATTTTTAAGAGGAAGAAACCTTCACACACACCACTAAAATTATGTCACTTAAGGAACACATACTCCCTATTTTGCAAAGTATTATGAATCTTACTAAAATTGTACACTCCAAGTCATGATTCACCACTACAATGGATAAATAATTATGCACATGTATTTTTCACATTTGCTAGATAGTTGGTGGATCACTCCCACCCATGTAGCAAAAATAAATGGAAGGGTAGAGAGTATGGAGGGCTCTCCTCTTCAATAGGAACAATTGTCTAATGAGTGGCAACAATGTTTAGTTGAGGTTTGGTAATGACGTTATGAATGTTGATCTTTATTCATAAGGTATTAATGTCTCATTGAGTAGTTTCAAAGAATTATTTTAGACAAATGGCTTCTATTTTAAAGATGACTTCAAGGCGATTTTAACTCAATGACTAGTAAGTGAATGTTTTCTTGTTCAATTTGTCAATACATTTTGATTTGTGTTTCAATCTAAAAAATTATGGGAGTTGGTAATAACTCTAATAATTTGATAAAACTAACTTCAATCAATCTTCTCTCACTCTTAGAAACATATACTTGGCACGATACAAGTGATCAAGATGGAGAAGCATGACATGCAATTTCTTTGATGATTGGTTTAATTTCTTGTTTGATGTTTGTTGGTTAGAATGAAATGTCTATGTTCAAATTTTTAATTGTCTTTCTTCTAAGTGTTTGATGTTTGAAATCATGTATCTCAATCCTTGATTGTTAACACTATGTTTGGAGCTTCCAACTCGAATGTACAATATTTAATCAAGTGTTTTATTCTTGCTTAAATTGTTTATATATTTTTATGATTCTTGATGTAAAATAGTGTGAAATATAAAACAATTCTAATTAAACAAACATGTTAAAATATTTGCTAAAATATTTTCCCCATGATTTATGCTTGCATGTGAAGGTTCTACTATTGGAAAGAATGAAAAATAATTATAAAATCAACAAAATAACTACTTCTTCATTTGTATAATTAATTTTGATGAGATAGGAATCAAAAGGAAGAATCACATGCATGTAATGATCATTTGAATGAAATAATTTTTCCTCATATTAATTTTATCTTGGATTCCAAAGTGTCCAATGTTGATTTTGATCTTTTATTGTTAAACTTAAATGGTTTTTCTTGATTCATAGGAATGTTCATATGCTTTGTTTGGTTGTGTTTTATTATTTTGGTTTCAATATATTAGTTGTTTTTACAAAGTTCTTATAATTTAAAATAGTGTTTTGTTTTGAAAATATTTTGTGTATGATATAAAACTATTCTAAATCTATCTTTAATCCAAATCTAAATAAGATTTCTTCAAATTGAAAGCAAAGAAACAAAAAGATAAAAAATTCCTTCTCCAATGTATCCAAGTTACATTCACCTTTACAATCATTATTTTTGTCATATTTATACATAACATCACTTAGATCTACCACCAATACGATTCCACCTTATAATTTAACAAAATATTTCTAGATCTCTCATATTTAATCTTCTAATTCTCAAATTTATCAATATTTCCTACAATGTGAGTGCTAGGTCAACAATATTTTATACTCTACCTAATCCTTAAGAAATATACCTTCAAATAAATATGATGTGTTATTAAAATTTAGATATTACACCATAAACTATAGTTGCTTACATTTAATCTTGGATCTAACATTCTTTCCTTGATACCAATCTTCTACTCCAATCCACTCTCTCCCAAATGAGTCTAAATACTTGTCTTATATATGTAATTCCCAAAGAAAATCCCATTACATCTTATGACATGATCATAGTGCAAGTAATTATGAGCTTATGAAGCATTTATAATTTAAACAACCACTTTTCATCATCCCAAGGTATAAGAAAGAATTAAACTTCTTTAGAACTTAAAAAAAAATATTTACTAAGGATCAACATGGCCCCAATTTAACAAATTTATACACATTTAACTTAAAATTAATTTCATCCATGCCCTTTTTATCACAAGTCATAGATGTATCCCTTTGTCTGCCAAGTTAAGGAAAATAACTCTAATTTTAGTAAATATTCTAAATTCCACACTTCATATACCATGAAATTAAAGAAAAAAATGAATATCATATTACTACACAACCTATAAATGATGAATTCTTCCTCAACAATTATTGTACTAGCTTAAGATTGAAGGAATTATTGTATTAGCTTAAGAATACTAATTTAACCTCCATCTTTAAGTGGTAATTAAAACTCAATCAAAGGATTATGCACTCTAGTACATTTATTTATTAGTAATAGTGTAAACTTATCAAAACCAAAAATTTAATATCTAACTAGAACTCAAATACCTAACAAAAGGAACACAAAACAAAAAATAAAATTGAATAAATCTTTTTAGGAAAATAAGGACTAAATGGTAGATCCATCCTTTAATTTGATTTCCCAACCTTAGCATGTACTTAATGAATGAAAAAATTTCAAGAACTAAACTTTTGCATTCCCCTATGCCTCTTCTAGCTCTAAGATCGTTAAAACAAATGTATAGATTGAAATCCTCTACCAAGAATTAAAATTAATTTTATGTTCCCAACAAAATAATAATAATATTTGCATTAAATACAATGAAATTTCTTTGAATTTACAAATTGATTTTTTATTTTACTTTAGAATGTTATTTGGAACTTGGATTAAATATATATTTATCCCTTGTACATATATAACCTTCAATAGTATTCTTTAGCAATTCTTACTTAGTTATCTCTTATCTCTACATCTCTCTATCTCTATCTCTCCTTCTATCCCTATCTCTCTATCTCACCCTCTCAAACTTTCTATCTCTCTTTCAATCTCTCTCTCACTTTATCTCTTCCTCCCTCTCTCCCTCCCTCTCTCTTCTCTAAATCACTTCCTTTCCTCTATATATCTATCTCTCCCTCTCTTCCTTTCTTTATCTCTATCTATCTATATGTCTATCTCTCTCTATCTTTATTTCCATCTATCTCTTGAGACTATCTCTATCTTTGTCATTGTCTCTATCTCTATCTCTATATATCTATTTATCTCTCTCTCTCTACGTGTGTGTGTTTGTCTCCCTATTTCTTTGTATCTCTCTATATTTATCTCTTTGTCTCTATCTTTATCAATCTCTCTTTGTTTGTCTTTATCTCTCTATCTCTCCCTATGTCTATGTCTATCTCTTTATCCTCTCTCTCTCTTTATCTCTCTCCCTCTCTCTCCTTGCTCCCTCCCCTCCCCCCTCCCTCTCTCCATATCTCTCCTTTTTACCTCTATATATCTCTCTCTCTCTCTTTGACTATACCTCTCTATATATGTCTCAGTCTATCTCTCTCCCATTTCTCTTTATCTCCCTCTCTATCTCTTTATCTCCCCTTTATCTCTCACTCTCCTTGTATCTATTTCAATCTCTCTTGCAATCACTATATTTCTCTCCCTCTCCCTCTCCTTTACATATCTCTCTCACTATCTCCCTTTATATTTGTATATCCCTCTTTATATCCCCTATCTCACACTTTTCCCTTCTTTATCCCTATCACTTCTCTCCTCTACATCTCTATCTCTCTTTGTCCTCCCTTATACATGTCTCTCCTTCTCTACCCCTCTCTCCCTCTCTATATCTCATTCTCTCCCTCTATCTATATATCCCCCCTCTCTCACCTCTCTCTATCTCTCCCTCTTTATCTCTATATTCTCCCTTTCTCTAGCTCTCCCTTTCCCCCTCTATTTCTCCCTCCCTTGAACTATATATACCTACATGCATACATACATAGATACGTTGTTGGATGTTGTGGATGTGTTGCTGATATTGTTGGACTTGCCATTGCACCAAAAGATCGACTAGTCAATGCTCGATACAAGATTCGGTTAAGAACCATAGGAGGTGGTTATACCATATCACAAACCCAAGTGCTAGTGCTGCAAGGAAGACCAAGGGTCACACCTTGCAACAATCCCCCCAGCACAAACGAGGGGTTTGAACCTGTGACCAGCTCTGATACCAATTGTTGGACTTTCCATTGCACCAAAAGATCGACCTATCAATGCCCAATACAAGCTTTGGTTGAGAACCACAGGAGGTGGTTAGACCATGTCACAAGCCCAAGCGCTCATGCTGCAAGGAAGACCAAGGGTCACACCTTGCAACATATCTGTGGTTGTCATTGATGTCAACACTATTTTCCTTCAATACATTAGAGGTTGTATATGTCGAGGATATTGAGAAAATTGTTGAAGAAAGAGTTACAGAGTTGCATGTTGCCAGTGGAACTGTGAAGGTCATGAAGGTGTTTTGTTTTGTACATTGAAGATCAGTTCTTGTGGATTAAATGGTTTTCTGCTGAGTATATCTAGTTCATCTACCAAAAGTTTCAAAGGTCTGCGTGAAGATTTGATCATGTTGTGTTATGATAGTATTTGTGTGGGTTATGTCAGTATTCCTGATTGAAGTTTATGTGTTTTTGGTAAAATTTTTTGTTGCAGACGTTTGTTAGTTCTTGGTGTTTTTGGATGCTTCTAGATCATGCTTTATCTTTGTGGTATGTCCACATTGATCGGTGTGCTCGTGATCAAATATTTTCCTTGTGCATGTTCGGATTTTCTTTTTCTTAGCCGACATGATGATGGTAGCATGTTGTGGATCTTCGAGGTGAAATTAATTGAAGTCTTTTTGTGTTGGAGTTGTTATTTTGGGTCTTCACTATGTTGTGGATGACCTTGGTAGATTCACATTAAAAATTTAATTGTAATTTGGGCCGACATTGTAAATATGTTTTATTTTTCTTGCTGACTAAGTTGTTGATGTAATGCATGATGCAAATATATAAGAGCGATTATTTCAATGGTGTAAAGTATGCTCAGAGTACTCGGTGTGCTCCTATGTGTGTATGTACGAATATCATTTGCAGAGTAGAGTGTGAAGAAGATTGAACAAGGAGTAAAGAAGGTTTTTATGTGCTTAATTGGAACTATAAAAAAAAAAGGGGTAAAAATGTATTCAATCAAATCCAAGATACAAAGCAAAGGCCAGAGGCCCACCAAAGCAAGAAAACAACCAAAAAACTAGCAACAACACTACAGATTTCTATCATCCAATAATAATCTCTCTAGGGTCCCAAGATAACCAGAAGATAACTCATCCCGTCCACTAATATTCCAGCCCTCCCCATTCTCCGAGGCCCACTTCGCCAAGCAATCCGCCACTTGATTCCATTCTCTAGGGATGTGACAAAAGGAGATAGAATCCAAGGAGCGACAAACACTTAGAATTTGTCTGACCACTGAAGCTAATTGCCAATTAACATCATCCAATCTCTGGTTGTTCAGCATATCCACAACAATCTGAGAATCCGACTCACAGATAATCCTCCTCCAGCCTAAAGAGCAGCCACGCTCAATAGCAATCTTAATAGCAAGGGCCTCCATCAAATTATTAGTGTGCTACCCTTTGTAAACAGAGAAGAAAAACATAGCAGCACCATCTTTACCTCTACCTATACCACCAACACCAGCATGCCCAGGGTTCCCCCGAGAAGAGCCATCCGTATTGATCTTCAAGACCCCAACCGGGGGGGGCATCCACCTCCCATCACGACAAACCCTTTGCTTTCCATGTTGGGATCTATTTCTAGCACTGCATCCCCTACTGTTATCCCCTAGATTCAAATTCCTCATAATAGCATAATCACCAGGATCAATATTATCATCCATATCACACTTAGCATAAATAGTTTCCTGAAGCCTGCTAATAATCGTCTTCCACAATTGACCACTTCCTAACTTGGAACCACAAAAAACTCTACGATTCCTTTCAAGCCAAAGGTTCCAAAGAATGAAAATAGGCCCAACTGCCCAAGCCACCTGTAGGAAAGAAGTCTTCGTAGGAGGCCTGCCCAGGCTCTCCCAAAACTCAATTAGGGAGGAAGCATGAACACAACCCTGATGCCAGGCCTCCCACCACCTGTGCCATATTTCTTTAGAAAAAGGGCAATGAAAGAACAAATTGGAAGAGAATTCCTCATTGCATGAACAAAGGAAGCACATAGAAGGCCCATGAAAACCACGCTTGCGGAGATTCTCCCAAGTGAGACATTTCTTCTGAGCAACCAACCATAAGAAAAAATTGCACTTGGGCCAAGAGAAGTTATTCCAAACCTTCTTCCACCAGGACACCTCCGTAGGACCATGTAAGTTCTTGTCAAGCATAGCATAACCTTGAGCAACAGTAAATTTACCTTTTGGGCTAGGACTCCAAGCCAACTTGTCCCTCTCATTAAGGGAGCTGCAAAGCCTACCCTCCAAGACTTTAGACAGAACAACACGATCCTCATCAGAACCACCCATGGGCCACTCCTAAGGATCCTTCCAGCAGGACACCTCCACTTGACCAATACGCTTGACTGTTTTAAAATGTTCAACCTTAATCCATCCAGCATCAGAGAAGATATGGAAGAGAGGCTGAAGCTGAGGGAAACTAGAAAGAATGGGAGGGCAGTCGTCCCAAGAGTCCTGCCAGAATAGAGCATCAGAGCCTCTATTACAGATCTAGAAGAGACCATCCTTAATAAGCTGAGCTCCCTTCTTCATAGTATCCCAAATACAAGAGCCTTTGCCCAACAAAGCAAGTCGCGACACATCTTGGCTCTCAGCTCCAGGAAGATACTTGAGAGCAAGAATCTTGGCCCAATCCCGATCCTAACTGTTGCACCATCTCCAGTATAAATTGGCCGCCAAGGCCGTGACCACAAGAGCCATAGACCTGAGACCAAGGCCCCCAACATGCTTCGGCCTGCAAACAGACTCCCACCTGACTAAACTCCACTTCGAAGAGAGAAGGTTGCCTGACCAAAGGAATTTCCGAGAAAGAGCATCAAGGTCCCTCACAAAAGAGGAAGGGGGAACCTGCACACAACACCTATAAATGGGAAGAGACTGCACCACAGTCTTTAGGAGAATCACTCTCCCCGCAGAAGAGAGCCATCTATAAGTCCAATGACTAACCTTACTCCGGAATCTATCCAAAATCCCTTGCCAATAATCTCTACGCTGAGAACCCAACGCCAAAGGAATCCCAAGGTACATCAAGGGAAGAGAACCAATTTGGAATCTAAGAATCCTAGCAATCCTGTTCTGAATAAGCCAAGGAGTATTAAAGAAATAAATGGAAGATTTATCATCATTAATACTCTGACCAGAAGCTTTCAAATAGATGTCTAAAGCTCTCCTGAAATGTAGAGCCTCACTGATTCTAGCCAAGCCCATTAGCCCAGTGTCATCCACAAACTGAAGATGAGAGTAGGGAGGGATATTAGAGTTCTAGGTCCAACCTTGTATAAGACCCTGCCTCACCTGAGATTTAATAAATCTGCCGAGACCTTTAGCCATAATAATGAAAAGATAGGGAGATAAAGGGTCCCCTTGCCGAAGTCCCCGAAAAGCACTAAACAAATTTGAAGGTTCCCCATTAATAATAACAGAAAAGGAGGACATGGTCACACAACTAAGAACCCAATTCACCCACTCCGCATCAAAGCCAAAATCCAAGAGAATTTTCTGTAAGAACTCCTAGCTCACCCGATCATAAGCTTTAGCCATGTCAAGTTTGATGAACATGGCTTTCTCCTTAGAGGAAGCCATAGAATGAATAGCCTCCATAGCTATCACAACACCATCAAGAATTTGTCTTCCTTCAACAAAGCCACCCTGCTCAGTAGAGATCAAAGCACCAAGGAGTGGCTTGAGTCTCTCAGCAATCAGCTTAGTGATGATCTTGTAGACAACATTGCATAAAGCAATAGGCCTGAATTGGTCCAACCGATTAGCTCCCTCCTTCTTAGGTACGAGAGCCAAAAAAGTAGCATTCAAAGACTTAAGCATTTGCTTGTTCCTATATGATTCTTGAACCACCTCAAGGAGATCATACTTTATTATTTCCCAGAATTCCTGAAAGAACTCAATCAGGAAACCATCAAGGCCAGGAGCTTTACCTTTTTTCATACTAAACACAATGTTCTCCAGTTCAGGTAACAAGATTGGGCCTAAAAGAGCCCCATTCATCTCAGCAAAGACTAAGTGGGGAATACAATCCAAGATAGCCCTTTCTTCAGTCCTAGCTGCAAGATTCTCCCTAGTAAAGAGATTTGAAAAGTAGTTGACAACTTCCCTGGAAATTTCTTCAAAAGACGAAAGCTGGACCCCATCCGAAGAAACAAGAGACGAAATAGAGTTCCCCTGCCTCTGAGCCTTGACCGAGTTATGAAAAAAATCTGTGTTCCTATCTCCCTCCTGAAGCCAATCAATACGAGATTTCTGCTTCCAGAAGATCTCCTCTTGAAGCTCCCATTCTTCTAAACCTTTAAGAGCCAGGGACTCAGCATTCTTGAGATCTGAGGACAACCCCTGGTCTCGAATTTGATGGGTAACACTATCCAACTTGGACTAAGCCGCTATCTTCTGAGCATGCAGGTTCTCATAACACTATTTATTCCACCTCTTCAGCCTATACTTCACATGTTGAAGCCTCTTACTAAAAGTAAACATGGTCGTCCCATGGGCAGGCCTCCCTTCATACCACCAATCCAGCATAAGATCCTGCAGAGATTGATCTCTTAACCACATCAATTGAAATTTGAAAGAAGGCATTTTGGTGACACCATAAGGGGAGACAGAGAATTTGATAGGCCAATGGTCAAAACCCCTCCAATCAAGAATTTTAGAACTGGTGGTCCACCTGTTGTGCATCCAATAGCAGGATACCAAAAATCTGTCAAGCTATTCAGAAATTGCCTCAGCACCACATCTCCTATTATTCCATGTAAACACACCATTGATTGGCTTCACATCAATGAGATTCAGGAAACCAATGTTCTCTCTAAGGAGATTTGAAGAAGGGTCCAGCCTAGCTAATCCACCACGTTTTTCCTCCAAACTTATAACCACATTAAAATCACCAGCCATAATCCATGGGAGAAAGGGGTCCAGAGACCAGATGAAATTGATGTGAGCCCAAAGATGTGACTTACCTGGAAAATCAGAAGGAGCATAAATATTGGAGAAAAGGCATCTTTCTCTAGTCTCAAAAATAGAGGCAGCCAAAGTAATGGAAGACTGGCTAGAGATCCACCATAAGGGTGAAACTTTCCTCGAGTTCCAAAAACAAGCCACGCCCCCAGAACTGCTCAAAGCCCCCACCCCCTGCCAATAACCTTGGGGCCAAATACGTGGGGCACAATTAGCCAAACCATCCACAGTAAGCTTAGTTTCCTGAAGAAAGACCAAATCAGGAGATTGAGATTCAATTAATGAGCGAACAACCTTTTGTCTAGGGATGCTGTTCAACCTCCTTACATTCCATGATAAAACAATCATTTATGAGGGTGGGAGAAGTGAGAATCAATGGGTTTCACAGACCCAGACTCAACCAATGTATCACCCATAATTCTGACCTTCTCTTGATCAGTCTTCCTTCCACTCCTTGATGGTTTGTCTAGAAGCCCCTTCTTAAAGGATTTTTGATGCAAGCCTAAGGCAGGAGAAGCCTTATTACCCTTCACAGGATTGGAAGTTCCCTTAGTAGCAGGGGGAACAGGAGCCACCACAAAATAACCCATCGGAGCCAGTGATTCCTGGAGATCTCCAATATCCTGACCTTGAGAGGGTAAATCCACACCCATTTGACCTACCTGTTGGTCCTCTGAAGTTAAAATCTGATCCTCCTTCTGAGCATCCTCATCCTGAGCCTCAAGCTGACCTTTATTCCCAGAAGAGAGCTCAACTGGAATTCCTTCCTCTTGGACTAAGCTATCAAGAGCCTCAAACCTATTAAAAGTGCCATCAGTCTGTCTATCCATCCAGGTTCTCTTCTTTCCTTTGCCTTTGTTACGAGACTTCACCTGAGTAAATCCTTCCTTATCAGTAGGTCCATCAGACAAAGGAGCCTTCCCCTTGTTGTCCCTAAGAGGTCCAGAGGAAAGCAGGGGGGAAGATTTAAATCTAGGGCATCTGCGGTGTAGATGACCATATTCGTGGCAAATTCTGCATCTAAATGGTAAGGTCTCATAATCCAACTGTTGGATCCAAGATGATGAACCCATGCAAATCTCCATAGAATCTGGTAATGGATTATTTAAATCAACTTCTACACAAATATGAGCAAAAGAAATTACCTTGCGATCTTGAGTTTGTGATGTCGATCCCACAAGTTTCCCAAGAAGCAAAGAGATTGAATGAAGAATATCTTCCCTCCAAAATTCCAAAGGAAGCCTCGGCAGTCTAACCCACACCGACACCCATGAGGGGATCTCTTCGGTAGAATTAAAGCCCATGTGCCAGGGCTTAATGAAGAGCCCCACTTGGCTAAAGAAGTAAGGGCCTCCCTCAAAAGCCCTATTCCTGTCTGACATTCTTGAAAAAATAACCAAAAAATAGTTATTAGCCGCTAAAAGAATCTCCATATCCCCTTCAGGGTTCCAAACCCGTCGTGCCCAAGATTCCAGCACAGGTAGCGAAAGACGAAGGCCTAGAAATTTGCAAATAAGGGCATGATTGCACCAGTATTCAACATCCTCCAAAAATTTCTCAGGTTGAATAACCAAGACTGGTCGATCTTCAGATCTCTCCAAGCATCCGTTTACTTTTTTATCCGAAACATCCCTTTTGAAGAGGAGGCACCTTCCCTAGATTGGGGTTTACCTGACCGTTCCTTACTGCTGGCATGCATAAGAGAAGATGGATCTAACATTTCCAAATCCCCTGATGATACTTGAAAATAAGCTAAACCACGATTCTCTGTAGCCCCACACGCCAAATCATCAACAAAAAGGAGAGTGGAAAGGAACGGGCGACCCATAGATTCAAGCCACCGCACTCCTCCTGCTAAGATCACCCTACGCACAAAGACTAGGGAAAAATCCCACCCGCAGGCCAAAGATGCTCAAAAACCCCTGCCTGACCGAAGAGAAACCCTGCACCAAGATTAAAACCCCCTCGCCAGCACTAGAAGGCACGCAACCCGAGCAAAGATGCCAAACGAAGGAGAAGCTAGGGAACGCAAGCCCTAGCTCACACCAGTCTTCTGCGCACCACCATCGAGTAATTCAAGAGATTTTTTTTTAAAATTTTAATATTAAGGTTTGGGCCTTGGTTGTTGGCACTACAGGAAAGAAGCCCCACCATTTCACCAAGGAGCCTCCCCTTAATATGAGGGTAAATAACAAACTCCATTGTTGACGCGGTAGAGAGCGACCCCGCGAGGTTTGAACCTTGGTTGTTGGCTCTACAGGCAAGAAGCCCCACCATTTCACCAAAGGGTTGCCCCTGCTTAATTGGAACTATAATCAGGCTTGTGAAAAAGTTATTTTCTCAGTTCATAACCTTTGGATTTAATCCTATTCTATATTGTTGGGAAGTGAGCCTCTTATGTAGTTGAGTAGCGAGCTCTAGGCAGTGTTCCTGAATGCATGTGCATTCCCCTTATTATTTTCATTATACTTTTAACATGGTATAATATTATGTAATAACATCCACCGTGTTTTTTCCCCTAATAGGCTTTCCACGTAAAAAAATCTTGGTGTTCTATGTCTCTTTGATGTGTTAATTGTTTCTGGTTAATTGCTTATTCAACAGATCTGAGATTAAGTTAAGTAAAGTTTGAAAATTTTATTATTTTTTGACAACTAATTCACCCCCCCTCTTAGTTGTCTATCCTTTTTTTTCCAACAATTGGTATCAGAGTAGGTTCCTCTAAAGAAGTCTAAAAGCTTGAGGTGATTTGAGATGGCATCATACAAGAAGGACAGTCCTAAATTTGATGGAACTAACTACTCACTATGGAAAGTTAGGATGGAATGTCACCTGAGGTGTATTGGTGAAGCTTATTGGAAGATTACAAAAAGTCCATATGTTATTCCTCAGAATGGTCCCTCCACTAGTGATGAGATCAAAGAAGTTGAAAATAATATCAGGGCTATTGAACCTTTGGTGAGTGCTTTAAAAGATTCATAGATGGGAAATGTGATAGGTTTGAAGAAAACTCATGAGATTTGGACAAAGCTAGAAAATTTTTATGAACGAGATGCACAGGCTAAGATGGCTAAGCTACAAAATTTGAAAGGAAAGTATGAGAATTTGAAGATGGGTGAAGATGAAAATATCACTTCTTTTATGCAAAGAGTAAATGAAATAGTGATGGGTATTAGATGTGTCAGTGGTTCCCTAGATGAGGATGAAATTGTGGCTAAGATACTTAGATCCTTGCCTCCCTCCTACAAAGTGAAGGTTCATGCTATTGAAGAGCTCAAATCAATAACAAAGATGACAAGAGACACGTTGGTAAGCTTGCTACTTTTGAATTAAGTGAATTTGGTCAATCTATTCCAAAGACTGAATTTGCATTCAAGGCTACTATATCCAGAAGTAACAAGCAAAGATATAGTCTGGGAGAGTATTCTAGAAAGATATCAAAGTACGATGAAGAATTGAAACAACTTGAAGATAAAGAAAGAGAGGTACAAGAATTGGAAGCACTGATTGTAAAGAAAGAAGGCAGAGGAAAAGGTAAGTATGAAGGTGTATTGCCTATCAAATTTTTATCTTGCAGTAAAATAGTTCATTTTGCATCAAGGTGTCTTGAAAGAGTTCCTAGATCTAAGCCTACCAAGTCTAAATTCCAAAAGAAATGTTACTTTGTAGAAGAAGGAGTGACTAATGATGAGTGTGATAAAGATAATGGAAATGAAGATGAATGGATTTTCATTGCTACCATTGAAAATAGTCCTATTGCTACCGAATCTACTAAAGATGAGAAAGCTCTTGCAGCTCGAGTTGAAGAAAAAGATGAGTGGGTTATTGACAATGGATGCTCACATCATATGACTGGTGATAAAAGCAAATTTGTAAGTCTAGAAAATTATGATGGTGGGGTTGTAAGGTTTGGAAATAACAATTGTGCTAGTGTGATTCATGTCAGAGGTTCTATTTGTCTTGGTGGTAAGCTTAATACTGATGATGTTCTTTATGTTGAAGGCTTGAAGCACAATCTTTTGAGTGTTGGACAAGTGGTGGACAAGGGATATTATCTTCAATTCAAATATGGAAGATGCAAGATACGTGGAAGTTCTGGGAATATGATTGCTTAAGGTAAACAAACAAAAGGTAATATTTTTCACCTGAATACTACTAGTGAGAGTTGTTTAATTGCTTAAGTAGATGAAATATGGTTGTGGCATAGGAGGCTGTGTCATGTAAATTTTGATAAGATTGTCAAAGTAAGTTCCACTCAAGTAGTAAGAGATCTACCCAAGTTAGTGAAGCATGCTAACACAATTTCTAAGGAGTGTCAGATGGGTAAACAGACTACAGTTTCTTTCCAAAGAAAACAGTTTCATTCAAATGGTTTGCTGGAGCTGGTGCATACTAATCTCTGTGGTCCCTCCAGATTCAAAAGCATTCATGGAGAAAGGTACTTTATGTGATTATTGATGATTACTCTAAATGATATGGATTTCTTTCTTAAGAGAAAAATGTGAAGCACTGGAGAAGTTCAAAAGTTTCAAGGCTATAGAAGAGAATGAAAAAGGTCTAAAAAACAAATGTCTGAGATCTAACAAAGGTAGTGAGTTCACCTCTAGGGAGTTCAACTCTTTTTGTGAAGAACATGGAATCAGAAGAAAGTTATCTGCTCCTCGAACCCCTCAATAGAATGGAGTTGCAGAGAGCAAGAATAGAACAATTCTAGATGTTTCTAGAACAATAATGATAGAAGGAAATGTGTCCCAAATCTATTGGAGTGAAGTTGTAAGCACTTATGTGTATACTTTGAACCAGGTAAATGTTAATAGTAATTCTGGCAAGACCCCTTTTGAGCTATGGTTTGGTTATAAGCCTACTGTTAAATATTTCAAGATATTTGGAAGTAAATTTTATGTCAAGAGAGATGATGATATAGGAAAGTTTGATGCAAGAAGCAATGAAGGAATCTTCCTAGGTTACTCTACCAAAAGCAAGGCCTACCAGTGCTATAGCAAAAGAATGAGAAAGATGGTTGAGAGTGCAAATGTCAGAGTTGATGAAGACTGTCAAACTATCCATATATCATGGTTATGATTTAGATGAAGACAATACAAGCCAAGTGAAGAATTCTTAGACACAAAACCAACTTTAGATTATTCCATATGTTCCGATAAAAACCTTAATTTGTTCCAGTAAATCAAGTAAGTCAGGAAGCATAGACAAGTGCAAGGACAAAAGAAAGATCAGAAGAACCAGAAGCTCGAGAAAGTCCTAAAGTTCCAAGGTATGTAAAACTAAATCATTCTAAAAATCAAATTATAGGAGATAAGAGTAAAGGTGTGCAAACTAGAAGAAATATTGCAAAAGAGTATTGCCTAATTTCCAAGATTGAACCTAAAGATGTCATTAAAGTCTGCCAAGATGAACACTAGATGGAAGCTATGAAAGAAGTGCTGAGACAAATTGAAAACAATGACACATGGACACTAGTTTCCAGACGTAAAGACCAAAAATTGATTGGTACTAAATGGGTGGTTTGGAACAAACTGAATGAACAAGGTGAAGTAGTCTAGAATAAAGCAAGATTAGTATGTAAAGGGTATTCTCAAATGGAATGTATTGATTTTGAAGAAATTTTTTCCCTTGTTGCCAGAATTGAAGCTGATAGATTATTTCTTGCTTATGCTTCATATAAGAACTATAAAGTCTATCAAATGGATGTGAAGTCAACATTTCTAAATGGAGAACTAGAAGAAGAATTATACATTGAACAACCAGATGGATTTCAACTATCTGACAAGGAAGATATGGTCTGCAGACTGAAGAAAGCTCTATATGGACTTAAGCAAGCTCCTAGAGCCTAGTATGCTAGATTGGAAAAATACTTATTGAAGCTTGGATTCAATAAAGGTACTATTGATAACAATTTATATTTTAGGTCGGATCATGATAAAGAGATAATTATAGAAGTGTTTGTTGATGACATTATTTTTGGAGGAGATGATAATCTATTTATGAAGTTTGTTGATGAAATGAATAATGAATTTAAGATGAGTATGATTGGAGAGTTGAAGTTCTTTCTAGGATTGCAAGTTACCCAGTTAGACAAGGGAATTTTCATATCTCAGTTCAAATATGTGAGAGAGCTACTAAAGAAATTTGGGATGGAAGAATCAAAGCCTATTGGTACTCCCATGTTAACTGGATGCAAGTTAACACAGAATGATGATTCTCCCAAGGAAAATCAAACAAGGTACAGATCAATGATTGGTGGATTACTCTACTTAACACAAAATAGACCAAACATTATGAATGTTGTGTGTATGGTTGATATATTTCAGGCTGGTCCAAAAGAGTCTCATGTGACTGTTGTAAAGAGAATCTTTAGATATCTGAAAGGAACAATTGACTTTGGACTTTGGTATCCAAAGGATGATGATCTCACTTTGAGTTCTAATACTGATGCAGATTGGGAAGGAGATGTAGATGATAGGAAAAGTACTAGTGGTGGTGCTTTCTTCTTAGGGAAGAAGCTGGTGTCTTGGTTGAGCTAAAAACAAAATTCCATTTCTCTATCTACTGATGAAGCAAAATATATTGTTGTTGCCAATAATTGTACTCAAGTGATATGGATGAAATAGATGCTAAAAGATATTGGGGTGGTATATGAAGAGCCTATTGTTATATACTGTGATAACTCAAGTGCTATTAACATATCAAATAATCTAGTGCTACACTCTAAGACCAAGCATATATCAATCAAGTTTCACTTTTTGAGGGAGAAAGTAAGTGAGAAAGAAGTCAGATTGGAGTATGTGCCTACCAAAGAGCAGATTGCAGATATTTTCACTAAGCCATTTCCAAAGGATTTTTTTAGTAACTTAGAGGGATGCTAGGGGTGATTACCCCTCCTGATATAAACTAAGGATGCATTAATTTACACCAATCTGTGATGATCATATCCTGATCTAGATTAATGTTTTTTGTGGCTGCTACTCAGGGGGAGTAGTCGAGATGTGTAGATATGTGGTTCCGAGCATGTATATAGAACGTTCATGCTTATCTTTGCCATTGATGTCAAAGGGGGAGAAGAGAAATGTAAAAAATATTTCTAAGGAGAAGAGCCTTGTGGGGAGAAGAGCAGTTGAGAAGAAGAGTCAGAATCTAAAGAGTAGTAAGTGTGTTGTGTTGATGGTATTTTCCACATCGTGTGTTGCCATCAATGCCAAAGGGGGATATTGTTGGATGTTGTGGATATGTTGATGATATGTGGTTGTCATTGATGTTAACACTATTTTCCTTCAATACATCAGAGGCTGTATATGTTGAGGATATTGAGAAATTTTTTGAAGAAAGAGTTACAGAGTTTCTTGTTGCCAGTGGAACTATGAAGGTCATGAACGTGTTTTGTTTTGTCCGTTGAAGATCATTTCTTGTGGATTAAAGGGTTTTATGTTAAGTACATCTAGTTCATCTATTAGAAGTTTTAGAGGTCCATGTGAAGATTTGATCGTGTTGTGTTCTGACAGTATTTTTGTGGCTTCTGTTAGTATTCCTGAGCAAAGTTTATGTGTTTCTGGTAATTTCTATTGTTGCAAATGTTTCTATGTTAGTTCTTGGTGTTTTTGGATGCTTCTAGATCATGCTATATCTTTGTGGTACGTCCACATTGATCGGTGTGCTCGTGGTAAAAGATTTTCCTTTTGCATGTTCGGGTTTTCTTATTCTGAGACGGTGTGATGATGGTAGCATTTTGTGAATATTCAAGGTGAAATTAATTGAAGTCTTTTTGTGTTGGAGTTGTTATTTTGGGTCTCCACTATGTTGTGGCCGACCTTGGTGAATTCGCATTGAAAATTTAATTGTAATTTGTGCTGACATTGTAAATATGTTTTATTTTTTTGGCCAACTAAGTTGATGTAATTCATGATGCAGATATATAAGAGCAATTGTTTCATCAGTGTAAAGTATGCTTAGAGTACTCAGTGTGCTCCTATGTGTGTATGTGCGAATATTATTTATAGAGCGGAGTGTGAAGAAGAATGAGCGAAGTGTGAAGAAGTTGAGTGAGGAGTGAAGAAGGTTTTTCTATGCTTAATTGGAACTATAATCAAGCTTGTGAAGAAGCTATTTTCTCAGTTCATAACCTCTAGGTTTAATCCTATTCTATATTGTTGGACAGTGAACCCCTTATGTATTTGAGTAGTGAGCTCTAGGAAGTGTGCCTGAATGCATGTGCATTCCCCTTATTCTTTTCATTATACTTTTAACAGGGTATAATATTGTGGACTAACATCCACTATGGTTTTTCCCCTAATAGGATTTCCATGTAAAAAAATATTGGTGTTCTCTATCTCTCTGATGTGTTAATTATTTATGGTTAATTGCTTATTCATTAGATCTAAGATTAAGTTAAGTAAAATTTGAAAAGTTTATTATTTTGTGACAACTGATTCATCCACCCTCTCAATTTTTTGTCCTTGTTTTGCCAACATATGTATGTACGTTCATACATATGTATGGATGGATGGGTGCATGCATGTATACTTGTATGCATGTATGTATGTGTGTATGCATGCATGTATGCATGTATGTATGTGATGAATAAAATTTTCTTTATCAAAAATATAAGAGTAACAAAAGAGGCATGGGGAGGGGTGGTTGTTTTCTTCTTCTCAACATATAGAGGTCAACAAACTAATAAATTTATGGAAGCTTTGTTTATTCTATCAACTTTGAAATGGGCATGTGCCCTTGGATAGAGAAATATCATCTATAAGTCTGTTTATGCAATGGGATAACATTTTTGCACCTTGTTCCAGGTCATATCTTGGTGTCTGTTATTCGTTTCCACAATAAAATGCTCTATAATGATAATTGTGCACAAAATTAAAGCTTAAAATCTATCAGCAAAATCTTACATCAATCTCAATTCATTTCATTCATTCCATTTCATCTCATTATTTTTCACTTCTTATTAATTTTTTTCTATAACTAGTGTTTCTTCTATCAGTCCATGCACCTACATGCATCAAATTAACCTGTTAGAAAATTTGTCAATTTTTTGGAATTTTTCAAAAAAATTCCAAATTTCCTGAGGGGGCACCACGCTATCCCGCAATCACTAGGGAATATTGGGGTAGGTCCTGAATTGATTTTTGTAAAAAATTTCTTTGACACAACACTATACAAATGTATTGTATAAAAGAGGGGAAAAATGTAGATACCTGAAATTATCGTAGCCTAAGAATTAGCATTTTAACACTAATATTCGTCTTTCCCTAATGATTAAATAATGTTCAACTATATATAAATATTAACTTTATCATAACCTAGTTACAAAGAGAGATGATGGTAAAACCCCAACAATCTCTAGTCTACATACTTAAGCAAAGATATCATCCTACCCCATTAGGTATAAACTCAAGACAAAGGCCTAAAAGGGTACTGCTATTTTTGAAATTTTAGAAGAAATCTCCATGGAAAAAAGTAAAGCTTGAAAATGGAAACCATCTAGATGGCCATGGTCAAACAGTAAGATTAAACAATTAGAGTATTGATGACAAGGGTTCAAATCCCCATGCATGCATGGATGCACATATACATACATACATACATACATACATGCATGCATGCATCCATCCATCCATACATACATACATATTGTAGAAATTTGTCCAAATTTATCCCTTTTCGTCTAAATATCCTCTTATTTACATTAATTAAGTAATACTGCTATTATTTAATTAATACTCCTTAATCCCTAAGGTATTTAGTTAATAATTAAATACCTTACCCTTTATTCCCATTTTCCTCAAAATAATTAAATAAATAATACATTTATTTAATTCCTCACATGTCACATCCTCCATCACCTTTTCTTAATCCTAATCCACCTCCTAATCTCATCATTAGGGATGTGCACATGTCTAATCCTTAATTAGGATGTGTCACATCCTCCAACTTTTGCAAGTTGGCTTCTAATCTTCATTAGCCACTAACTATCTTCTAATCATTGATTAGTTAGTCCAATCAGCATCTTGGTCAACTCTTCCCATCCCCCAAGGAATTTTTAATTGCTTTTTGTCTTCCCCATGTGAATTTAAGATTCAATTTTAGTCCTCCAAATTTCTCCTCTTCCCCATGTGATCATTGAAAGGTCACATCAACCACATGGGTTAGGAACCTTCTATTATAAGCACCTTGTCTTATCCAAGGTACTTCTCAGCTTCCTTTTTGGGAAACTTGTCTTATCCTTAAGATATCCCCAATCATGTGAATTTAAAAGGCTCTCCTCTTCCCCATGTGGATCATTGAGAGGTCACATCAGTCACATCCCAAGGTACTTGCAAGTACCTCCACATCATATGTCCTTTTCCACCTCATTCGTCCTCTTGACACATCATCCTCCACATGGAAAGATGTGAGGGCTTGTGAGTCCTCAACTCACCACAACCCTTCATCTTGTCCATATTGTAAAAATATCAACCGTTCAATCCTCTAGAGAATTCTCCCCTAAATATGGAGGATTTCTCTTTCATTCTCTCATTAGGCATTCACACACTTTTCCATTCTAGCTCTCACACTTGCATTCTTGAATCTCCATTGTTGCATTCTTTAAAGCTTTGATTTCTTACAAATACACTCATCCATCCCACTACCCACTTTTCTCATTGCATTCCTCATCTTACATAGATCATTTTGAGTCCATTTTTTATTCATATTGCCATCAAAGGAGCACACAAAACATCAAAGATCCAAGGGCCAACTAAGGAGCAGCTTGAACAAGGTAAAACTCTACTTGTATATCTTTATTTTGTTTAAGTTTAATGTAGCCCTATCTTGAGGTGTTTAGTGTTTTTCCCTTCCTTTTTCGTTCTATTTTGCATGATTTAGAATAGGTCAATAACATTGATCACATTTCTGGCACACCCGGTGGGACCCATAGACGGGTCCTTTTACTTTTACATTTGTTATTTTTTGACATTTTGTAGGTTCATGACACAGAGGGGTGACCCTGCCCCAAATAGGGGCAAACCTACCCAAGTATAGGTGAACCTGCCCCTAGACAGGCAACCCCAACCTCAACAGAGGTGACCCTGACCTACAAAGTCGCCCTTCTAAGCAACAAAACCCAAATTTCTTCACTATTTTTTGCAGAGGGGCAAACATAACCTATAGAGGGGCGAACCTGTCCTACAAAGGGGGGAACCTACCCTAGTAGGGGCGAACTTTCCTAGTATAGAGGCTTCTTCAAGGTAAAATAGAGGTATAAAAGTCATTTTCAGGTTCAATTTTCTCTTGTTTTTGTTAGTACTGACCCCCTAATGTGTTATGTTGGCGATTGTGACAGTTTACTAACATTTGTATAGCTTTCTTTACGCTTGTTGAAGATAAAAAAGAAAATCTTCTGACATATTTGCTACAAGTTGGACAGGTCCAGTTATTAGTTAGTTGTTCTTCTTTCATTTTTCTATTACTTTAGGCACATAGTTTAACTAGGGGGAGTCAACTTATTATTTTCCATTTTTTCAAAGTCCTTTGTGTCACCCAAGAGGTCACTATTCCATTCACGCTTTCCCCTTGCAGTTCTTGTGAGCCTGGGGAGTAGCCAAAAATGGTTAGTGTTCTCTTTTAGTGGGACCTCCTTGGGAATTTCATCACCCCAAGCGACGATCCCAACCACATGTATCGGCAAGGTATACAAAGGGGGAGAGCCAAAACTATACCCCAATTAGTCACATCGTGTCTGACAGAGCGTCGAAGATAGGGTGATACCTAGATAGACGTGAAGAGTTGGTCTGAGCCTTCAGTATCTCATTGGGGTTCTTGACTCATGCTTGTAGACAGGTTGGTGTTCACGGTTGTGCATCACGTATTGTGTGTATATCAAGGACTCCCTAGTTTTTACTTGTTCGGCCTAATTAGAGGACCGTGTTGGCCATACCCTTCATACTAATCTTAGGATTGTGTTATCTAAACTATCATTTTTGTGCAAAACTAGTGAATTTTTGTTTAGTTAAGTCAACCTTACCTTTTCCTTGTTGTTTGTTGTGTTTTGGTCCTTTATCATAGTTGTTTTAACCTAAGTCAAGTATAGGTTTGTTACAGAGGGGAAAACCTGCCCCCTATCTATCATTTTTTAGCTTGTTTCTATCAAATTTCCTATCTTTCTACTAAACAGGCGAACCTGCCCTCAGTAGGGGTGAACCTTCCCTGAACAGGGGTGAACCTGCCTCCTGTCTTAGTCATTTTTTAGCTTGTTTTTGTCAAAATTGTTTAACTTTTTACTAAATAGGTGAACCTTTCCCTAACAGGGGTGAACCTGCCCTCACAAGGGTGAACTTGCCCCTTGTCTCAATCATTTTTTAGCCTATTTTTGTCAAAATTGTCTAAATTTTCACTAAATAGGTGAACCTACCCCTAACAGGGGTGAACTTGCCCTCAACAGGGGCGAACCTGCCATTTGTCTCAGTCATTTTTTAGCCTATTTCAGTTAGAATTTCCAAACTTTTCATTGAATAGGCGAACCTGCCCTCAATTGGGGAAAACCTAACCTCTAGTTGGAAAAACTTGCCCCAATAGGGGTGAACCTACCCCTGAAACAACCAGTTTTGTCTTCTATTTAGTCGTTTCGAGTACCTGTCTACCTATTCTGGGCACTCATTTTCCTGTTTCGAGTACCCCTTTCCCCATTTCGAGTACCCGTTCGCTCGTTTCGACCATCCGTTTACCTATTTTGAGTACCTATTCGCCCATTCTGACCATCCATTTCCCCATTATGATCATATGTTTTCCCATCCCAAGTACCTGTTTCCTCATTCTGTGCATCAGTTTACCTGTTTTGAGCATCTGTTTTCCCATTTAGATAGTCCGCTTGACCTCTTTTTTGATTTAGAAGAGTCTAACTTGGGTGAACTTGACCTATCCTTTGGCAAACCTAACCTTGTCTTGGGTGAACCTGACCTTGTGTTGGGAAAGCCTAACCCTGTCTTGGGCGAACTTGACCTATCCTTGGGCAAACCTAACCTTGTCTTAGGAAAACCTGACCTTGTATTGGGTGAAGCTAACCTCTAGTTGGGTGAACCTAACCTCCAATCGACTGATCTTGCACATTAGTTAGATGAGTGTGATCCTTATCCTGCCATTCTACATCTTTTGTTCACTCACAATTTGCATCTCCATTCCCCAAAGATCATTCGTTCATCATCCCAATCATATAGGAACATCATATAACATCTCTAGGTTGCATATCCCTCATTTTTTTCTCAATCCAAATCTTCTAAACTTCATTTGAAGTCATTATCCAAATTGACCTAGGTGTCTGAAACCGATTGTCATCCTACAACGTCTACTTAGGATCACCATCCATCCTGATTCAATCATCATCATTCAGCCCTATCAATCCACTTCCATATGAATTTGGATTTGGTGCCACAATCATCTATCTATCCTTAATCTGACCAATCAACTCTTTAAGTCACCTAGGGTGATCTTTGAACCTAGTTTAGAATCCCTTTCATCATCCAATCTTATCCAATTATCTTATCAATCATTTCATCAATCAATCTTATCTAATCTAATCCAAATCATCCTTATCCAATAATATGATCTTATCCTTATCAAATCATCCAATCAACTGATCCATTATCCAATCCAATCAATCCTCCAATTATCATTTAGGTCATCCTTGCATTGCACTGTAGATTCTAGCCCTATCTTAGTTCACATAGTAGTTCTGCATTTTCATGCTCGTTCAAACTTGATCACAAGCCAAGAAACAAATGGCAGCACAATAAGGCCAAGGTTCCTAGTAGAATATCCCCCAAGATCCCAACACCACTAAAAACATCTCACAAGATCCCCATAATGGTGCATCATCACAGTCTAACATTGATGTCCAGTACACCTCACCGCTCGGACACAAAAACATGGTCAATCAACCCAACGTCATAGTTGACGAATACATAAGCAATCTCACTAATGTTCAGATGAAAAATCGCCTCCTCAACGAGTGTGGGGATAAGATCCTTGCTACTCTGATCATGAAAGGAGTCAAACCACCACCTAACTTCGATATGTCATAGTGTATTGCCACCTAGTCTCTTCCTGCATCATAGGATCTACAGATCTCACAAAATGTTCCAAGAAATTCTTATGTATCTGAAGGTCCACCTATAGAGAATTGGTATCACCCTAAGTTCGGGAATGCTGTAATCCATCAAGTTGCTAGTTATCCTCACCTCCAATCTACAACCTATATAGCAACACCCGACCCTAATGACCCTTATGCCTATGGCATGTTGTAAAACATTATGGCTGCTCCACCACTTCCACCAAAACATCTTGGTCAACCACTTGTCAACACTAGGGGCACTCCCCACCACATTTTGATGCCACCTCTAGGATTTGCACCTTCTGGAAATTTACCACCACCACCTCAAAGTAATATCCCTATATTTCAGCAGCCTCCCGTTAACCCTCATCAATCCACTGTGATGTAAGCACTGCCACAACATGTTGTTGTTGCTATTGTTTCATCTCAACCACGTCATCAACAACCTCCACAACAAAATGTTACCATCCCACAAAAAAAAAATCAATTCTTCAACAACACACTACCATTCCTACACATCCCCTGAACCAAGTCACGCAGAACGCATCACTATCGCTGCCACCACCCCATGGGGATTTTGTAGCAGTACCACAACAATAATATATCCCATCTCATCCCCTTTATCAGCAACTACAACAACAACAACCACCCCAGCATACCCATGTTCCAACGCAGATGCAAAAGAATCCCTTACATAATATCTTTACGATCCATCTAGTACGTACATTGCTTATTCTGTTGCATCCATCCTAATCAAAACATCCATGTGGCTGCTTAGAATCCACCACAGACACAACCACCTTCTTACACTAATCCTCTACAATCATGCATGAATCCATACCAACAATAGTCTAATCCACAACAGCTTCCATACGCCACGCAACAACCCAACGTTGCATATAATTATGAAGCCAATCCATATTATGCTCAGTAGTAGCTTTCATACTAACAAGGTGTTGCATCCACATCCTATGTGAAACAACAACCACCTTATCAATATGGTGCACAATCCACCTCCTATTATCAGCAACAACTTCCTTACCAACAAGGAGCTTCGACGACATCATACTATCAAGTCGCTACACAATATCAATAGGGTACTCCATCTACCTCATACTACCAATAACAACCACCATACCAACAAGCAGCTTCCACCTCTTACCATCAAAATATATCATCCTCTTATCTTCCTTATGTTAATGTGCAATCCGCTTACCAACCAATGCCTCTATATACACCTAAACTTGCTTATGATCCAACTGCTTCAACACTATCTTCATCTAATTAGTAGTATCCTCTATACAGTCAGCCTAATCCATCCAACCTAACTCCTACAACACCCATCAATCAAGATATCGAAGAAGTCAAAGGTGCACTAAAGGACTTACAAGTAGGGATCGACAAACAATCATTCAAGTTTGAGGATATTTGTCCCTATTCATTTGATCCTTTGATTTCCTTCCTTCCATTCCTGAAGCATTTTGAAATGCCAAAATTTGATAGATATAAGGGAACCAAAGACCCCAAAGCTCACCTTCAAGAGTTTTATGCCCACTATTAAGAAGTCATGCATAATGAAAATTACCTAATGAGATTGTTCCCTAGGAGTTTGCAGGGAATTGATCTTGATTGGTTTATGGGTCTTAAGAAAGGATCTATCAAATCCTTCACACAACTTTCAGAGGAGTTTGTCTCCCATTTCTCCTTCAATCTGGAGAAGGATATCGATACACTAGACCTCCTAAAGGAAAAGCTGCGAGAGGGAGAAACCTTTGCGAGCTATCTCCAAAGATGGCGTGCCCTAGCCAGTTGAATGAAATCCCCATTATGGGAAAAGACATGGTCACCTTGTTCATTGAGAACTCCCATCCTGACATGGCTCACAACTTTAGGCTCCATTGTGTCACAAACTTTTCCAAAATTGTGGATAAAAGCCCTATTCTTGATAGAGCCCTCATCACCAAAGGGCTAGTCAAAATCTTTAATTCTAACAGTGAGAAATCATCAAGAGATAAGCCTCATTATTGGAACAAAAACAAAAATGTTGTCAATGATGGTGTCACTGACACCAAACATGTCCAAGTGGCCAATACTTTGCAAAATTCACAATATGATCCTCCTTAGTAGCCAATGCCTAATGCCATATCAGTGCCCCAAGGGGCACCTCGTCCATCCCAACAATCCAATCAAAACAATCAAGGGGTTAACAAGCATCAGTTCACTCAATTAGGAGAACCCCTAAGTGTCGTGTTTAATAGGCTTCTGCAAGCTAATCACCCAATCACATATCCTATGACCAAGCCACTCAATGAATCCAAGCCCAAACCAAATTGGTTCAAACAAAATGAATATTGTGAGTTCCACAAGATTAAAGGGCATACATTGAATAAGTGTCAAGGTCCAAAAACGTACATCTAGGATCTTATAGATCATGGTGACATACATGTGGATGCCAACATGGCACCATCATCCAATGCCTAGTTACAAATATACTAGAATGTTTTCCCAAAATATAACCAAGGGCCTAGCATGTCAAATTCAAATCTAGGGCCTAGCAATAGTAATGATCAGAATAACAACACCAACAATATCAGTTACAAAAATGTGCCATTCAATTATCAAGGTATTTTCATACATATTGAACAAGTGGAACCACATGTATCTATGATATGCGTAAAAGGTAAGGATCCACAATGTGTTATTACCACCCATTGAACCTGCATCACAGTCCCTGGAGCCTCCACATCCACTCAGCCACCATCTGTTCCTTCTCAATACAACATCCTTGACCATATGGGAAAAACCTCAACTCAAATATTCATTCTATATTTGCTTAAGTCCTCTCCGAAACACCAAGAAATCCTAAATAAGGCCTTATGGGATACTTGAGTTCCTAATGACATAGACACTACAAAATTTCAAGCATTTGTAGGGCACCTCTCCACCACCTATCATCTGGGTTTTTAGCCAAAATGACATGCCCTGCATCAACTCCAACCATAACCGTCCCCTCCATCTAGAGGTCCTAGTAAATCGTCATAAAATAAAAAGGGTCTTGGTAGATAATGGTTCTTCCCTGAACCTTTGTACATTGAAATTCATAAAACAAGCTAGATACACCCATGTTGATTTAAATAATCAAGTCATCACAATCAAGGTGTATGATAATGCAGAGTGTGATTTTGAAGGTACAATATGTCTTTCAATTCAGGTTGGTCCATTTGTGCAATATACTACATGTCATGTCCTTGATCTGGAGTTGCCCTATAACCTCCTTCTCAGCTTTCCATGGATTCATGCCATGCAAGCTATTCTGTCCACATACCATCAATTTCTAAAACTCCCATTCAATGGGGTAGAAGTTACCATACACGCGGATCCCAACTATTTGAATATTTTCCCACATTAGAAGCTTCTTTTTTCTCATTCCCACTATTGTCCTGGAGTGGAAATGGGACTGCTACAGATGCCATCATCCCAATCATCTACCACCACATTAGCCACCACATCATCCACTCCATCATCCACATCTGACTCCACCCTCACTAAAGTCTAGATCATTGACAAGGGATGTGGTGAATATGAGATGCACACAACCTTGAACATGGCAACTATGCCACCCTTACCACACACATATGGCCAACCTTCGCAGTCTACACCAAAATCAAAAGACAATACCATCACCTTTAATGTTCTGAATGTGGGATCCAACACCTTTCGCTCTCCTGGGTTGAGACAAGATGTGCTAGAATATGACATAAGCCAATGAGTCTACCATGAGGAATCTGATCCCTCCCCTTCTTTGAAATAATATTTCCAAGAGAACTATCCTTGGCCATCTAAGTTCACAAAAAAGTACAATTATTAGGGGGGAGGCCTTGGGGCTGAAGAGAAAGGAAGGAAACACCATATTGAGGCTACAATAAGACCAAGAAACTTAGGCTTGGGTCATGACACAAAACAAAAAGGACCTATAGCATCATCTAGTGCTTCTAATAACATTAGTGAGAGTAACAATCTCCTTAAAGACATACGAGAGGATGAATCCATCATACACACATACGATGATGTAGATCACACTGACCTCTTTTCCATTTTCGACTGCTTACACATCTGCACCATTAGCCTATCCCTTAAACATCCTAAACTTATAGACTAGGACCTACATGTTAGTGCACCTATCGATACCTTTTCCACAATGGATCAGTACGTACACCTTATGGGATTGGGGGAAGATGAACACCCTAACCACAAAAGTTAAAAAAAACAAAATAAAAAAGGGTCATCTAGCAAAAACCTCCCTGAGGCGCTTCTTGACCTAGAAAAAGTAAAAACAAAGGGTGTATCTGATAGCAAAAACCTCGATGAGAAGCTAGAATATTGGGATGTTCATCTTCCCCTTTTAGGGACTCAATTCTTTGAATGATTGTCCATCTTGATTAAGGAAACTCAAGAAATAAATTTGGGAACTGCAGAAGATCCCAAAATAATTATGTAGCCAAGGCATTATTAGAAGAAGAGAATTCTACCATCACCAATATTCTTCAAGAAGGTATCATTAATTTTGTATGGACATACTCAAACATGCCAGGCCTTGATCCTGCATTAGTAGTGCATCATCTAGATGCACATATGGATGTCAAGCCTGTCAAACAAAAACTAAGAAAGATGCAACATTAGGTGGCTTTTCTTGTTAAGGAGTTGAAGAAGCTATTAGACACTGGATTTATAAGGCCTATTGATTATTTTGACTGGATCTCCAACATAGTGCCAATCACCAAACCAAATGATGCTATTAGATTATGTACAAACTTTCATGACCTCAACAAGGCTTGTCCCAAAGATGATTTTCCCTTGCCAAGCATAGATATGTTGGTTGACCTCACTGTAGGACACGAGATGCTTTCCCTCATGGATGGCTTCTCCCAATACAATCAGATTATAATTTTTCTTGAAGAACAACATAAAATAGCTTTCACCACACCATGGGGCACATTTTTCTATAATGTCACACCTTTTGGTCTCAAAAATGCAGAGGCAACCTATCAACGAGCCATGACCATAATCTTCCATGACCTCATTCACATAAGAATGGAAGATTATGTTGATGATTTATTAGGGAAATCAAGAATACGGGAAAAGAATCCTATAGTCCTCAAGAAGATCTTTGAGTGTCTAGAGCAGTAAAAGCTAAGGTTAAATATGTAGAAATCTATCTTTAGGATCACATCAGGTAAACTATTGGGTTTCATTATCTCCCATAGAGGTATAGAAGTAGATCCAATGAAAGTAAAGGAAATTATGGATATTCCCACACCACGTAACCTCAAACAACTAAGAATCCTTTAGGGTAAACTGCAATCCATCTGGCGATTCATTGCTCAATTAGCTAACAAGTGTCAGTCGTTCACTCATCTCCTGAAGGACACCGCTTTTAAGTGGACCCAATAGTGTCAACTCAACTTTCACAAGATCAAGGAGTATTTGGCTCACCCACCAATCCTTATGCCACTAATTCCTGGTAAGCCACTCTTGTTGTACATTTATGCTACTTCAGAAACTAGGGGCATTGCTGGCACAACACGATGAGTTATCAAAAGAGAGAGCCATCTATTACATTAGCTGGACCCTAGTGGGCTATGAACTGAATTATTCTCCAATGGAAAAATCTTTCCTAGCCATGGTTTTTAGTTCACAGAATCTCTGAAATTACATGCTCAGTCATCCAATAAAGCTTATCTCCAAGGTTGATCCACTTAAATACCTATTATCCAAAACAATTATGACTGGTCGCATGGCTAAGTGGGTCATGCTTCTGAGTGAATTTGACATAGAATATGTGGATCAGAAAGCTATTATAGGACAAGTGATCACTAATCAGTTGGTAGATGCTCCCCTTGTAGATGCCTATCCTTTGACCACAAAATTTCCAGATGAGGGAGTCCTGCAGTAACAAAAGCGACCATATGGACACTATACTTTGATGGATTGTATACTCACAATGGATTGAGGGTAGGAATTTTGCTCATTACCCCTCAAGGGGATTATATACCAAAGTCATTCAGATTGGCCTTTCCGTGCACAAACAATATAGCTAAATATGAAGCCCTCCTTACTAGCCTTAGAATTGCAATCCAATGGCATATCACTCACCTCAAAGTTTTTGGTGATTCTCAATTAATCATCAAATAGGTCAATGATGAATTTCTCACAAAAGATGATAAGCTATTGCCCTATAAATGAATGGTAGATGACTTCAAGAAGTATTTCACTTCCATCCAATTTGATCAGATCCCAAGAGTCTAGAACAAAGCAGAGGATTCCATGGCTACCATTGGTTCCTTAATTGGCATGCCCAAAGACAAAATAGAGTGTGAGTTCCTAGTTGAATAACTCTTAATCATGAAATACGATATCCTAGAAAGTGAGATGGTGTGTGACATTGTAGGTCCTATGTCCCCTTGGTACCATGATATCTATACCTACCTTCATGAAAACATCCTACCTCTAGATGTCACATGCAACCAACATAAGTCTTTCATCCAACACACATCCTGTTACACCATCGTAGGTGATATACTTTATCGACATGGGTATGATGGAACCCTCCTCTGGTGTCTGAATGAGACTGAATCCCATACTACGTTAACAAAATTACATAGTGGTGTATGTTGGGCCCACTCAAATGGCATGGCCCTAGGAAACAAAATTCTTCGAGCAAGATATTACTAGCCCACATTAGAACATGATTCTTGTGACTTCGACAAAAGGTGCCTACCTTTTCAGTAGCACACCAATCTGATACATGTTCTAGCACATGATCTACAACCTCTTGTAGCACCATGGCCCTTCTCTTAGTGGGATTTTGACCTAATCGAAAAGATATACCCCCCATCCTCCAATTTCCATACCTTCATCATTACTGCAACTGAGTACTTCACCAAGTGGGTGGAAGCAATGCCACTTTCACAAATCACGGGTACTCAAATTTCCAAATTTATCCTCTTCCATATTCTCTACATATATGGAATACCCTCCACCACCATTTCTGATAATGGAAAGCCTTTCAAGAACCAAGCTATGAAACACCTTTGTGACACC
>VDFB02271358.1:682723008-682797895 GCA_007258455.2 Sequoia sempervirens
ACACCTTATGGGATTGGGGGAAGATGAACACCCTGACCACAAAAGTAAAAAAAAACAAAATAAAAAAGGGTCATCTAGCGAAAACCTCCCTGAGGCACTTCTTGACCTAGAAAAAGTAATAACAAAGGGTGTATCTGATAGCGAAAACCTCGATGAGAAGCTAGAAGATGGGGATGTTCATCTTCCCCTTTTAGGGACTCAATTCTCTGAATGATTGTCCATCTTGATTAAGGAAACTCAAGAAATAAATTTGGGAACTGCAGAAGATCCCAAGATAATTATGTAGCCAAGGCATTATTAGAAGAAGAGCATTCTACCATCACCAAGATTCTTCAATAAGGTATCATTAATTTTGTATGGACATACTCAGACATGCCAGGCCTTGATCCTACATTAGTAGTGCATCATCTAGATGCGCATATGGATGCCAAGCATGTCAAACAAAAACTAAGAAAGATGCAACATTAGGTGGATTTTTTTGTTAAGGAGTTGAAGAAGCTATTAGACACTGGATTTATAAGGCCTATTGATTATTTTGACTGGATCTCCAACATAGTGCCAATCGCCAAACCAAATGATGCTATTAGATTATGTACAAACTTTCATGACCTCAACAAGGCTTGTCCCAAAGATGATTTTCCCTTGCCAAGCATAGATATGTTGGTTGACCTCACTGTAGGACATGAGATGCTTTCCCTCATGGATGGCTTCTCCCAATACAATCAGATTAGAATTGTGCTTGAAGACCAACATAAAATAGCTTTCACCACACCATGGGGCACATTTTTCTATAATGCCATGCCTTTTGGTCTCAAAAATGCAGAGGCAACCTATCAACGAGCCATGACCATAATCTTCCATGACCTCATTCACATAATAATGGAAGATTATGTTGATGATTTATTAGGGAAATCAAGAATACGGGAAGAGAATCCTACAGTCCTCAAGAATATCTTTGAGTGTCTAGAGCAGTAAAAGCTAAGGTTAAATATGTAGAAATCTGTCTTTAGGATCACATTAGGTAAACTATTGGGTTTCATTATCTCCCATAGAGGTATAAAAGTAGATCCAATGAAAGTAAAGGAAATTATGGATATTCCCCCACCACGTAACCTCAAACAACTAAGAATCCCTTAGGGAAAACTACAATCCATTTGGCAATTCATTGCTCAATTAGCTAACAAGTGTCAGTCGTTCACTCATCTCCTGAAGGACACTGCTTTTAAGTGGACCCAATAGTGTCAACTCAACTTTCACAAGATCAAGGAGTATTTGGCTCACCCACTAATCCTTATGCCACTAATTCTTGGTAAGCCACTCCTATTGTACATTTATGCTACTTTAGTGGCACTGAGGGCATTGCTGGCACAACACGATGAGTTATCAAAAGAGAAAGCCATCTATTACATCAGCTGGACCCTGGTGGGATATGAACTGAATTATTCTCCAATGGAAAAACCTTTCCTAGCTATGGTTTTTAGTTCACAGAAGCTCTGAAATTACATGCTCAGTCATCCAGTAAAGCTTATCTCCAAGGTTGATCCACTTAAATACCTGTTATCTAGAACAATTCTGATTGGTTGCATGGCTAAGTGGGTCATTCTTCTGAGTGAATTTGATATATAATATGTGGATCAGAAAGCTATTATAGGAAAAGTGATCACTGATCAGTTGGTAGATGCTCCCCTTGTAGATGCCTATCCTTTGACCACAAAATTTCCAAATGAGGGAGTCTTGCAGTAACAAAAGTGACCATATGGACACTATACTTTGATGGATTCTATACTAACAATGGATCAAGGGTAGGAATCTTGCTCATTACCCCTCAAGGGGATTATATACCAAAGTCATTCAGATTGGCCTTTCCGTGCACAAACAATATAGCTAAATATGAAGCCCTCCTTACTAGCCTTAGAATTACAATCCAATGGCATATCACTCACCTCAAAGTTTTTGGTGATTCTCAATTAATCATCAAATAGGTCAATGATGAATTTCTCACAAAAGATAAGCTACTGCCCTATAAATGAATGGTAGATGAATTCAAGAAGTATTTCACTTCCATCTAATTTGATCAAATCCCAAGAGTCTAGAACAAAGCAGAGGATGCCATGGCTACCATTGGTTCCTTAATTGGCATGCCCAAAGACAAAATAGAGTGTGAGTTCCTAGTTGAACAACTCTTAATCATGAAATATGATATCCTAGAAAGTGAGATGGTGTGTGACATTGTAGGTCCTATGTCCCCTTGGTACCATGATATCTATACCTATCTTCATGAAATCCTACCTCTCGATATCACATGCAACCAACGTAAGTCTTTCATCCAACACACATCCCGTTACACCATCGTAGGTGATATACTTTATCGACATGGGTATGATGGAACCCTCCTCCAGTGTTTGAATGAGACTGAATCCCATACTATGTTAACAAAAGTACATAGTGGTGTATGTTGGGCCCACTCAAATGGCATGGACCTAGGAAACAAAATTCTTCGAGCAAGATATTACTAGCCCACATTAGAACATGATTCTTGTGAGTTTGACAAAAGGTGCCTACCTTTTCAGTAGCACGCTAATCTGATACATGTTCTAGCACATGATCTACAACCTCTTGTAGCACCATGGCCCTTCTCTTAGTGGGGTTTCAACCTAATTGACAAGATATACCCCCCATCCTCCAATTTCCATACCTTCATCATTACTGCAACTGAGTACTTCACCAAGTGGGTGGAAGCAATGCCACTTTCACAAATCACAGGTACTCAAATTTCCAGATTTATCCTCTTCCATATTCTCTACATATATGGAATACCCTCCACCACCATTTCTGATAATGGAAAGCCTTTCAAGAACCAAGCTATGAAACACCTTTGTGACACCTTCCATATCTAGCATCATTGGTCTATGCCTTATTATCCCTAGGGTAATGGTCAGGTAGAAGCCACCAATAGAACCCTCATCAAAATCCTTAAAAAGGTGGTCAACAGTACTAGTCAAGATTGGCACCTTCACATCCATCCCACCCTTTAAGCATATCACACTTCCATTTTCACCCCTACTGGTGCCACCCCATATTCTCTTGTCTATGGTGTCAAGGCCATCTTTCTGATTGAGGTGGAAATTCCCACACTAAGAATCTCCTTGAAGAATCTTATCAATGATGAAGACACTCAAGTTGCAAGACTTAGCCAACTATAACTTCTTGATGAAAGATGGATCAAATCACATGATCACCTTCAAGCCTACTAGAATTATCTGAAAAGAAGCTATAACAAGAAGGTATGTCCCCATCAGTTCAAAGTTGGTGATCTAGTCCTCAAGGAAAATCAACACACTCAACAAGACCAAGAAAAGAAAGGAAATTTAAAGAAAATTGGCTTGGTCCTTATGTCATTACTACAAAATATGGATCAGGGGCCTACAGACTTGCAACACCTAAAGGAGAGCCCCTATAGGATCCCATTAACATCATGCATCCAAAAAGGTTCTACACTTAAATTAGTTGGGGTATCCTATCCCACAAAATCTAGAAAAATACAAAAAAAAGTAAAAAATTATCAAAAATACAAAAAAATAAATAAATAAATTAGAAAAAAAATTCAAAATAGTAAAGAGAAATAATTCATCCTATGGTGAAAACCACCCTTGGTGGCACCTTGGAGAGTATGTTTAGTGAAAACCTGGTCACAGGCGCCATTTGTAAAGGGCTTAATTATTATCTACCTTGCGTCCTAGTTACTCTATGCTTCCATCCATCTTGGTCTCATACCCTATCATCCTATCAGTCATATCTTTCCATCTGCATCCATCATCTTGTTGCTTGGTATATTTTGGTTGAGCATTGGATGAGCTTCATCTGCTATCTATCATCCTAGGCTTTTATCTTAATCTGAGCTTATGTCATCATTCTTGTCATCTTGTTGGTCCTTCACTCCCATCTAGGACTCTTCATCGTGTCGGTCTTCATTTAGGTTCCATCATTTCTTGTTGGTCTTTTGGTCTTTTTCAAACTATGTTTCCCCTGCAATTTCATGTAGACAAGGCTGATCATTTGATCCACCCTCGGGGCATTTTGTCCATCCTGGTTTGGTCATCCATTGTGATCTCCATTGTCTCCTTTACTCTTTTATGCCTGGTCAGTGATTTTTTGAACTACATTGCCCCTACACTTTCACATAGGCAAAGTTGATCATTTGATCCACCCCCGGGGTTTTGTTTTCCTTTTTCATCATTTTTCCATCACTTGTCTCCATTGGTCCTCTTTCCACTTTTATCCATGGTCTTTTCTTGAACTACGAAGGCTTTGTGCTTTCACATAGTCAATTCTAATCTCTGATCAGCCCTAGAGCCCCTTGGTCGTTAGGGTGCATCAATCTTGTGTCTTGTTTCATGTCATGAAGTATGTCCTTATCTCATTGGTTCTTCACAAATGAGATCCATTTGTATCATGACATTCAATCGGTTTTGGGAATCTTCTACATCATAATCGATCTTTTAGTTTAGTATCCACCTTTGGTCTCAACAGGATGCATCCTTCCTAATAGACCTCGTCAACCCCATCCACCCTCTTGATCCTATGGCAAAGGATGTTTTGAAATTGATTATGATCTTTTGATAGTTTTATCTTTTGTTTATCGTTTGAGCTGCCCATTACAACTTGTCAAGATCACCATGATCTATCATATTATGGTGTGTTTTGATTAGTTAACATAGGGACATATCTTGGTCCTTTTTTCTTTGTTGATTTCTTCTTGGTTGTCCTACGTAGTACCCACCAAGATCCTTGTGGTCTTGTGTTACGCTGGGGCATCCTTTTTTGTTTGTGGTTATCCCAATGCCCGGCCCGACCAAGGTCTTCACAACTTTGGGATGTTGGGATATCCTTCTTGTCTATTATGCATTAGAAACTGATCCACCTTGGCTTCACATACCTTGGAATCTGGTGTCTTATTCTATAGCAAAAAATTAGCACTCCAAAAATGGCAAGTTACATGAGGATTTCATTTCATGATCAATTCTGTTGCATTTCATGATCTTTTTCTCCATCCAATCCTCATCCATTCAATCTAGAAAAAATCATCTAATCACATCCTTGGTCTTGTTCTCCACTTTGCTACAAGCCTTGATCCAATCATCATCATTGTCATCATCCTCAGGATGTATCCTTCTCTATCATTGGTGTTGTTTTGGGATGTATCCTTCCCTCATCAACAACACTTTCATCATCATCATCATGATGTATCCTTCCTTATCCTCATGTTGTTTTGGGATATATCCTTCCCTCATCAACAACACTTTCATCATCATCATTGGGATGTATCCTTCCCTATCCCTTTGTGTTGTCTTGGGATGTCTCTTTCCCTTGTCGACAACACTCCATCCATCATCAATCCATTTTGGGCTTATATCTTGACTAGGGCCACATCAAATTTGTCCTTGAATCCATTTTTTCTTTCTTTTATCTCTTCCTCTTGTGTCATCCTCTCTTATCCATCATTTTGCATCATCTTCCTTATCTCCCCCTTCATCATCTAATCCATTTCGAGAGCACACCCATGTTCTCTTGAACCCACATGTCCTCTCGAGGGGGCATCCTCAAACCCTTATCTTCATCTTCACTCCCATTATCTTTCTTCCTAGTAACTCCTTTGATGATTGGGGCATCTTTCCCAATCTAACCATCTTCTTCCGGGATCTATGTTTTAATATTCTTTAAAATGATGCTACTTCATAACACCATCTCAAAGAGGGGAAAAATGTAGACACCTAAATTTGGACATTTACATTTGTCCAAATTTATCCCTTTTCATCTAAATATCCTCTTATTTGCATTAATTAAGTAATACTACTATTACTTAATTAATACTCCTTAATCCCTAAGGTATTTAGTTAATAATTAAATACCTTACCCTTTATTCCCATTTTCCTAAAAAGAATTAAATAAATAATAAATTTATTTAATTCCTCAAATGTCACATCCCCCATCACCTTTTCTTAATCCTAATCCACCTCTTAATCTCATCATTATGGATGTGCACATGTCTAATCCTTGATTAGGATGTGTCACATCCTCCAACTTTTGCAAGTTGGCTCCTAATCTTCATTAGCAACTAATTATCTTCTAATAATTGATTAGTTAGTCCAATCAGCAACCTGGTCAACTCTCTCCATCCCCCAAGAAATTTTTAATTCCTTTTTCTCTTTCTCATGTGAATTTAAGATTCACTTTTAGTCCTCCAAAGTTCTCCTCTTCCCCATGTGATCATTGAAAGGTCACATCTGTCACATGGATCAGGAACCTTCTATTATAAACACCTTGTCTTATCCAAAGTACTTCTCAGATCCTTTTTTTGTAACCTCATCTTATCCTTAAGATATCCCTAATCAAGTGAATTTAAAATTCACTTTTATTCCTCCAAGGCTCTCCTCTTCCCCATGTGGATCATTGAGAGGTCACATCAGTCACATCCCAAGGTACTTGCAAGTACCTCCACATCATATGTCCTTTTCCACCTCATTTTTCCTCTTGACACTTCATCCTCCACATGGAAATATGTGAGGGCTTGTGAGTCCTCAACTCGCCACAACCCTTCATCTTGCCCTTGTTGGAAAAATCTCAGCCATTCAATCCTCTAGAAAATTCTCCCCTAAATATGGAGGATTTCTCTTTCATTCTCTCATTAGGCATTCACACACTTTTGCATTCTAGCTCTCACACTCATTCTTGAATCTCCATTGTTGCATACTTTGAAGCTTTGATTTCTTGCACTTAAACTCATCCATCCCACTACCCACTTTGCTCATTGCATTCCTCATCTTACATAGATCGTTTTGAGTCCATTTTTCATTCATCTTGCCATCAAAGAAGCACACAAAACATCAAAGATCCAAGGGCCAACCAAGGAGCAACTTGAACAAGGTAAAAATATACCTGTTTATCTTTATTTTGTTTAAGTTTAACGTATCCCTATCTTGAGGTGTTTAGTGTCTTTTGCTTCTTTTTGCATTCTATTTTGCATGATTTAGAATATGTTAGGAACACTGATCACACATACATACATACATGCATACATACATATATACATACATAATTTATGTATGTATGTATGTATGTATGTATGTATGTATGTATGTATGTATGAATGGATGGATGGATGCATGCATGTATGCATGTATGTATGTATGCATGCACATGTATGTATGTATGCATGCATGCATGGATGTATGTATGCATGCATGTATGTATGCATGCATGTATGTATGTATGTATGCATGTATGTATGTATGCATGTATACATACATACATGCATACATACATGCATACATACATAAATACATATATATATGTATGCATGAATGTATGTATATAGAGTTCAAGAGATGGGGATATGGAGAGGGAAAGGGAGAGCTAGAGAAAGGGAGAAATGTAGAGATAAAGTGGGAGAGAGATAGAGAGGGGTGAGAGAAGATATATATATCCTTATCCCTCTTTATCTCTCCCTTTATCTAACTCTATCTCTATTTCTATCCCTATCTCTTTATATCTTTTTGACCCTCTCCTTCTCCCTCTCTATCTCTCCTCCTCTCTATCGTAATCTCTTTATCTCTCCATCTATCTTTAGCTCTCCATCCTCTCTTTCCTTCCATCTCTCTCTATCTCACACTGTCTCCCTCTTTAAAACTATCTCCATCCTCTTTGTCTCTCCCTCTCTACATATTTTTATCTCTCTTCCTCTATTCCTCTCTATCTCTTTATCTATACATCTCTCTATATATCCCTCTATCTATACATCTCTATATTTCCCTCTCTCTACCTATCTCCCCTCTCTTGGGCTCTCTTCCTCTCTTTATCTCTCCCCTCTTTCTTTGTATTTTCCCCTTTCCCTTGTTGGATGTTGTACTTGTGTTGCTGATATGTGGTTTTCATTGATGCCAACACTATTAGAATTGATGTATTGAAGGTTGTATATGTCGAGGATATTGAGAAAATTGTTAAAGAAAATATTGCAGGTTGCTAGTGGACAGTGAAGGTCATGAAGGTGTCTTGCTCTATACGTTGAAGATCAATTGTTATGGATTAAAGGGTTTATTGCTAAGAGGATCTAGTTTATCCACATGAATATTTGATCATGTTATGAACAAATGTGTTCTAACAGTATTTATGTGGTTATAGTTAGTGTTCCTGATTGAATTTTATGTGATTATGGTAATTTCAGTTGCTTTAGATGTTTCTATATTAGTTCTTGTTGCTTGTGGATATTTCTAGATCACTCTCTATCCTTTTTGCACGTCAGCATTGATCAGTGTGCTCGTGGTCAGAGATTTTTCTCGTGTGTGTTTAGGTTTTCATGTTCTTGGCCGACATGGTGGTTGTAGCATGTTACAGATACTTGGAGATTAAAATTTGAATGTTTGGAATTCTTGAGGATATTGTTTTAAGTCTTCATTATGTTGTAGCCAACGGTGTATGATTCACATTGAAAATTTATTTGTAAATTTGGGCTGACATTGTAAATATGTTTTATATTTTGGCCGACAAAGTTGTTGATGTAATTCTAGGTTGTAGATAAATAAGAGTGGTTGTTTTTGTGAAGTTAGTGTGTGTGTGAAGTGAGGAAGAGCTAGAGAAAGTACAAGTGTGCAAATAGTGACGTAATCATTTGATTACAGAGCAAAGTGTGAAGAAGGGTATGTGCAGGATCATGATGGGCCAAAAAGTGGCGATATGATGGGTATGTGTAGGGTATGTGGCTGACGACTTTTTTTACCAAAAATTAATGAAACGAAAAGGGTTTTTAGAGGATATTATCAACTTTCTACCAATATAAATTATTCTTTACTTAGAATTTAATAAATAATTATTATTCATTTTCTATTTGAATTATGACTAAAGTCCTAATTGATAGGTTGATGGAAAAAAATCTATAGATTTCAAACAGTATCTTATTTTTTTAATCTGAAACATGCGTCACATTCTATGCTTCGGATAATATAGGATTAAAAAAAGAAAAATTGAATTTCATGAAGTTTTGACCAAGTTAAGGTGGTCAGACATACAAGTTTTTATATTTTAAAAGTTGTAATAAAAAATATAATTAATTATTTACTTGAAAAAAAATTACAAAAAAATATGGATCACATCAAGACATGAGTCCTCTACTTATATCTAAAATATAATAAGAAAATATTATCATTTTATTTTGGTTAGGGTGGTTAGACAGACACCTACTTCTTATTTTTTCCCTAAAATTTAACTACTACTACATTGAAATTTTAAATTTTCACCAAAAATATATGTATATATATATATTAAAAACCTAGTACTTTAGAAACTACATTCAGTTTGTTATAGATTCTATTTTTACACATTTTTGAAATAATATATATAACTTATTCAAATTTTTATGTCAAGTTGCCTAACTCTGATTTTTCTAATTTTTTTGCCACTTAAGGGCCTATTTTTTCTATGATGATCCTGCACATACCTAGAAGTTTGAGCAAAGTGTGGAGGAGTGTTTTTGTGCTTAACTATAATTGTAATCAGGCTTGTGTAGAATCTATTTTCTCAGTTCATACCCTGCAGATCTAATCCAAATTATTGTGTATTTTCTTTGGGCAGTGAGCTCTAGGAAGTGTGCCTAAATGCATGTGCATTCCCATTATTTTTCATTATACTTTTAACATGGTATAATATTGTGGACTAAAATCCACCGTGGTTTTTCCCCTAACAAGGTTTCCACGTAAAAAATCTTGGTGTTCTCTGTGTTTTTGATGTGCTGATTGTTTATGGTTTATTGTTCATTCATTAGATCTAAAATTAAGTTAAAATAAGTTTGAAAAGTTTAAGTATTCTATGACAACTAATTCACCCCCCCTCTCAGTTGTTTGTCCTTGTTTTTCCAACAATTGGTATTAGAGTTGGTTCCTCTAAAGAAGTTTAAAAGCTTGAGGTAATCTGAGATGGCATCATACAAAAAGGACAATCCTAGATTCGATGGAACAAACTACTCTCTATGGAAAGCCAAAATGGAATGTCATTTGAGGTGTATTGGTGAACCCTTCTAGAATATGACAAAAAATAGATATGTTATTCCTTAGAATGGTCCCTCCACTCCTGATGACATTAAAGAGGTTGAGATTAAAATCAGGGCTATTAAAGCTTTGCTGAGTGCTCTGATAGATTCAAAAACGACAAATGTGATAGGTCTGAAGATAGATCATGAGATTTGGATGAAGCTAGAGACTTTGTATGAAGGAGATGTACATGTGAAGGTAGCTAAGCTACATAGTTTGAAAGGAAAGTATCAAAATTTGAAGATGGGTGAAGATGAAAATATTTCTTCTTTTATGCAAAGAGTAAATGAACTTGTGATGGGTATTAGATGTGTCGGTGGTACCTTGGAAGAACTAGAAATTGTAGCTAAAGTGCTCAGATCATTGCCTCCCTTTTACAAATCAAAGGATCATGCTATTGAAGAGTTCAAATCAGTAAAAAATGTAACAAGAGATATGTTGATTAGTAAACTTGCTGCTTTTGAGTTGAGTGAATTTGGTGATTCTACCCCCAAGAATGAATCTGCATTTAAGTTTTCTATATCCAGAAGAAACAAGAAAAGATATGATCCAAAACAGAGTTCTAGAAAGACATTAAAGTATAAGGAAGAGATGAAAGAACTTGAAGATGAACAAAGAGAAGTAGAAGAGTTGGAAGCACTGATTGTAAAGAAAGAAGGTAGAGGACAAGGTAAGTATAAATGAAAGTTTCCTATTAAATGTTTCTCTTGCAGTAAAATAGGTCATTTCGCTTCAAGGTGTCCTGAAAGAGTTCCTAGGTCTAAACCTAACAAACCTAGATTTCAAAGGAAGTGTTATTTTTTTGAAGGTGTGACTGATGAAGAATCTAATAAAGAAAATGGAAATGAAGATGAATGGTTTTTCATTGCTACCATTGAAAATGGTCTGGTGGCTATTGAATCTGCTAAAGTTGAGAAAGCTCTTGCAGCTTGAATTGAAGAAAATGATAAGTGGGTTATTGATAGTGGATGCTCACATCATATGACTGGTGACAAAATAAAATTTGCAAGTCTAGAGAAATATGACGGTGGGGTTTTAAGATTCGAATATAACAATGTTGGTGTGATTCGTGGCAGAGGATCTATTTGTCTTGGTGGTAAACATAACATTGATGATGTCCTTTATGTTGAAGGCTTAAAGCATAATCTATTGGGTGTTGGATAGATGGTGGACAAGAGTTATAATCTTCAGTTCAAAGATGGAAGATGCATAATACTTGGAAGCTCTGGAAATATGATTGCTTCAGGTACAAAGAAAAGAGGTAATATTTTTCACATGAGTACTACTAAAGTAAGTTGTTTAATTGCTCAAGTAGATGAAAATTGGTTATGGCATAGGAGGTTGTGTCATGTGAATTTTGATATCAATGTCAAGGTAAGCTCCACTCAAGCAGTAAGAGATCTACCTAAGCTAGTGAACCCTGCTAACACAATATGCAAGGAATGTCAAATGGGAAAATAGACTAGAGTTTATTTTCAGAGCAAACAACATCATCCAAATGGAGTACTGGAGATGGTGCATAATGATCTATGCAGTTTGTACTCTAGGATGATATGGGTTGCTTCCTTAAGAGAAAAATGTGAAGCATTAGAGAAGTTCAAAAGTTTCAAAGCTATGGTAGAAAATGAGAAAGGTTTGAAGATTAAATGCTTAAGGTTAGACAGAGGTAGTGAATTCACCTCTAGGGAGTTCAATTCTTTCTATGAAGAACATGGAATCAAGAGATGGTTATCTTCTCGTCGAACCCCTCAACATAATGGAGTTGTAGAAATAAAGAGAAGAACAATTTTGGATGTTGCTAGAACAATGATGATTGAAGGAAATGTGCCTCACATCTATTGGAGAGAAGCTATAAACACTGCTTTGTACACTTTAAACTAGGTAAATGTCAATGGTAATCCTAGTAAGAATCCTTTTGAACTATGGTTTTGTTATAAGCCCACTATTAAGTATTTCAAGACCTTTGGAAGCAGGTGCTACATTAAGAGAGATGAGGAAATAGGAAAGTTTGATGCAAGAAGAGATGAAGGAATCTTTCTAGGTTACTCTACTAAAAGAAAGGATTATTGATGCTATAATAGAAGATTGAGAAAAATGGTTGAAAGTACAAATGTTAGAGTTGATGAGGACTCTGATAGATCATCTAGATATTGTGGATATGATTTAGATGACTAGAAAGAAAATACAAACAAAGTGAAGAATGCTCAGACACAGAATCAACTTCAAATTGTTTCAGTAAATCAAGAAAGTTAGGAAGGAGAGACAAGTGCAAGTTTAGAAGTAAGAACAAAAGAACCAGAAGTATGAGTGAATCCCAAAACTCCAAGGTATGTGAGATTGAATCATTCTAAAAATCAAATTATAGGTGTGCAGACTAGAAGAAGGATTATAGAAGAGTATTGCCTGATTTCCAAGATTAAGCCTAAAGATGTCAATGAAGCTTGCAATGATGAACATTGGATGGAAGCTATGAAGGAAGAACTGATGTAGATTGAAAAGAATGATACATGGATTCTTGTTCCGAGACCTAAAGATAAAAATGTGATTGGCACTAAATGGGTCTTTCAGAATAAGCTAAATGAACAAGGTGAAGTGGTCTGAAATAAAGCAAGACTTGTATGCAAAGGGTATTCATGAATGGAAGGTATTGATTTTAAAGAAACCTTTGCCCCTATTTCCAGAATTGAAGATGTAAGATTATTTCTTGCTTATGTTGCATATAAGAACTATAAATTCTATCAAATGCATGTGAAGTCAGCCTTTCTAAATGGCAAATTAGAAGAAGAATTAAATGTTAAACAATTGGATGGATTTCAACTGACTGACAAAGAGGACATTGCTTTCCAATTAAAGAAAGCTCTATATGAACTCAAGCAAGCTCCTAGAGCCTGGTATGCTAGACTAGATAAATACTTACTAAAGCTTGGATTGAGTAAAGGTACTTCTGAGAACAACTTGTATTTTAAGTTGGATCATGATAAAGAATTGATCATTGAAGTATTTGTTGATGAAATTATTTTTGGAGGAGATCATGATCTATGTATGAAGTTTGCAAATGAAATGAAGAGTGAATTTGAAATGAGTATGTTCTTTCTGGGATTGCAAGTTACTCAGTTAGACAATGGAATTTTCATATCTTGGTCCAAATATGTGAGAGAGTTGCTAAAGAAGTTTGGCATGAATGAATCAAATCCTATTGGCACACCCATGGTAACCAGATGCAAGCTAACACAAAATGATGATTCTCCTAAGGAAAATAAAATAAGATACAGTTCAATGATTGGTGGATTGTTCTACTCAATGTGGACTAGACCAGACATCATGAATGTTGTAGCTAGATTTTAGGCTGATCCAAAAGTCTCATGTGACTTTTGTAAAGACAATTTTTAGATATTTGAAAGGAACAGTTGATTTTGGGCTTTGGTATCCTAAAGATGATGATTTTACTCTGAGTGCATGTACTGATGTGGATTGAGTGGGAGATGTAGATGGCATGAAAAGTACTAGCGGTGGTGCCTTCTTCCTAGGGAAGAAGTTGGTGTCTTGGTTGAGTAAAAAGCAGAATTCCATTTCCCTATCTACTATAGAGGTAGAGTATATTGCTGCTACAAATATTTGTACTCAAGTGATGTGGATGAAATAGATGTTGAAAGATATCAGAGTAGTATATGATGAACCTATTGCCATATACTGTGAAAACTCAAGTACAATTAACATATCAAAGAATTTTGTACTACAATCTAAGGCCAAGCATATATCAATCAAGTTTCACTTCTTGAGGGAGAAAGTGAGTGAGAAAGAAGTTAGATTGGAGTATGTTCCTACCAAAGAATAGAATGCAAAAAATTTCACCAAGCCATTGCTAAAGGATACTTTTGAGTATCTCAGAGGGATGCTACTGGTGATTACCCCTCCTGATATGAACTAGAGATGCATTTACTTGCATCAATCTATATGCTTCAAATCTATATTCTCATCCAGATTGATGTTTTTCGTGGCTGCTACTTAGGGGGAGTAGTCAGATGTATAGATATGTGGTTCAGAGCTTGTATGTGGGAAGATAATTCTTATCATTTCCATTGATGTCAAAGGGGGAGAATAGTCATGTGAAAAAATATTGCTTATCTAGGGAGAAGAGCCTTGTGGGGTGAAGATCATGTAGAAGAAGCTGAGGAGAAGAGTCAGAATCTAAGGGGGAGTAAGTGTTGATTGAGAGTTGTGTTGATGGTATTTTTCACACCATGTGTTGCCATCAATTCCAAAGGGGAATATTTTTGGATGTTGTGGTTGTGTTACTTATATGTGGTTGTCATTGATGTCAACACTATTAGTATTGATGTATTGAAGGTTGTATATGTTGAGGATATTAAGAAAATTGTTAAAGAAAATGTTGTAAGTTGCCAGTGGAACAATGAAGGTCATGAAGATGTCTTGCTTAGTAAGTTGAAGATCAGTTGTTATGGAATAAAGGGTTTATTTATGAGAGTATCTAGTTTATCCACCTAAAGTTTTAGAGGTCTGCGTGAAGATTTGATCATGTTATGAATAGATGTGTTTTGATAGTATTTATGTGGTTATAGTTAGTGTTCCTGATTGAAGTTTATGTGATTCTGGTAATTTCAATTGTTGTGAATGTTTCTATGTTAGTTCTCATTTCTTGTGGCTATTTATATATCATTCTCTATCCTTGTTGCATGTCCATGTTGATTGGTGTGCTCGTGGTCAGATATTTTTCTCGTGTGTGTTCAGGTTTTCATGTTCTTGGCCGACATGGTGGTTGTAGCGTGTTGCAGATCATTGGAGATTAAAATTTGAATGTTTGGCACACTTGAGGATATTGTTTTAAGTTTTCATAATGTTGTAGCTGATGGTGTATGATTTTCATTGAAATTTTATTTATAAATTTGGGCCGACATTGTAAATATGTTTTATATTTTGGCTGATGAAGTTGTTGATGTCATTCCAGGTTGCAGATATATAAGAGTGGTTGTTTTTGTGAAGTTATTGTGTGTGAAGTGAGGAAGAGCCAGAGAAAGTGCAAGTGTGTGAATAGTGATTTAATCATTCAATTGCAGAGCAAAGTGTGAAGAAGTTTGAGCGAAGTGTGGAGGAGTGTTTCTTTGCTTAACTAGAACTATAATCAGGCTTGTGTAGAAGCTATTTTCTTAGTTCATACCCAACGGATCTAATATGAATTACTATGTATTTTCTTTGGGAAGTGATCCCTCTTGTAATTGAATAGTGAGCTCTAGGCAGTGTGCCTGAATGCATGTGCATTCCTATTATTTTTCATTATACTTTTAATAGGGTATAATATTGTGGACTAACATCCACCGTGGTTTTTCCCCTAACAGGGTTTCCACGTAAAAATTCTTGGTGTTCTCTATGTTTTTTGATGTGATGATTGCTTATGGTTTATTGTTCATTCATTAGATCTAAAATTAAGTTAAAATAAGTTTGAAAAGTTTAATTATTCTATGACAACTGATTTACCCCCCCTCTTAGTTGTCTGTCCTTGTTTTTCCAACATCCCTTTCCCTCCATTTATATGTCTCACTCTCACTCTATTTATTTATCTCCCTCTCTCCCTCTCTAACTTAGTTGCCTCCCCTCTCTTAAGATCTCTACATGTATATGTCCCCTTTTATATCACTCTCCTTATTCTATCTCTTTTAATCTCTCATCATTTCTTCAATTTTCTCTCCCTCTACCTCACACACACACTCTAGATCTCTCCCTCTATCTCTTACTCTCCCTCTAATATCTCAATATCTATCTATTTATCCTCCCTCTCTCTTTACATATCCTCCCTCCCTCCCTCCTCCCTCTATCTCTCTCATTTTTATCTCCCTCTCTCTATACAACTTCCTCCCTCTCTATCTCTCTCCCTATCTCCCACTCCCTCTAATATATTTCTCTATATCTCCCTCTCTATTTATATGTCTCTACCTAATCTCCCTCTCTATCTCTCTCTCTCTCTCCCTCTCTCCCTCTTTATATCCATCTCTCTTCCTCCCTCTAATTTTCTCTCTCATCCCTCTCTATCTCTCGCTCTCTCTATTTGTATCTTTATCTATATCTATGTATCAATATGTCTCTACCTCTATCTCTGTATCTATGTATCTATTGATGTCTCTTTCTCTATATCTCTATCTTTATCTTTGTCTCTATCTATATCTATGTTTGCATTTGTTTTTATCTATATCTTTGTTTGTGTGTGTCTCTCTCTATCTCTATATATCTCCCTTTCTCTATCTCACCCTTTCCCTCTCTATCTTTCCATCTCTCCCTCTCTCCCTCTTTATCTCTCTTATCTCTCTGTCTCTTGGACTCTATATCTTCTTCTCTCTCTCCCCTTCCCTCTTTATTTATCCATCTCTCCCTGTTTCCAACTCTATATCTATTTATCTCCATATCTCTCTATCTCTTTCTATCCCTCTCTCCCTCTCCCTCTCCCTCTCCCTCTCTATATCTATCTCTGCCTCTTTTTTCAAGGATGGTGAAATGGGATCTAAGGCTAATGGTTAACCTAAATCAAACATTCCACCATTTGAAATTCAAGGGACATAAAAATAACCAAGATAAACTTTAAGGCTACTATCCTTAAGGAAGATATTGAACAATTATTCAAGGTTTTGATCCCCTTTTTGGTTGGGATGATGGATGAGTGATGTGAATGTGTGTGTTTGATTTTTTGAACTAGGTAAAAAATTACAAGAGAAACAAACTATCATAGAATTTGAGAAACATAAAACATAAATGAAGAAGAAAATATCAAGAAATAAGAGTGTAGGAAAGATGGAACCTAGCATTAAATTTTATTGTAGAAATGATCATACAAGGGAAAGGGCACCCTTGTCTATAACTGATGCTCTTTAGAGTTTCAAAATCTACATAGGAGCATCACAATCTCAGAGTCAAATTTCAGATTCTATCAGTTTGTGAGTAATTAATCTTGCCCTAATTTTATGAAAGAAGGTGTTTGAATGCTTGATCTAGAGTTTTATGATTTGATGTCTTCAATATTCTCCAATCCACTTCAAAATTGCAACTTGCAAGAAATAAAATGGAAAAGTTGTTGTGTTGTACAGGGGTTTTCCTTTGTCAAACCTCATTTTGGTGTTCCCACCTCCAAAAATAGCTATGATGATATTGATAAAGAGTGGTTACCCTTGGTAAGGAAGAGTAAAATGGATAAAAATGAATGATAAATAACTGTGTTGTAACTTATCACTCAAATATACATTCCTTGTTCGGCTAAGGCCAATTGGCTTATTTCATACAAGGATGAATTGATAGTTGTTTGAATATCTTGCAAAGGTTAGTGCTCATAATAATGAAAAACACAAAACATGAAACATATTACTATGTATAAGCATGGATTTGATGATATGTTGTAAACATTATCTTGATTGATAAAGTTTTATAGATATGTTGCTTATTCTGGTCTTGAAATTGCCTTAATTTATTTTTAGAATACTTAAAAGATATTAAAGATTTATTAGATAAACATACATGTTCAAATGGAGGGAAATAATTATATTTATATGAGTTTCAACATATTTCACATTAATTCTTTTGATAACCCAACAAATGATTTTAAACTTGTAAATATATTAAGGCTGACAACAAATCTTGAAATTTTGGAACAAAATAGGGATGGGGGTGAGGGAACCCTAGTTTATCCCTATTTTTAATTTTAGGTGCTTGTCAAATAAATATTTAATTTAATTTCCTAATAAATTATTATAATTTAATAAAAACAACAATAAAGAGATAATTAATAAGCATAATTGGGATCAAGCACTTAAGGGAGAGTCGTAGTGTGAAATTGTAAAGCATGAAAATTTATGATGCTACATCTACATCTCTACCTCTCTATGTTATTCTCTCCATCTATATTTAGTGAGATTCATTCTCCCTCTATCTTTGTCTATCTCTATCTCACACAATATCTCCCACTCTAAATCTATCTCCATCCTCTTTATCTATTTCTCTCTCTCTCTCTATATATATGTATTTTTTTATCTCTCTTCCCCTCTCCCTCTCTCTATAATGCAAGTCAAGGTTCAAGGGCTTTAACAAGCTACCAAACCAATTAGAAAAATGGAACTTATAAACAATGATACTAAATTTTCCTTTATTAACTTGCAATTAGAACATTGCAACATGAGTAAGGATGTTACAATGCATTATAGTTCATCATGACGTATTGCATGCCTTGGAATACATGACTTCAACATACATTCATTCCAACTAGACAATATCGTCAACTTTTCTATACTCTACAAAATATTTCTTTGATTCAAGAACTCCCTCCAAAAGAGCTTGAGATCACTATTTAAAGCACACAAAATGGAGAAATTTTTACCAAACCATAATAAAATATGAAGAATGTTGTCCCAACAATTTAGATCACCTAGGGAATCACTTTGTTAGCCATTAAAGCCACCAATTTTTTATTTTTTGACACCTTTTGAAATTTTAGCAAAAAAATCAAGACCTTTAGGAGGCTAGTGGAAGTTCAAGGGGTTTCAAGATATGTCCTATAGTATAGGAAAGTTATACTAGCATAATTCATGCTAGAAAATTAGGTAGCGATGGATAGTGGTAGAAATTCAAGGGTACACAAGATATATCTTGAAGCATAAGAATGTTTTGCCACACATGGATCTAATGGGAAAATTAAGGTATTTAGGACATCAAGAAATTTCTGACAAGCATGGATCTAGTGGGAAATCATGGCATCTCAGACATCAATAAATTGTCACAACAAGTGTAATGGGCAAAATTTATGTAACTCAACAACTTAATTTTGACCGGATCTTCACCAAAATTTGAATTTAGCCACCCATTTAGCCATCCTTCAAGGTGAAGTTGTTACTTGATGATGAACCAACTAGAATCATTTGAAATTTGATCAAAAAATCTTGCAAGTAAAAAAAAGGAACAAATAAACAACATAACATGGAAATATTTTTGGTTCACATAGGATTGCTCATCAACCTAGATGCTCCTGCATCATACACACTAGGTAAGTGAAATGTTTTATGAGTTAGAAATTCATGAATATTTTGACAAGTCCAAAATTGGAATTGCATACCTCGCTAGTTCTCAAATGTTTAGCTAAGAAGCTTCATCTACAACTATGTTCTTCCAATGGACCATGTACTCCATACGCCTTTCCCCTAGTTATCTTAATGACTTGGGAATAAATCACTTTGTCTACTTCTTCAATCTTCTTTTTAGGTAGTTGATTATCCAACCTTGTACATCCTATGAAATTAACTATGTATCTCCTTATAAAATTCTCCCCCCTTGATGAATCTTGTAATATCAATAACATTGAATATGGGAGATATGTCTATACCTTCAAGAAGTTCAATTTCATAGGCATCAGACAAGAATTTCCTCAAAACCCTACATACCTACCTATTTCCTTCTATTTTAACTTGTTGTATGTTTCCCATGGGAACCTTTTTTTCTCAAATGTTCCAAAAAAAATCACCCACCTAGAATTATTGTTCTCTATTGTGCATATCAACATTTTCCTTATACTTCATGGCACTCTTTTCCAAATTCTCCTTCAACTCCTTATGTAACTCATGAATGTATGCGAAACAATCCTCTACCACAAAACTCTTCCTATTCAAATCTACACTATCCCTTAAATCATAAAAACCTCTAGGGATATACCCATAAACTATTTGTAATTGGATCTTACTTGAACTTTTATTTATTGTATTGTAAGAAAAATCTATTTGTGCTAAGGTAATGTCCCATTCATTTGGTTTATCTCTGATCAAAAATATTAATAATTTTGTGAAACTTATATTCACAACCTTTGTCTACCCATTGGTCTAGGGATGATAGGTTAAGCTAAAGCCTAACTCAGTTCCCATATTCTTCCATAATGTATGCCAAAAATGTCCAAAAAACTTAGTATCCCTATCTAAGATAATATTCTTGGGTAATCCTTGTAACCTAACTACAAAAATAATGTAGTTATATAGGATGAATAATTACACTTAGGACATGGTATGAAATTAACCATATTATAAAATATATCTAGACACCAAAAAAAAATGAATCATTACCTCTTTGTGTCCAAAGCAATCCTAAAAAATACATGCTTTTTTACTCCCATGGTCCCTCTAGTATATGTAGTGGTTGATACAACCCTGTGTTTTATATTACTTCTTTGAGTTACCAACCTCTTCACATTTGCACTCATTTGAGGCTAAAAATCCATTCATTTAGTTGTGTTAGCATCTTATCTATTCCAAAATGTCCACTCAATCCTCTAGTATGATTTTCTCCTATAAGGTTCTCTCTCATGGAACCCTTGGGTATACATAATCTATTCCCTTTGAACAACAAGACATCTTGAATAAAATAATACAACCATGGAGTTCTATCATTTTCCATTGGACTTTAACTAGTTGTCCATGCTTCCTTAAAATCAAGATCATCAAGATACAATTCCTTCATTGCATTAAAGCCAAAACCATTGAATTTTAACATATTGATTAAAAGACATATCTTTCTAAGTGCATCTACTACCTTGTTGGACTTACCAATTATATGCTTCAAGTCAAAAGAGTACCTTTGTAAGAAATCCACCAATTTAATTTGTCTCCGGTTCAAATTACATTGGATTTTAATAACTTTCAACGTATGGTGGTTTGTGTATAATATAAATTCCTTATGAAGTAGGTAATGTCTCTACTTATTCAAGGCTTGTAAAATAGCATATAATTCCTAGTAATAGATTGATTATTTACTCTTTAATAGATTTGAATTCTCACTAAAGTAGGTAATATATCTTTCTTCTTGATTTAAAAATATTCCAATTGCACATCCACTAACATCACAGTCAACTTGAAATACCTTTCCAAAGTTTATAAATTCCAACATTAGTTGTGTTGTCACTTTCTTATTCAATATTTGAAATCTCTTTCCTACTACCCTTCATTATTTCTGTTATAGGTGCACAAATCACAATAAAATTTCTTATGGACTTCCTATAGAAGCTCAACAAACCATGAAAACTTATAGCCTAAAACATGCTCTTATGTGAATTCCAATCTTGTATTTCCTTAGCCTTCTTTAGGTCCAACTTTATACCTTCTTTGAAAACTAAAACACTCAAGTAAACTAATTCCCTTTTCATAAAACTACACCTTTTCAAGTTTACCAACAAATTTTCTTATTTCAACCTCTACAGGATTGTCCTAAGGTGAAGCAAGTGTTCCTTTTTTCTTTTACTACAAACTAAGATAACATCCAAATAACCAATGAAAAATTTACCAAGGAAATAATTTAATACCTCATTCATTAGTCTCTTGAGGCTACTAAGTAAAATTTTCAACCCAAATGGCATCACTATCCACTTGTATAACCCATCCTTTGTCTTGAATTTTTTCTTCCCTTCATCTCCTTCCCTAATCTAGATTAGGTGACAGTGACTCTTTCATTTAACCTTGGTGAAGTACTTTTATTTACTCAAATAATACATGATATCATCCTTTCAAGGTATTTAGGAAATGTACTTAATGGTGGTAATTTTTATAGCTATTGATCAATACACATTCTCCATTATCCATATTTCTTTGGTGTTGGTACAAAATTTACAACACATGGGATAAGGCTCTTCATAATCATCCCTTTATCTAATAAATTTTTCACTAGCCTATTTATCTCTTGATTCTCCATGGGTTTCAATCTATATGGTTATTTATTTGGTAGGCTATCACCCAGTATCAAGTCCATGCAATGAATTATGCTTCTCATTGGTGGTCATCCATCAGATAAGTCCTTCATCATAATCTCTATAAATTCATCCTAAATTTATTGGACTTCCATGGGAACTTCATCCCATCTCTCTGTTTGCCCACCTTTGCAAGTTTTGGTAAGAAATCAAACCATGACTTCTCCTTTCTAATGTTCTTCATGAATTAATTTTTAGTAACTAAATAAACTCTATTTATTTTCTTTACCTCCTCATTCTTATCCTTAAAGGGATTCAAATCATATTCTCTCCCATCCTTATTTATCTTACAATAGTTGGTTTTGTCATCATGCATGGCCTACCTATCATATTTCTAAGGTCCACCTAATAGAATATGATTTGTATCCATTAACATAATATCACACATTATATCATATTTATAGTTCCAAATATAAAATTTAAATAGGATTTACTCACTTATTGACAATTGATGTCCATTTCGTAGCCAAGAAACCTTTAGGGAGTTGGATGTTTCGTTTCAACGTCTTCAGCTTTAGTTTATCCACCATTTCTTCAGGCATAATTTTTTTAGTGTTTCCACTATCCATAATGACTTTGAAAAATTTTCCTCTAGAATTACATCTAGTTCTACACAAATTTATTCTTTGTTCTAGTTTTTCTTCCATCTTCTTTGGTTTTATATGAACTCTTTTCAACATCAAGGATTCTGCATCTTTAGGTTTGTCAACATCTTGGTGAAGCCACACTCTCCTTTGTAGCTTGTTCAATATGAAACCTTGTTTTTTTCTCTTTTCCAATACTTTTTAATACTGTAGGGCATTTAAATTCCCTATGTCTAACCTATCCACATTAAAAATGTGTTTCACTAAATCCTCTTCCTATTCCAAAGTTTCCTCTACCTTCATGGGTGCTAGTTTGAGAAGTAATTTATTCTCCTTATTTATCCTAATAACCACATATAGGATTAGGTTTTCCTCTACCTCTTGAGGATTTACCTCTTCCCCTAGAACTATTTTATCATCTAGAGATCTTTCATTCCTCCTTCGATGCTAATTTATAAGCTTCTTCTATATTGATAATTCTTACTATGCTAATATTATCTTGAATAGAGTAATGTAATCCATTAACATACCTAAAGAACTTATTAGCATTATCTTAAATATGTCCAAATTTGTTGTTTAGCTTGTAAAAATCCTCTATATACTCTTGCACTCTTTTGTCCTATTATTTGAGGTTTTTCAACCTTTTGAATATGGTGATATAGTAGCTCACTAATACAAAATTTTCCTTCAACTTAGTTACCATCCTTTCCAAAGTATTTATTTTTTCCTTTCCTGTATCTCTCAACTTGTACATGAGCCCACCATAGAGATGCTTTTTCATTTAGTCTTTAAGTTGCAATCTTTACTCTCTTAGGATATTCAATTGACTCTAAATAAAAATAATTGTTGATCTCTAAAATCCATTTAGTCAACTCCTATGGATCTAGGTTACTACTATAGGTTGGAGAGTCTACATGGGGTTTAATAGAAATTTTGGTCATTGCACTCAAAAAACTCCAAAACCTCCTTTCCTGATCATCTCCCATTTCTTCTTATTCTTTTTCTTCACCAACTTCTTTATCATCACTCACATCCTTTACAGGTACTCCTTTACATAGTCTTATTCCCATAACATCAAATATAGATTTGATCCCTCTTACCACATCTATAATAGATAAGTATCTAGCTCATGGGACTACTCTTTTGTGTCTACCTTTATATGTCATGTTTCCTCAGATCCTCTACAATTGGATGTTGTTCACTCTTAACTCTTCCTACAATAATATCATTTAGGACTCTAAGCTTAGTCTTCCATAATATTCAATATTAAACTTGATTTACTACCACTTAATTCAAGTCAAGGTTCAAGGGCTTTAATAAGCTACCAAATCAAGTAACAAAATATAAATTATAAATAACAATACTATTTTTTTTATTCACTTGGAGCTAGAACATTACATCATGAGTAAGGATGTTAAAATACATTATAGTTCAACATATCTTTTGTGGATTTAAATAATCCTTAAAGCTCCCTCCAGGATATATTTTGTTTGGTTTTGCATAAGCCTCAACCCATGTGTTATATGTTTGCACCTATCTAGGATCCCTTTTGGTGGCATCTTCATCTGCTTGCACCATGTGTTGGCAGCGTACACTTTTGAGAGTTATTTTCTCTTGCTTCATCTCTGAGCTCTGCATGGGTGCCACGTTGCATCTTCTGTAGGAACCTTTTTGGTAGACCCCATAGTCAAAGCTTAAAGTGAAGACCGTGCCATGTACCATCTCTATGGGTACTACATTCGCAAAGGAAGGATATTAGAATGAGAAGCCCTGCCTCTACACCATGTGTCCTAACCGACTCCTTAGGTGGTTTGACACATGTCATCAGGAGATTTTTTCCAGTTCCACTCCTGGACCATAGCCATAATTTGAAAGAAGGTATGATTTGTTCAAGGCAACAACATTCCATTTCAAAACCTTTATGTGGTTTCTGTTTAGGGGAAATCATTGCAACCAGTGGCACAAATCATGCATGGGAATCTTTTTTGTTATCCAACATTCAGGTGGTGGGAAAAATCTATATATACCGCTTAGTATCTTTGAAAAAGGGATCGAAAATACATAGAGAATGCACTAAAAGATTCTCGGCCTTTGCATTGTCTTTATTTTTTTATTAAGACTTCCAAACTGTACCAATCTATTTGGCCTCTCAGTTTTTTAGTTATTTAATAAAACATTATACTATGCTAGTTTGTTCTAATGAGTAGTTTATCTACAAAGCTTCTATAATTTCAATATAATTTTGTTGTTCAGATCATTTTTTTTACTCTTCATGTTCAATGAATGCTTATGGAAGTTGTATTATGCTATTTGATTAAATTCTTTAGAATTTCATCTCTGCTTTTTGTTATTTTTGGGCATGTAGATTGTTGAATGGGCCTTCAAATCTCACCTGAAAGGAAGATTTCTTGTGCCTATTTACTTGGAATATTGGTGTATCGCCTTAGCATTAGATTTCATTTTCATATGTCTATTTCCTTTTCCCTTTTCACCCCCCAATGTATGAAGATACAACTTCTTTAAAACCTGGAGGTTACTTAGTTTAGCGCATTTGGTCCCCCCATTAATTGAGTTTCCAATAAGGTTGTGTGCCTAGAAATTTTAGGCATCAACATTTTTTTTCTGGCATGCCCAATGGGACCTTGCTTGAGTGTATCTAAATTTAGAGTGGGTTTATGATCCATAGACTTGTTACTAGATCCCAAATAGTGAATAACCCTATCCTGCTAGTGCCACCACGAGTAATGGTACAAGCAAGAGCCTGTCTAGTGAATGTCCTAACCCCTCGATAGGTCTTATTACCAATGCCTAACAAAAATTATGTAGCATGGGATGCTAGAATCCCTCTCAAAGCACCAGTAGTATTGACTGTGTGGGTTCCTATCCCAACATCTACTTTAAAAGGTTTAGCAAAATTTATTAGGGAAGGCTCAAAAACACCATCCAACCATCTACAGGATGTGGTAGACATGTGCTTGGTGCATGGTGTCACTAATCAAAATGTAGCTCTAAGGTTTCTTGTAGCCTCTTTCAAAGGCAAGGCACTAGATTGGTACTGCACTCTGGAAGCTAATACTATCGACACCTGGGATCATCTCGAAGATCCTTTTTACAAGTGGTTTCAAACAATAGAGATTGGTCTTCGCTATTCTAGGAGTTGGTGACCATTAAGCGGGCCCCTCAAGAGTCCATGCCTGACTTCAATGCTAGGTTTCACACAACTTCACAAAGGATCCAAACCACTATTCATTTACCCGTCGATTTAGCATTCATGTTCTATCTAAAATATCTTAATGCCAACATTTCAGTGATGATTCAGTCCCTTTGTGGGAACACCTTGTCGGATGTGTATAGCCTTGCTATTAAGGCAAAGAATAATTTGATCAACACCACAAAGTTACCACCCCATCCTCCTATACCTATATTTGCAGTATTGTTAGCTCCCACCCATGAGACAACTTCTACCAGTGTGTCTGCTCCTCCCCAATCTATGTACACATATCTGAGCATGCCACATAATTTTTCTTCTACATCTTACCCTTTAGTAGCTAAGGTGACTGACATCCAGGATTTGTTGTAGACCTTCTCAAATGAAATAATTAATATCAAGCAAGAATAGTCTACGCATGTGAATCCAACTTTCCAAAATTACCAAGGAAAAAGAACTTCCTACCAACAAAACTAGTTCCAAGGAGGTACTTGCATGAATCCACAGACTCAACCAAATCATCAGATTGTTTTGGTTTCTACTCTACTACAAAATTTTCACCCAAGTTCAATTAGAGAGTTGGTAGTGGGGCAAAATAATCTCAATGATGATACCAATTCTTGGTGCTTCCCTTACAACAAAGCACATATGCCTTAAAATTTTCTGCATGGAAATTTACAACAAAGAGTGGTGGAAGAACGTAGTCAAGGTGTTGTGCCAGATTCAAGAGGTTATGCATATGCCTCTTTGTAAATGGAAAATGTGGTACTTACCATTCAAATGCAAGGAATGTCCTTGGAGAAAGAAACATAGATAGCTCCTGGTCATGCACTCTTCTCATGGATGGAAGAAGAAGAGGTGGCATTTGCAAACAATGTTTCACATGAAAGGCCCCACAAGTGCAATCAAATTATAACACTCACTTGAAGAGGAGATTCATGGGTGAACCAGTCACTCAACAACCCAAATGTGTTCCCAATCAAGCTCATAGTTCCTCTATAGTTGTACAACTATCTTAGCCACATAGAGAGATTGTTGTAACTAATTCTAAGGAGTATAAGTCTTTGAATCTACCACCATTCAATGTGGTAGAATAGTTGAAGAAATCCTCTACTAATGTATCCCTTTGGGATATCTTAGCTATCCTAGAGCATAAGTCGTTACTGCGGAAGGCCCTACCAGAAGATGCAAGCATAGAGCCAACAAAGCAACCATCCAAGGAAAAAGGTTTTTGATTCATCATCTCAGGCCAAAGTCCTCACAAACAATGGAGAGGAAACCTCAATTGAAAGTAGAGGTAAGTCAAAAAAAAAAAAATTTCTTAACCCTGATTGTGGGTAAAAAATTGTTGCATAATCCTATGATTGACTCTAGTGCTAGCACCACAGTCATGCCCAATAAAATAGTTGAATCCTTAGGACTTAGCTATGAACCTTTAAATAGATGGGTTATGCAACTTGATGGGAATAAGGTTGAAACTATAGGTGTCATCAAGACCCTCCCATTATCTCTATTCTCCGACCCCAATATCATAGTCACACAAGATACCGTGATTATTGATGTCCCTCCCATATTCGGTCTTTTCTTATCATGAGAGTTCACTACCAAAATAGGTGGGTATCTTTCTTTAGATTGGTCACACTTAGTTCTTAGGACCAAGCATGGAACTAAGATGAAGATATTGTCTTAACCTTTGCATTTGGAACATATAGTAGATGGGGCAATGATGAATTTTGAGGCTACTCATACCTCTATCACCAAATATGAGATGTATTGTATTGAGTTACTTGACGATGAGACAATGACCGAAGACTGGATTGATGAAGAAGAGGTCCTCTTGAGTGAATCTATAGACACTGATCCTTTTGGAAATTATCATGCCACTGGATTGGGAACTTATGTGATCTATGATGAGGATTAAGTGATTTTGAAGGTGATGAAGGAACTCGAGGGTGGTCACACCTTGGAGCTATGGACACCGAATTTTGATGGAGCAAGATGCAAAGTTGGCACAGGAGCTAGGATATGTTTGACATCCCCATCCAATGAAAAGAATCTAAAATATTTTTGCTTTCAATTTTTTTGTTCAAATAATGAAGCTGAATATGAAGGCCTTGTGCAAGGTCTAAGTCTTGCAGAGCAGATGGGTGTTAAATAGATAATGGTGTTTGGAGACTTTGAGCTTATAGTCAATCAATTCCAAGGTGTCTGTGCAACCAAGCATGTTTTCATGCGATCTTATAGACATAGGGTCTGGGACCTAATTGAAAGTTTTGAAGCCTTCAATATCTAGATGGTGCCCATAGAGTAGAATGCAGCTACAGATTACATGGTGGTAATAGGATCTCAAGTTTTAATTTCTTCTAACTTAATTGAGAACATACACTCTGTGCGAGTGATTGTTAGACCTGTAATCCAAGACAATGATTAGAATTTGCAAGTGTTTGCAAGTGATGCTCAAATCGCCTCATTCATTCAACACTCAGGAGAGTTTTTTGATCAGTTCCAACCAAAAATTGTAGAAGCTTATGAAGGGAAAATTATTTAGCTAAAGTCCCATAGGCTTTTGAAAGGACTGGTTACTCTCAAAAATCTATTCAATTGTGATGATGTAAGAAATGACAAGAGTAAGTTCTTAGAAGACAAGGGCGACTATCCAAATCTCTAGGTCATAGATGTGAGGAAGCTTAAGGTCGGGAAAGATGTTTCACAACATGATAAAGACAAGCTCATGCATTTTTAGGAAAAATATGAAGTAGTGGCTTGGTGATATGATCCTGAAGTCATTCGACATACCATAGAACTAACGAAAGGGGAAAAACTTGTCCGCTAGAAGCAAAGGCCAGTAAACCCAAAGATTGAGTCACTAATGGTGCAAGAGCTCAAGAAACTAATAGACTCTTAGATTTTCTTCTCAATCAAGTGTAGTACATGGGTGTCGAACCTAGTTCTAGTCCAAAAGAAAAGTGGGTAAATCCACCTCTGTGTTGATTTTTGGGATCTAAATAGGGCATCCATGAAGGACCACTACCCATTTCCTTCCATGGAATAAATCTTGCAAATAGTGGTTTCCTCATAAATGTTTTCTTTGTTGGACGACTTCTTTGGTTACAACCAAATCTAGGTCAAAGAGGAGGACCAACACAAAATGATGTTCACTACTAAGTGGGGAACGCTTTCCTATGCAAAAGTACCCTTCAGCCTCTCAAATATAGGAGCCACTTTTCAGCGAGAGATGGATATCACCTTTCGAGAGCTGATCAATCAGATCATCTTGATTTACTTAGATGATCTCACTATATTTTCTAAGTCAAAAGATGATCATTTTGATCATCTTGAAATGGTTTTCAAAAAATGTCAAGCGTTCGGGGTATCACTAAACTTGAAAAAATATGTTTTTGGAGTGCCTCAAGGAAAATTATTGGGACATGTAGTGTCCAAAGACAGATTTTCTATTAATTTAGATCGAGTGAAGGAAATCAAAGAACTTCCCCTACTAGTAAACAAAAAGGGAGTTTAGTCCTTCCTAGGGAAGATAAATTTTGTAAGTAAATTCGTTTCAAATTTTGTAGATCTAATTAGACCTATCATCTTGATGCCCAAGAAGGATCAGTTATTTAAGTGGACAAAAAAGGAAAGATAAGCCTTTGAGAAGGTCAAGGAGGCTATTTCTTCAACTCCTATGCTAGTGAACCCAAACTTATCAAAGGACTTTATAATGTATGTGTTCAGTAGCGAGTCTAGCATTTGTACTATTTTAACTCAAAAATATGATGAAGGGAAGGGAGAAAATTTGATAGCCTTCCACTCCCAAACTTTAAAATACTATGAGATGAAGTACAAATTTGTCGAGAGGCATGCGTTCACCATTGTCAAGGGGCTCAAAATTTTTTGACACCTCATATCTTGCAATAAGGTGGTTGTATACGCAGTGCATTCTAGTGTGCGTGAGTACATTATGGAGGGAGAGATCATTGAAAAGAGAGCCAATTGGATAACCAAGATCCTTGAGTATGACATCAAGGTCATGCCCACAAAGACTGTGCAAGGAAGAGAATTATATGAATATTTGGCATGAGATAATGAAAAGGTAGCCGAGGAGGAACAACCTGAGCTAGTTTTGCTAAAAAAAGCTAATTCTGAAGGCTATTGGTTCATAGATAGAATGAGGTTTATGCAGACCAAGAAATATTCAGCGGGCCTCCCTTCTTAGAAGAAAAGTTTTTATAGATTATAGAACATTGGGTATGTGCTCATTGAAGGGGTTCTCTTCAAAATAAATTTCAACAGTGTTCTTCTGTGGTGTGTAACTCAAGAGAAGACACAAAAAATTCTAGACGTATTCCATAGCAGTCCTATGGGTGGACATTTCTCTACTAAAACCACCACCATTAAGATTATGTGTGTGGTATATTTATGGCCTACACTATTTAGTGATTCACACTCTCTAGTTAAATCCTACAAAGAATGCCAATTCTTCATAGGAAGGAGGAAGAACTCGACTATGCCTCTGAATCTGATAATGGTTGAAGAGCCCTTTGCACAATGGGGCTTGATTTCATTGGGACAATTAATCCCAACTCCAATTCCAACATAAATGGATCATTACGGCCACAGATTATTTCACCAAATGTGTCGAGGCCATGCCTTTGAAGAATACAACTGAGGCAGAGATTGTAAAATTCCTAGAAGAGCTGGTAACAAGGTTCATCTTGCCCAAGACCATCATCTTTGACAATGCAAAAGCCTTACTAGGTTTGAAGGTATGTCAATTTGCACTTAGGAATGGAATTTTCCTAAACACATACTTAAATTATTACCCATAGGGAAATGGTCTGGCCGAGTCTACTAAAAAGAATTTAGTTCCACTTATCAAAAGAATAGGGTTGGAACACTAGAAAGAGTGGCATAGGAACCTTAAAGCAACACTCTACGCAGACCAAAAAATTCCTAAACAAGTATTAAAGACCATTGTATGAGCTAGTATATGGGAAGGAAACACTATTTCCTATCTCCTTAGAAATTCCCACACTACAATTGATTAAATCTCTAGAAGTAGAGAAAAATGGAGCCATGTAGGTCCAATTAGCTGAATTGCTAGAGGTGTAAGAGAAAAGGGAAAATGTGCTAACAACCATGTGTAATCGACAAAAAGTGGTTAAGAAATGGTTTGATAAGAAAACCTCTAACCAAAGTCTTAAGTGCAGAGATTTCGTGTTGAAATACAATAAGGGAGCTGCAAAGCTCGGCCAACATAGAAAATTTGATAGTCTATGGGAGGGTCCTTATCGCATCATTCAATGCAAAGAACACAATACATCTGAATTGGAAAACATGGAAAAAGAAGCACTAGGAATTCCGGTCAATGAAATTCACCTTAAACTTTTCAATTAGCTTTATTAACCATTTAACCATGTAAATATGTAAATATGTAACTATTTTGTATGTTTTGTTATCCCAAGTCTTTATATAGGTAGAGCCCTTTAAAGCCAAAAAGTAGCCAAAAGCAAAAGAGACAAGAACTACACAAAAAGAGTTGTATATATATTCATTGTATGGTAATATTTACCTTGACATATTACAGTAAAAAAACACTCTTAGGCTAAGCATTTTGAGAATATATATAGAGAAAAAGAGAAGAGAGAAGATTTCATTCATTTAAATTAAGATGGCATAATTAATCAACTAAAGATTTGCAGCATGTGCAAGTGGTAATCCGCACAGTCTAGTGCCAAGTGTCTAGCTGTGGACGCAATTCGGTCTATAAAGATCAAATCAAAATATTTTTGTGTAATCATTATGCCTTTTGCTTAATCATTCTCATAAAGTTATTAAGTGTAAAAACATGTGAAAGGATTCATATGCCTTTAATTTTTGGATCAAATTCACAAGGGGTGGCATCGTAGGACATGACAACTAATCATAATTATGAATTAATATCTTTTCCAAAGGGTAGGAATTCATTTTGCATGAATAGATGACTTGGTGGTACATGCTGAATTTATTGCTAAAAGCATTTGTTATTTCGAACTCCAGTTTTAAAAAAGGTTAATGTTGCATGCAATAAAAGAGTGTTGCAAAGAGGGTTGAGTATACAGTTCACTGAGAAAGAATCCAAGTGTGAGTTGCAAAGAGAGGTTAAGCATTTGAAAAAGTTTTCATAGAGTCTTGAAAGGGAACATAATCCTAAGATGGTAGCACAAGAAGAGACGATTAGAAGCTTACTAGATGCCCTTTTGGAAGCGCCAATGGCCTATGTTTTTGGTGATATCTCTTATGCCTCAGCGAAAATGCTGGAAAATCCAATATGGCCTTGCACAAAGGTCGTACATAATATTTCTCATAGAAAAAAAGTCTAGATAGCATAAGATTGGGACAATGTCTATGACCTTGAGCTCAAAACCAACCCTAAGACTCTTAGGGAAGTATCCTATGCAAGAATGAAATAGGTTGAGAATAAAGACAAATATTCCTTGGGGTATAAGCTATGGTTTTGTGGTCTTTCACATTATATGGTTCCCTTAGTACATCACTGCCTAGAGCCAGTTCACGAATGCGCCCAAAATTTCAAATTGGACACAAGAATCATAAAAGTCTAGAACCTAAGAGTAATAATTAGTGTTGATGCTATTTAGGATATGCTATGTATCCCTATGAGGCATCTTTTAGAAGCACCTGAGAGATCCTCCATAAACAAATTGGATAGTTTCTAGAAGACCAAAACCAAGGCCCAATTTTTTTACAATTATGAATCAAAAAGGCCCAAGAGAGAGAAACACACACCTCAGTTTCCAATTGGGAACATTGGTTTCAATTCAGACATACAAGATGTCTTCTTGATGTTGGATTTTGTTTGTGGCCTAGGTAACGATAGTATGGTGCCAGAGTTTCAAATGGGTATGGGTTTCGAATTAAGAAAACAACATACCCTATTCTGGTATGACTTCACGGAGGCCATTGTTCAGGAGATGTTGCACTAGTTCAAGGAGTATCACATGCAGTATAAATTTAGGTTTTCCTCTTTTCTTTCTCATATGTTTTTACATCAAAACCTTGATTCCTTTAAAGTGCATATGTATTTGTCCACTTTTTGATGAAAATGGGGAGAGGAAGCCAATTTTTCCATGGACCCATCTACTTTTTGCGACTCATGATTATTATGCATTTTTTGAGTCATTTTTTACTCCAATATTGCAATATTTTGATAAAGAGGGTCAGGTTGGTTGTTTCTATTTCTCCACTGAGCAAGTGAGATGGATGAAATTTTTTCCCTCCCTATGAGTAGTCCCTCGGAGAGGACCTTTCATTTGTCACGATGCATGGTTTTACTGAGGAACCATTTTGACTCCCAATCTATGTAACAAACAAAGTGTTGGCCCTTGAAGTATTTAGGCAACTTGCTATTATAGACCACAAGCATTGTTTAGGAAAGCATAAGGCAATCTTTTTCTGATGCTCCTTAATCTTTGGTACAATAATAATGGAGAAGAAGCAGACGAAAGGTCTACTATCTGAAAAGCTTGCTCATCTGGAGCTGGTGTTGATCTGTGTCAAATGGGAATACAATCCTAAAGATGACTTAGTTAATCTGAACATCAAGGTGACTCATAGCCCTTCGACCCTACTAGGAGACTCGGTGAAATATGCTATTAGGGAACTGTAGTCTCTTTGTATACTTAGCCTATATTCCCTTGGAGACGAGAAGGCCACCATGGATATCTTTTTATTACCCTTTGGCCAAAGCTATTGACAGTTGAAAAATTGAAACCAACCTCTATAATGAATTGGTTAGGAGCCATTCGAGTGAGGAGAATATTACCCACTTTTGGGTTTATCGGCAAGAGACCAAATGTCTTAAGGCCAAGTACTAGGATCTAGATATGGATGACAAGTTTGATGATATTTGAAATAGAGAGCATGACGACATTGATGTCAAGTGAGATGAAGAAATGGAAGAGGAGAAAGCAACTTGAATAATAAGAGCTAGAAAGGAAAAGAAGGCTCAAATACAGGGAGGTTGGGAAGCAGTGAAAGAGCCCAATAAAAATCCACTGAGTGCACAAGTAATTGTATCCCATGTGGTAGTCATGCAACCACATACACATGCTGCTAAGAGACCTAGAGCGACTCAACAATCTCAAGAAGTTTTGGATGTGGATAATTCTCCACCCGCAAAGAGGTTGCACACCAATATCACACCAGGAGAAAGTGCACAAGTACCTATAACAATGAGCCAAGGGTCAGAGTCTTCAGTTACACATGTAATTTTCTCTCCTCTTCTCACATCTCAATCTTTACTTAACCCAATTATGTCCACGTCTTTGACTAGCTCAAGTGTCAGCCTACTATTTTCTACTTCAGCACCCGCAAAAATTTCCTCTTAGTCTTCCTTCTCCCAATCAGACAAGTAGTTTTTTCTCCCTCGGGGGTTTTTTCCATCTTTTGTTAGGGCCCCATCTGAGCCCTCTATTGCAAACCCTTTTGCTTCTATAGCATCAGCTTTAGCCCAACCTACCCAACAAATGATGACATTTGCATCTCTGTAGCCCACGCTGCCATTCCTTGTGATTCCTTCCATCACTTTCCCTTTCACCAGAGCCTCACATAACATTCCCCCTTTCTCTCCATTAATGGTCACTCTACCAAAGCAAGTATCATCTAAATCTGCAATGATTTATTTTCCTTTTGCTCTTCCTCCCGATGTACCCTTTGTTGGTGAATAGATTGAGTCACCATCAGAATTATTTGGGAAAAATAGCATGTAAGAGATGGTGTGGGCTAAGAGAGCTTAGAAAAGAAAAGAAAAGGATGTTGCGAGACCCACCGAGCCATTCATGCAGACCCTCTTTAATGAGGATCAAGGGTTGATAATGTTTGCATCCATGATGCCCAACACCATCAAACCTCAAGGGTAGATGCAACCCAAATATTACATAGTCTATGTCATAGGGATCAATCTACACTAGGCCCAACCATAGGACAAGGTTGGACTCATGGAGAAAATACATCGAGTTGTGACTACATACTTTTTGAATCATAGTCATCAATTGACCAAAAGGGAAGAAGAGCTCAAGAACATCAAAGAAAGAGTGGAGATCCTACAAAAGAGAGAAAAGGATAAAGATGATGAAATCACACACTTGTATCAACAAGCACAAATAGAAAAGGCCAAGCTCTAGGAGGAACTTGCAAAGTTCCAGTCCTAGGATCCAAACCTGGTTGCTAATCTATAACAAAAAAATAAGGAACTTCAAGATTAGAAAGCTCAATTGGAGAAAGAAATGCAAAAAAATGATAAAGAGCTTTAGGACCAATAGGCTTATTTTGAAAACGGGATCCAAGAGATGCATGTCTCTTTGGAAAAAGAATGCAGAACCTGAAATGAAGCTGAGAAGCTATTGAAAAGAAAAGATGCAGAGTTGAAAACTCTATAGGAACAACTCACCACATCCAACAAGAAGATTGAGGAGCTGATGGAAGAAATCAAGTTAAAGAAGGTTGAGATAAATCTTTTAAAAATTCCTTCCTAGCCCTCTATTCCTCAATGGAATCTTCTCTTGGTGGTGAAAAAATTATATGTCTCCTAGTGGGAGAAAGTTAAGTCTTTCTGTTTATCCTTGCAACCAACACTACAATTCATGGTGGGTGCGGTGAAATTAAGTGGGGAGGTGCATGGTACAATTGAGTGGTCCCACAATTTATTGCTAAAAATGTTCTTGAGGCTGAGAAATTGCTAGGAAAATTGTACACAGTGATGAATGCAGACTTGGTGAAGGTAGGAATAGATGACTAGAGGTCAGCTACCAAAAAAGCGAAGGAATTCATCAATTATCATGCAGCTATCCTTCAAGCTAAAAATTTCTTTTTCACACTGAGTTTGACTATGAATCATATGCAGATGTAATTTTTTCATTTGACTCAGATGTGCTTGCCCTCTCCTTTTCTCTCCAACACTTTAGTGGCTATAGTGGAGCATATTGTAACAAAAATCAAAGAAAAGAAAAAAGATCTATCTTCTTTTTAGTCATTCAATCAACCTCCCATAGTAGTAGACATTAAAGGCACCATCCATCCATTAACACTTCTTTTCTAGCTAGAGTTTGGGATTGGGATCTCCATGGAGCTGCCATTGAAGGAAATTATCAATCTACATGAGGTGTAAGAGAATTTGTGTGCCTTATTGATGCCATCTGAGGTTGATTGGCTACCTCTGCAGACTTCCCTTTCGAAGCTCTAAGTGTTGTCTGATGGATATCGCTTTGGTCTTAGAACTAGGATTTTTGGGTTCTCATTTTGTAGGTGAAATGTCCCTTGTTAGCTGCCAAAAGCTGTGGATTTAAATAATCCTTAAAGCTCCCTCTGGGATATATTTATTTTGGTTTTGCATAAGCCTCAGCCCACATGTTATATGTTTGCACCTCTCCAAGCTCCCTTTTGGTGGTACCTTGTCTGCTTGTACCACATGTCAACAATGTGTACTTTTGAGAGTTATTTTCCCTTGCTTCATCTTTGAGCTTTTCTTGGGTGCCACATTGCATCTTCCATAGGCACCTTTTTGGTAGACCCTGCAGCCAAAGCTCAAAGCAAAGACCATGCCATGTTTCATCTTCATGGGGACTACAATCGCAAAGGAAGGATATTAGAATGAGAAGCCATGCCTCTATTCTACATGTCCTAACAGACTCCTTAGGTGGTTTGACACATGTCTTCAGGAGAATTTTTCCAATTCCACTCCTGGACCACAACCATCATTTGAAAGAAGGCACAATTTGTTTGAGGCAACAATACATCATTTCAAAACCTTTTTTTTGTGTCTATTTAGGGGAAATCATTACAAGGAGTGGCATGACTTGTGCCTAGGAATCTTTTCTGTTATCCAACATTTAGGCAGTGGGAAAAATCTATATATAGAGCTTAGTCTCTCTGAAAATGGGTTCAAAAATACATAGAGAAAGCACTAAGAGATTCTTAGCCTTTGTATTCTCTTTAATTTTTGTATTAAGACTTCTAGACTGTGCCAATCTATTCAACCTCTCTATTTCTTAGTTATTTGATAAAATATTATATTGTGCTAGTTTGTTGTAATGAGTAGTTTATCTAAAAAAAATATATAATTTCAATATAAATTTGTTGTTTAGATCATGTTTTGTACTCTTCATTTTTAGTGAATGCATGTGGAAGTTGTATTATGCTATTTGATTAACTTCATAATTTCATCTATGTTTTCTATTATTTTTGGGCATGCAGATTGTTGAACGAGCCTTCAAATCTCACCCCAAAGGAATATTTCCTATGCCTATTTACTTGGAATATTGGCGTATCTCCTTAGCATTAGATTTTATTTTTGTATGTTTGTTTCCTTTTCCATTTTCACCCCCCAATGTATTGTTGGAAAAACAAGGACACACAACTGAGAGGGGGGGGGTGAATCAGTTGTAATAGAAAAAAAAAATTTCCTTCCTAATCTTAACTCAATCTCAGATCTGATGAATAGGAAATTAACCAAAAAAAATAAACACATCAAAGAGACAAATAACACAATTTTTTTTTTTGCATGGAAACCCTATTGGGGAAAAACCATGGTGGATGTTAGTCTACAAGATTATACTCTGCTAGAAGTATAAAGGAAATAATAAAGGGAATGCACATGCATTTAGGCACACTGCCTAGAGCTCATTGCTCAATTACAAGAGAGGGCTCACTATCCAACTATAGGGTTTGGATTAAAACCATCCAAGATTTTTGAACTGAGAAAATAGCTTCTTCACAAGCCTAGTTACAGTTCCAATTAAGCTCAACACTTCTTCACACTTCGTACTTTCTTCTTCACACTCTGCTCAACAATTGAATGATATTCACACATACACACATATTAGCACATGAATCATCATCACCAGCAATGAACTAATCACCCTTATATATCTAGTACACTAAATTCCATCACCACTTCGTCGGCCAAAGAAAAATAAAATATATTTGTAATGTCGGCCTAGTTTTTCAAATAAAATTTTAATGCATATCCACCAAGGTCGGACATAACATATTGGAGACCCAAATTAAAATCTCCAACACAAAAATAATTTAATTAATTGCACCTTGAAGATCCACAACACACTACCACTAACATGTCGGCCAGGAATAAGAGAAACTGAGCATGCGCACAAAAGATCTTCAACCACAAACACTCTGAATAATGTCGACACACCACAAAGATAGAGAATAATCTAGAGACACCATAGAGCACCAAGAACCAATAGAGAAGCATCCACAACAACTAAGAAACCAAGAATTACACAAACTTCATTCAAGAATATTGAAAGAGACCAGCAACACACTGTCAGACCACAACATACTCAAATCTTCATGTAGACCTCTGAAACTTCTGGTAGATGATCAAGAAACATTCAAAAATAAGCCCTTAAATCCACATCAAATAATATTCAACATACAAGACACAACACCAACTTGATCTGCACAGTACCACTAGGGACCATAAATACTTTTTTTTACAATTTTCTCAATATCCTCGACATATATAGTCTTAAATATACCAAATGATAATAGTGTTGACATCAATGACAACCACATATCAGCAACCATATCCACAACATCCAACAATCTCCCCCTTTGGCATTGATGGCAACACAAGATGTGAAAATGAATACCATCAACCCAACATACTGATTTCTTTTGTACTTCTCCTCTCAACTGAACTTCTCTTCACAAGAATTTTTCACAATGCACTTCTCCCCCTTTGACATCAATGGAAAAGGTAACCATGAATTTTCCAAACACATGCTTTGAACCACATATCTTCTCATCTGACTACTCCCCCTAAGTAGCAACCACAAAATCATCAATCTGGATCAAAATATAGCAATGAAGCTCTCGGATTGATACAAATAAATGCATCTTAGTTCTTATTAGGAAGGGTCATTACCCCTAGCATTCCTCTGAGATACTCAAAAGTATCCTTCTATAACAACTTAGTAAATATATCTACAATATGTTCTTTGGTAGGAACATATTCCAGTCTTACTTCTTTCTCATTCACTTTCTCTCTCAAGAAATGAAACTTAATTGAAATATTCTTAGTCTTTGAGTGTAGTGATGGATTCCTTGAGATGTGTATTGCACTTGAATTGTCACAGTATATGGAAATAGGCTCTTCATATATCACTTTGATATCTCTCAACATCTATTTCATCCATATCACTTGATTACAATTATTTGCAGCAGCAATGTATTCTGCTTCAGCAGTGGATAGAGAGATTGAATTCTTCTTTTTTCTTAACCAGGATATCAACTTCTTCCCTAGGAAGAAAGAATCACCACTAGTAATTTTCCTGTCATCTAAATCACCAACCCAATCTACATCAGTGTATGCACACAGAGTGATATCATCATCCTTTGGATACCAGAGTCCAAAGTCAGTTGTTCCTTTAAGATATCTAAATATTCTTTTGACAACAGTCACATGTGATTCCTTTGGATCAACTCAAAATCTAGCAACCATACACACAACATTCATAATGTCTGGTCTAGTCTGTGTCAAGTAGAGAAATCCACCAATCATTGATCTGTACCAAGTTTGATTTTCCTTTGGAGAATCATCATTCTATGATAGATTACATCTGGTTACTGTGGGAGTACCAACAGGTTTGGAGTCTTCCATTCCAAACTTCTTCAGTAGTTCTTTCACATATTTGGAATGAGATATGAAAATACCCTGGTCCAATTGTGTAACTTGTAATCCCAGAAAGAACTTCATTTCATGAATCATGCTCATATCAAATTCACTCTTCATTTCATCAACAAACTTCATACATATATTATCATCTCCTCTAAAAATGATATCATCAGCAAAAAATTCTATGAAAAGTTCCTTATCATGATCTAACTTGAAGTACAAGTTGCTGTCAGTATTACCTTTAATGAATCCAAGCTTCAGTAAATATTTGTCCAATCTAGCGTACCATCCTCTGGGGGCTTTCTTAAGTCCATACAGAGCTTTCTTATCTCCCTTGTTTGTTATTTGGAATCCATCTAGTTGTTCAATGTACAGTTCTTCTAGTTATCCATTCAAAAATGAAAACTTCACATCCATTCGATAGACTTTATAATCTTTGTATGCATCATAAGCAAGAAATAATCTTACAGCTTCAATTGTAGCTATAGGGGCAAATGTTTCTTCAAAATCAATACCTTCCATTTGAGAATATCCTTTACATACTAGTCTTGCTTTATTCTGGACCACTTCACCTTCTTCATTCATCTTGTTTCTGAATACCCATTTGGTACCAATCAAATTTTTGTCTTTAGGTCTAGGAACCAGTACCCATGTGTTATTCTTTTCAATTTGTGTCAGCTCTTCCTTCATAGCTTCCAACCAATGTTCATCTTAATAGGCTTCAGTGACACTCTTAGGTTCAATCTTGGATATCAGACAATATTCTTCTACAACTTTTCTTCTAGTTTGCACTCCTTTATTCTTGTCTCCTACAATTTGACTTTTAGAATGATTTAGTTTTACATACCTTGGAGTTTTGGGACTTACTTGGACTTCTGATTTTTCAGATATTTCTTCTATACTTCCACTTGCCTATGCCTTTGCACTTGTCTGAGCTTCTTGACTGACTTGATTTACAAGAACAAATTGAGTTTGCTTCACCGGAACATATGGAATAATCTGAAGTAGATTCGATGTCTAAGTGATTTTCACTTGACTTGAGTTGTCTTCATCTGAATCATATCTACACTATCTGGATGACTTGATAGAGTCCTCATCAACACTAACATTTTCACTTTTGACTATCTTTCTTAGTATTTTATTATAGCACTGGTGTGCCTTGCTCTTAGTAGAGTAACCTAGAAAGATCCCTTCATCGCTTCTAGCATCAAATTTTCCTATATCATCATCTCTCTTGATATAACACCTACTTCCAAAGATCTTGAAATAATTAGCAGTAGGTTTGTGACCAAACCATAACTCATAAGGGGTCTTACCAAAATTGACATTTACATTTACTCAGTTCAAGGTATACACAACAATACTTAGTGCTTCACTCCAGTACATCTAAGACACATTTCCTTCCATCATCATGGTTCTAGTAGCATCCATAATTGTTCTATTCTTTCTTTCTACAACTCCATTCTATTGAGGGGTTCGGGGAGAATATAGCTATCTTTTAATTCCATGTTCTTCACAATAAGAGTTGAATTCTTTAAAAATGATCTCACTACCCTTGTCAGATCTTATGCCCCTGATTTTCAAACCTTTCTCATTTTCTGCCATAGCCTTGAAGCATTTGAATTTCTATAGAGCTTCACATTTTTCTCTCAAAAAGGAAACCCAAATCATTCTAGAGCAATCATCAATAACAAGCATAAAATACCTTTCTCCATGAATACTTCTGACTCTTGAAAGACCACAAAGGTCAGTATGTAGTAGTTCCAGAAAATTATTTGAATGAAAATGTTTTCTCTGAAAAGAGACTCTAGTCTATTTTCCCATTTGACATTCCTTACAAATTGCATTAGAAAACTTCACTAATCTAGGTAGATCTCTTATTGCTTGAGCAACACTTATCTTGATAATGTTGTCAAAATTTACATGACACAATCTCCTATGCCACAACTAGCTTTCATCTATCTAAGCAATCAAACAACTTCCACTAGTAGTATTCAAATGAAAAATGTTACCTTGTGTTTGTTTTCCAGTTGCAATCAAGTTTCTGGAACTTCCCCGTATCTTACATCTTCTATCTTTGAACTATAGATCATATCCCTTGTGAACTATCTATCCAACACTCAACAGATTGTGCTTCTGTCCTTCAACATAGAGGACATCATCAGTGTTGTCCTTACCACAAAGGAAAATGGATCCTCTGTGATGAATCACACCAACATTCTTATCTCCAAATCTTACAACTCCACCATCATACTGTTCCAGACTCACAAACTTGCTTTTGTCACCAGTCATATGATATGAGCATCCACTATCAATGAACCACTCATCTTTTTCTTCAATTTGAGCTGAAAGAGCTTTTTTATCTTTAGTAGATTCAATAGCCACATGATTATTCTCAATGGTAGCAATGAAAGCCCAATCATCTTCTTTTCCATTATCTTTATCGGATTCTTCATCAGTCACTACTTCTTCAACAAAGTAGCATCTCTTTTTGAATATAGAATTCTTAGGTTTAGATCTAGGAACTCTTTCAGGACATCTTGATGCAAAATGACCTATTTTACTGCATGGAAAATATTTAATAGGTAATACATCTTCATACTTACCTTTTCTTTGCCTTCTTACTTTGCAATTAGCACTTCTAGTTCTTCTACTTCTCTTTCTTTATGTTCAAGCTATTTCAGTTCTTCATCGTACTTGGATACCTTCTTGGAACTTTCTCTCAGACTATATTTTTTTTTATTACTTCCAGACACAATAGATTTAAATGCAAATTCAGTCTTTGGTGTGGATTCACCAAACTCACTTATCTCAAAAGTAGCAAGCTTCCCAATTAGCATATCTCTTGCCAATTTATTTATAGATTTGAACTATTCAATAGCATGAATCTTCATTTTGTAGGAGGGAGGCAAGGATCTGGGTACTTTAGCCACAATTTCATCTTCATCCACAAAACCACCGGCACATGTAATACACATCACTATCTCATTTACTCTCTACATAAAAGAAGTGATATTTTTATGTTCACTCATCTTCAGATTTTCATACTTTCCTTTTAAGCTTTGTAGCTTAGCCATCTTCACTTGTGCGTCTCCTTCATAAAAGGTTTCTAGTTTCATCCACATTTCAGGAGCTGTATGTAGACCTACCACATTAGCCATCTCTAAATCTATCAAGGAACTCACCAATGCTTGATAGCCCTAATATTGCTTTCAACATCCTTGATCTCATTAGTAGTAGAGGGACCATTTTGAGGAATGACATATTGGTTTTTAGTAATCATCCAGATAACATCAACAATACACATTAAGTGACATTGCATCCTAACTTTCCACAATGAATAGTTAGAGACATCAAATCTAGGACTGTCCTTCTTGAATGTTGTTTCCATCTCGGATCACCTCAAGCTATTAGAATTTCTTTAGAGGAACCTGCTCTAATACCAATTGTTGGAAAACCAAGGACACACAATTGAGAGGGGGGTGAATTAGTTGTAACAAAAAATAAAACTTTCCTTCTTGATCTTAACTCAATCTCAAATATGATGAATAAGCAATTAACCAAAAACAATCAATACATCAGAGAGACAAATAACACAAAGAATTTTTTTGTGTGGAAACCCTATTGGGGAAAATCCACAATGGATGTTAGTCCACAAGATTATACTCTGCTAGAATTATAAAAGAAATAATAAATGGAATGCACATGCATTCAGACACATTGCCTAGAGCTCATTACTCAATTACAAGATAGGACTCATTGTCCAACAATAGGGTTTGGATTAAAACCATCCAAGATTTTTGAATTGAGAAAATAGCTCCTTCACAAGCTTGGTTACAGTTCCAATTAAGCTCAACAATTCTTCACACTTCATACTTTCTACTTCACACTCTGCTTAACAATTGAATGATATTCACACATACACACATAGGAGCACACAAAGAATCATCACCAGCAATGAACTAATCGCCCTTATATATCCGTTACATGGAATTCCATCATCACTTCGTTGGCCAAAGAAAAATAAAATATATTTATAATGTTAGCCCAATTTTCAAATATACTTTTAATTCATATCCACCAAGGTTGGCCACAACATAGTGGAGACCCAAATTAAAATCTCCAACACAAAAATAATTTAATTAATTGCACCTTGAAGATCCACAACACACTACCACTAACATGTCAACCAGGAACAAAAGAAATAAAAAATGTGCACAAAAGATCTTCAACCATGAACTCTCTAAATAATGTGGACACACCACAAAGATGGAGAATGATCTAGAGACACCATAGAGCACCAAGAAAAAATAGAGAAGTGTCCACAACAACTGAGAAAACAAGAATTACACAAAATTCATTCAAGAATACTGATAGAGACCAGCAACACGTTGTCAGACCACAACATACTCAAATCTTCACATGGAGCTCTGAAACTTCTGGTAGATGACCTAGAAACATTCAATAATAACCCTGTAAATCCACATTGGCTAGTCTTCAATGTACAAGGCACAATGCCAACTTGATCTACACAGTTCTAGTGGGGACCAAAAATACTTTCTTTTACAATTTTCCCAATATCCTCAACATATATAGTCTTCAATATACCAAATGCTAATAGTGTTGAAATCAATGGCAACCACATATCAGCGACCATATCCACAACATCCAACATGTATGAAGAGCGGACTTCTTTAAAACCCGAAGGTTACTCAGTTTTGTGTAATTGATCCCCCTATTAATTGAGTTTCCAATAAGGTTGTGTGCCTAGAAATTTTAGGCATAAAAAACTTCCTACATGTCCTAGCACCCATGTCTTAAACATATATTCATTCTAACCAAAAAAAATTCTTCAAACTTTTGGTACTCTACAAAAGGTTTCAATAATTTAATAACTCCCTCCAAAAGAGCTTGAGATCACTATTTAAAGAACCAAAAATGGAGAAAGGTTGTCCACCCCATTATTTGATCCAAATAATGGGGAAATTGCACAAAGATATGATACAAAAAGGGGGTCTTAATATGTTTTCTTTTTTCTAAAATTAGGAAAGCCATATGTTCAATGAGAAAATGAAGATAGTTACTGTAATGCAAAAAAGTGTATATGCTTACACTTTTACATTATGTTTTTGGCCCCCTAATTTATAAGACTTAATTAAGCTTCTGATTTTCCAAATTATGTATTCACAAGCCTATTTTTAAACATTTTTTGAAATGGAACCAATATTAAATAAATGTAAATTCAATCATTAAAACACCTTAGATCAAGTGTGTCTTGGAAAATTTGGCCAGGACCCATTCACCCAAGGGAAAATGGGTCACCCTCCTTAGTGAGGATGCAAATTCAAATATTTTATTGGTGTTATTTTAATGTCAAAAATTTAAATATGATGTGTTAAATTTTAGAATCTAATTTTCAAGAAATTAGACAAATACCTACAAATATATAGTCATTTTATAATTTGAAATCTATCTAGCATCAAGGCACATAATTGAGAAAATACTATTGTCAAGAGCATTCAAGACCAACATATCAAAGCATTATTGCAAGAATTCAAGATACAACATAATGTCAAACTTTATGTATGTTAATGTTCATGCTATGTGAAGGATACCATTGTTGTAGGTCTTCAAGAATTCAAGCATTCAAGCACTCAAGAAAATCAAGCAAGAAAGATCCAATACCCTTGAAGAGATGTGTATCTCTTCAATCCTTCAAGGAAGCCATTAAGGGTGGTGAGTTGCAATATTTGTTCATTTGTGACCATTTATTCCTTTCCATAAATGTTTTATCTTTGAAAAAATTTCATAGTGAAAGTGGGAGCACTATTCATGGGGTTTGACTAAGGAAAACCCCTATATGGAACAACATTTTCTCCCTTTGTGAATGTGTAGGTTGTAGGTTTGAAGTGGATTGAAGAGAGCTTGATGATCCATTTTACATTATTTCATTTGTTGCCACCATACTTGTTAAGACACAAAAACTCACCTATAGGATTTATTTATGACATTTTGATTGTGGGACAAGCATAAAACAAAAGCTCAGATCTGACATTAGAGGACCCTAAAATTTGAGCAAGACACCCCTACAAGGGCTCAGTGACCATATGGCGACCTTGTCCTTGTAGGCCTATCAGAACCAATTTTTTTGGGGAGGTACACATCAGTTTGCACCTTCCAGATCTACAAAAACTTAACTGTTTATGTTTATGAATGATTGGATAATTTCATTTATTGCATTAGGTCATATAGTTTAATTATGGTAATCAATGACAATAATTTCCAAATCATTCCTATCCCCCTCAAGGATGTAGATCTAGGTCTAATTGGCTCACTGTTGAGGTTGATAGTCAATCACTTCACCTTGTTGATTTGCATCGTAATGAAACATATAGACCCCTACCATTTGATGCATTCAATTTAGGGTGCATAAAATTTTTATGTTTCAGTTACACTCAACATTTGAAGATGGAACAAAAACAAGAGTTGTAGTGCTCCAAATCTACTTTATAAACTACTATTTTTTACAAAATAATGAAGATTAAGGGTTTGAAAAGAGGGAGCACACAAAGTGGTCCTATTTTTATAAAAAAAAAAATAACATAGAGTTTTTTGTGCTCCCCCTAAAATATTCATTTTGTTTTCTTAAATTTCAAAAATCACTTTGATGAGAATTTAGTTAACACCATGTAGTTTATGCAAGTTTTTAAACTATTTTTTATTGAATATATAACTTTTTACTAGTTTTGAAAGTTGACATATCCTGAAAAGAAATTTTTTAGCATTCTCCCCCGCCTAATTTTTTTGAAAAGTAATCAAAAATAAATTTATTTCAATATGTGTAGAATGGAGTTTAGTTTCTTAAAATGTAATTTGTTTCAAAATTTGACGAACGAGTAAAAACCTATACCAAAACTAGCACATACTGGTTTTTGACAAAAAAATGGACACACTAACAAAAGAAGTTAAAGATGAAAACCTTAATACAATTAAAACATGATTTCTTTTATGGCTAGATAGCTAAGAGAGAGATTAACATTATCATGGTATTTGTATAAATTTTCATGAAATGTGTGCAAAACTAATGGAGAGCATGACATAAAATGTGTGAATTTTTTTTACCTTTTAAGAAAATACGTCTTTGGCATGAAATGACCCAAGGAAAATACAACCCAAAGGGTTGGTATTTCCCAATGCAAGCAACTTGGAAAGTGCCAAATTTGACACTTTCCAAATGAAAAATACTTTCATTTGGTGAGCACTAGATATGGAAAGTGACAAATGTGGATGATGAATTTTTAGAATACATTTTCTTAAACTCTTTTTTTTTTGTCTTTGTCTTTGTATTTCTCTACCAACAAAATTATTTCATGTATATAGTTTCAGGATGTTTGAGAGTTTTTTTGAATCTCTTGGAGTTATAATACAAATTCTAGTTTTTGGAAGATCTTATATTTTTCCAGACTTTGTCAAATTTTAGTAATTAGGAGGTCAAATTTTAGTAATAAGCAAGTTGTATAATTTCCCCCTCTCTCTCTATCTATCTCACTCATTGTTCATCTCTTATACTCTAGACCTCTCTCTCACTATCTCCATACCTTTATTTGACTCTCTCTCCCTTGAGCTCAAGAACTACTTCTCTACATATCTATTCCTCTCTCTCTTCTTCCCTCTCTACTCTCTATCTCCCTCTTTCTCTACATTCCACTATCTCCCCTCTTCCTCTCCTAATCTCTCTCTCTACTCTCTATTGCAAGTGTGAAGGTGTTGTCATTGATGTCAACAAGCCTATATAAAGTTATTAATGGTAGTTTGACAGTGGTTGAGAAGATATTGTTGCTTTGATTAGTTGCATTATATTCTCATAAGTTAAGTTGCTAATGTTAACCTCTGTTGTTGCTTTGATAAGCTTGTACTTATGATTCAGATGTCGATGATATTGAGAAAATTGATAAAATAAGGAAATAGGGTATTGCAGAGGTGTTCTAGTTTAGATTTTCATTTCTTCTAGGTTGAAGATTTTCCTGTGTGGTTTGGATATGTTGGTTAGAGGTGTTCATAGTTTTTATATATAGAATCTTGGCTTCTACATCAAAGGTTGGAGGAAGTTATGTTCACTAGTGTGTGAACCAGTATTGTAGTATCATTTACAGAGGTTTCTAGGAGAAATGTATTTTCTCTGCATTTCTCCATCGTTGTTCTTTAGGTCTTGCAATTATAAAGGTGTTTTGATCAAGTTAATATTTTTCCTATGTCAAGAGTATTTGTGGTTTGATACTCTAGAAAGTTGGATTGTAGAGTTGCAGTGTTTTGCAGTGTAGTTTGAGTGTACTAAGCATGTACATTTTGATGGTGAGAGTTGTTGTGAAGGAGTTTGATGGATTTTAGGAGGATAGAGGAATATTATAGATCATGATGAAGTGTGGTATGTGGTTCGTAAGTCATTCTTGGATTTGAGGAAGTGTGTAATTCAATGTTTAATGGTGTTTGCATGGGTAACAACTTACCTAGTGTTTACACTACATTCAAAGATGTTTAAGCATTAATGAAGGCATAGCATGCATGTGAGAGTTGATTTGGGTCCCAGATTAGTTTTCTTTTGGTCAGATTTTAATTCCTTGGTGTAGTCATGGTAGGAGGGTGTTCAAAGAGAACAATCCAAACCATGCAACAAGAGTCACATAATAGAAGTAACCTAGAAATTGTAGGAAAATGTAGATTCAAACATTCTTATTATAAATAAATTTAGTTACATATAGCTAGCAACATCTGGGCTTATAGATTCAACTCACAGGCCTGATACAACATGTTCAAAATACCATCTTCCTATATGCTCCTCAATGCGAGCGGAAATCCTACAGATCAAGTCTTATCTTTCTTAATATCTAACACTACTGCCTTTTAATGACTGGTTACAATGATTTATATCATATCCAACAATCTAGAATCATCTGCATCGGTCAAAGATTATTACAATCTCTGATTTAAGAAATTGTAGCATGTGCATGAATAGGTTGGCCTCAAATTTGAATTACTCCTCGGCGAATGCATTAGATGAAGTGTGGACCTAAATTAAGGTTGGTGAAACTCCATAGAATAATTTAAATCACACCATCAAGATTCGTAAGATATGGGAAAGATCCACATCAATCGAACTAGCCATTAGGTTTGAAATTATTTTGGTGCCAGTTCAAGAAACTGCCACATAATCCATAAGTGATAACTTGCCAGAAAAATATCCAATCACACTCAAATATTGGAATAAGGAAAATGAACATGTCCATGATGCACATATAGATCCGTAGGGTTTGGTTAGCAAATATGATGATATGCTAAATCTGCCAATAGGAACTGAACAAGAAAAAATTGCAATTAAAATATTTTTGGTTGATGCAAGATTTCAAAAAACCAAGGATGCTCCTGCATCAAACATCTAGGGTTGAATGAAAAGTGAGTCGCTCAATTTTCTAGGGCTAAAGGGAAACCAATATGGTCTACCTCAGCTTGAGAAATCCAAGAAGGACCCTCCATTGGTTTGCCTTTCCACTTCACAAGATATTCTTTGTATTGTCTTCTAGGAGTTTTCCTCCCATCTTTGCTTTCCAAAATCTCTTCTATCTCATCTGATTGTTGTTTAGGAACCTATTTCTCCATCTTTGCTTTACTATCTTCATTGAATTTGGCTTCATGGTACTGATGTAGATTTACAATGTTGAATATAGGTGATATACTTACTCCATCCGATAACTCCACTTCATATGCATTTCCTTAATCAAACTTCTTCAAAATATTATAGGGTCCAAACTTCCTCATCTTCATTTTATTGTATGTGCCAATTGGAAATCTCTCCTTCCTCAATTACACCATCACTCCATCTCCAACTTTGAACTCCTTATGTCTCCTCTTTTCATTTGCTTTCTCCTTATACTTCTGGTTCATATCTTCCAATCGTTGCTTTGCCTGAGTATGCACTATATTCATATGTTCTACAAACTCCTTTGCTTCTACACTCCTTTTATCTTCCATACTGATGTATCTCAACTCTGATATACCTATAGGATGAATTCTAGTAACAATCTCAAAAGGTTTTTTTTTGGTACTTCTGTTCACTGAATTATTGTGTGCAAACTCTACTTGTTCAAGAACTAAATTCCAACTTCCAGTCTTCTCTCCAACTGGACATCTCAACAAGCTCCCTAAACTCATGTTTACTACCTCTATCTATCCATCAGTCTATGGCTGAAAAGTAGAACTAAACTTCAAATCTGTCTTCAACTTCTTACAAAGTGTCTTCCAAAAGTAACCAACAAACTTTGTATCTTTATCTGAAACAATACTCCTAGGTAATCCGTGCAATCTAATCACCTCCTTGAAAAACAAATCTGCTACATGTACTACATCTGTCATCTTCTTGTAAGGTATGAAATGTGCTATTTTAGAAAATCTATCCACTACCACGAATATAGAATCATTACCTCTCTGTATCTTCGACAACCCAAGTATGAAATCCATGTTGATATCCCCCCAAGGTCTCTCTAGAACTATCAAAGGCTTATACAATCCAACATTTTGACTACTCCCTTTTGCAACTTGGAAAAATTTGCACAAATTTCCTGACATCCTTATGAATCTGCGGCCAAAAGTAATTCTCACTCACCAATGCTACTATCTTATCAATCCCAAAGTGTCATGCTTATCCTCCACTATGTTTTTCTTTCACCAAGTTATCCCTCATTGAACTTTGGGGTATACACAACTGATTTCCTCTAAACAACATACCTTCCTAAATGAAATAATCCAACCACTGATTCCTATCCTCCAAGATTGATTCTTTACAAGCTTTCCAATGTTCTGCAAAATCTGGGTCTTCCTCACACAAGTTCTTCAATTCATCAAAGCCTAATACCTCCACTCTCATCTTTTTCAATAAATTCCTTCTCCTAATCAAAGCATCAAAAACTCTATTTGAATTCCCACTCCTATTCTTTAAAACAAAATTAATTCTGTAGAAATTCTTAAGCAACAAGTAATGTCTCCACTTCTTCAAGGTTTGAACTATGGAATAGAACTCCTGACCATACACTGAATATCTTCTCCTATGGCATAGAACTCTTGATCATACATTGAATATCTTCTCCTAGTATCATTTGATTTCTCACTAAAATAAGCTACTAGTCTTCCTTCTTGACTTAATACTACTCCAATTGCATTTCCACTTGCATCATAATCTACTTGAAATACCTTACTAAAGTTTGGTAAAGACAAGACAGGCTGCTCAGTCACCTTTTGTTTCAACAACTCAAAAATTTGGTTTGCTCCAGATGTCCACCTAAAATATTTCTTATCTCCTCTCATCATTTTTGTCATAGGACTACAAATAGAACTAAAATTCCTAATGAAATTTTGGTAGAAACTATCCAATCCATGAAATGATCTCACCTCTCCAATGCTTTCTGTTGTAGGCCATTCAACAGTTGCTCTTACCTTCTTAGGATCCATTTTCAATCCATCCACAAATATCACAAATCCTAGATATACTAATTCTACTTTCATAAAACTACACTTATTAATGTTTATCAATAAATTCTCTTCTCTCAACCTCTACAAAACTTTTCTTATATGCAACAAATGTTCCTCTCTACTCTTACTGAAAATCAAGATGTCATCCAAATAAACAATCACAAACTTACCCAAGAATTTCTTCAACACCTCATTCATCAACCTCATGAAAGTACTCAGTGCATTTTTTAGTCCAAAAGGCATAACCAACCACTCATAAAATCCTTCATTTGTGTTGAATGTTGTCTTCCACCCATCCCCTTCTTTGATTATGATCTAATGATATCCACTCTTCAAATCTATCTTTCTAAAGTATCTAGCTCCACTCAAACAATCCATAATGTCATCCATCCGGAGCAAAGGAAATCTATACTTCACTGTGATCTTGTTTATATCTCTAGAGTGTATACACATCCTCCATTCCCCATCCTTCTTAGGTGCTAACACAGTAGGTACTGCACATGGACTTAAGCTTTCTTTGATAAAACCTTTCCTCTATAATTCTTGCACTTGTCTATTCAACTCTTCATTTTCTGTAGGTGTCATCCGATGTGCTACTTTATTAGGTAAACTAGCTCTAGAAATCAAATCCATGCAATGAATAATACTCCTCATAGGTGGTAATCAATTAGGTACATTTTCTGAAATGATATCCTTATACTCTGTCAGCAAATCCTTTATCTCCTCTGGTTGTTCTTGTACATGATTCCAATATTTGGCCTCCTTAGGAACCAGGGCATAGCACATGTTCTCATGTCTCAATCCATCCAAGAATCTCCTTCCATAAACCAAACAAATTCTAGCACTCGTACAAACCTCAACTCTAGGGACATCCTCTAATGGAAAAAATGTTTACTTCATTCCATTAGCAACAATGGTATATGTAGTCTTCTTTCCATCATGAATAGCATGCCTATCATACTGCCAAGGTCTACCCAACAAAACATGGCATACATCCATAGGCATAATATCACACAAAACTTTGTCATGCTAATTTCCTATCTTCACTTTCACTAAACATTATGCACTTACCAGTATCTTATGCCCATCTTGAATCCATGCTATCTAATAGGGATTTGGGTGTTTCAAACTTTCCAACTTCAATTTGGTCACCATTTCTTCAAAAACCAAGTTCTCAGAGCTTCCTCTGTCAACAATCACTTTGCAACATTTTCCAACTACCTTGAATCTGGTCCGAAATAAATTCTTTCTCTACAATGGTTCCTGCTCCATCTCACTTTGACACAATACTCTTATGTTCACCAACACTTTTCCATCTTCCATTTTGTTAGATGATCTGACATGATCTTCCTTAGAAAAGGTTGTTCTTTGATTGTTTTATGTCTTTCTACTTGTCTCTCCCTGATTACATTCAAATTCTCTATGTCCTCCACCACACTTAAAACAAGTTCCCTTAAATACTCTTTTCTCTTATACTCTATCTTATTTTCTATAACCCTCATTCTGGTAACCACCATAACCTCCTCTCCAGTAAGAGTTTCCATCATCTCTACGGTGTGAATTATCATTCTTACTGACCTCCTTGTCTTTACTCTGATCTGCAAAAGTTCCTCTTCCTCCTCCAGTAAAAGTTCTTCCTCTCTGAAATCTTCCACCTCTTCCTCTTTGTCTCTGCTCATGTCTTTTATTCAGCTTCTCTTCTGTTTTGAGGGCACATTGGTATGCCTCTTCCACATTTTTTAACTTGATCAAACTAATCTCATCCTATATAGACAGTGTCAAACCATTCACATATCTAGCTACTTGCTCAATGTCATCCTTTGAATGTCCATATCTGATATTCAACTTGTAGAATTCATCAGTGTACTCTGTCACACTTGACTCCTTCTACTTCAGTTTTTGCAACTTCTGGAACAAATTGATCTGGTAATCTATAGGTATAAACTTTGTCTCTAATTTATTCACCATTCGATCCCATGATCTTATCTTCTCCTTTCCTCTTCTTTCTCTATTTGTCTGCAAATTTTCCCACCAAAGTGATGCATTTCCTTTCAACTTTGTACAAGAAAATTTCACCTTCTTATCTTCAGCGGTACCTTCAAAATCAAAATAATTTTGTATCTCTGTTATCCAATCAAGCAATTCATTTGAATCAAACTTACCACTATAGTCCAATGGATTGAAATGTGGTTAGGTATTCACTCTAGTTAGGGATCTTATGAACCTCTCTTCTCCCTAATCCAAGCTAGGTTGATCTTCTCTTCCCCTTTCATCCTAAACTTCTACCTCTTCATCACTCACATCATCAACTAGTTGACCTCTCCTCTGGGCCATTTCGACTGCATCTAATCTGGCACCAATTCCTCTCAACATCTCCATTAGGGCTAGGTCTATATTTCCATGTGCTCCATTTCCTCTAACATTCTTCTTCCTGCCATCTTTACACAAGTCCTCTATAGCTGCAGGTTGGATCCATAGTCCACCATCCCCCAAAAAATCTTCAACATAACTCCATGAATTCTGGCAATCTCTCACAGATTGAATCTCACTCTAATACCAATCTGATGCAATCATGGTAGGAGGGTTCTCAAAGAGAAAAATCTGGACTATGCAGCAAGAGTCACACAACAAAAGAAACATAGAAATTGGAGGCAAATGCAAATTCAAAAATTCTTATTATCAGGAAATTTAGTTACATACAACTAGCAACATTCAGGCTTATAGATTTGGGTCACAGGCCTAATACGACATGTTCAAAATACCATCTTCCTATATGCTCCTCAATGCGAGCGAAAATCCTATAGATCAAGTCTTATCTTTCTCAATCTCTAATTGTAACCACCTAAAAATGACCTAGGCCTACAGACACTATTTTACCACTTTTCATCCTAGCATAATTATGACACTTTAATTATGTTCCTAACCCATCTTCAACTATTAATTAAATAATTCACAATTATTTAATTAATTTAGGGTCTTCTATTCTTCCTGATTATTAAATAAAATCATATTTATTTAATGTGTCACTAATTATCTAAATTCAACTTATAATTAAATAAAGTTCTCATTTTATTTAATTAATCTTAGTCATTAATGTTCTCCTGATTATCAAATAAATATATTTTAATATATTTATTCAATATGTCACTAATCCCTAAATCCTCTCTTTTAATTAAATAGATTTACTAATTTATTTAATTAATTAACCACATCTTCTAAATTAAATAATTATTTTAATTATTTGATTGTTGTATGTGACACTTCTTTATTTTTAAATAAAACAGTTTATTTAAAAATGTCTCACATAGTTAACTGATTCTTCTTTTAGTAATTAATTTCAAAAATCAATTACTCATTATCTCACAAAATTCATATTTTGAATTAATTTAATTCAAAATGGAAATATTCTTCTACAAATCAAGTAATTTCTAAAATTACTGATTTTCTAAAATCCCATCTTCTTATCTTCTAATTTTTGCTAATTTCATCTCAACTATCACATTTATTCTTGATTTAATTTATTTAATTAAATCTTATTCACACATTTGGGCATTTTTCCCTAACCCTAATTGAGAGTTGCCATTTGAATCTTAACCATTGATTCTAGGGCATTTTCTCAATCTCTCATCTCATTCATCCATTCAAAATGACATTTTCTATAAAATTCCATTTTCCTCTCATTTTTTGATGACACAAATGCATTACATACTTAGGCACTTGCACACTTAGATTTTTCATAGCAATTTCAGCAATTATTGGCACATTTCATTAAGTTTTGGCATTTTTAGGCATAGACATTCTTAGTCATTTAGGCATAGGCATTAGACTTTGACCAAATCCTTCAAAGCTTGGTATAGGACTTCGTCAAGGATTGCTCGCACATTCAATCTAAGGGCAACACGCCAACCAGCAAGGTAGAAGGTACTATGGAGGTAATCATGGAAAATTCGAGAAACATGTATAATTGTTTTATTATTTAATTTCCTTTGTACTCGATAGTTCTTTGGGTTTCTTTGTCTTTATTGATTTCTAACATATAATCAAACATAAAAAAACCTTAGTTACATTGGTGAACCCAACATTTTGTAGAAAAAATTGTGTGTTTTCTTGTTTGTTTTCACTATTTGCAGGTTACAACTAAAAGGTCATACGAAATCTCGTCACCTTCTTTTGAGCACAGAAAAATAGGAAAATAAATTATTTTAAATTTTTTTCTAGGTTTTGTATATCTCATTATCACATTTCCAAAACTTCAAATGGTTTCAAATTTTGTTAAGATTTGAGAAAGTTATGGCCATTTTAGTGATCAATTTTTTTAAGGTTTAGTTGTAAAAACCCGAGTCTTCTTTTGTTTATAACACTTTTGTCTTGTAGGATTTTCAAAATGTTTTCTGGGTTTTGAAGGTCTACGTCTTAGCTTTCTGGAGATATTTACATTTTAAAATTTTGTTTAGTTTTGAGGAAGTTATCACTATTTTAGTTTTCTATTTTCATTTAAGTTTTTTTTTTACTAATCTTTGTTTACAACATTTGGTGGTTACTTTTCGTGGGTCAAAGGAAAAAATTCAAACTTCTAACTCGTGGTCTTGCAAGTTCGAATGTCAAAGAATAAACACTAAAACATTGTGTCTGTATTTTTCTTAGATTGGTACACACTTAATTTTAGTGCAATTAAAAAGAACAATGTCTTCTAATTTGCATGACTATGTTTGCAAAATGGTAGGCGAGTATGCTCTCACCTTGTGAAAACTCGGTGATTAGAAAACCAGACCCATTCTTTCTTTCTTTTTGTAATACCCCTCATGCTACTATTTGATTTTTGACATTCTTTGTGGTTTTGTTTGGCACATTGTGATTTGGATGGTACTGTTGATATCATGTTGTGGTAGCATAGACTGTTACTGATTATATACTCTTATGATACCATGGTTATTATGATGATATTTTATTATGATCGTTTGATGAAATTATTTGGAATTCAGTAGACTAGAAAATAGTAATTGATGATATTAATGTAAATTAATGTAAATTTTATAATGCTTTATATGATGATATGTTTTGGTGAGGGGACAGGTAGCATCACTCGTTTGCAAGCGCCCTGCTACACCGTGAATCCTTCTCACGATGCTTTGTAACTGATTATATGTATATATGTTGTATATCACCTTGTTGGATGTAGACCTTGTAGGAATAAGACTCGATTCCACCTATTTCGATAGGTCTGGGCGAGCATTGAACCAACCCAATGGCAGGAAGTTGAACAAAGGTGGCATGAAAAGTAACTCCGTTCCAAGGTGTCAACAGTCCTGTATCTTCTTGGTTTGTGCATATTGGTCACATTCATTTGTGTAGTTGCATTGGTCTTTGTATGTTATTGCGATTTTATGATTTGTCTAAAGTGGTGAATGGTTTTATGTGGTAAATTAAATAATTAAGTAATTAATAAAAATAAAGACATAAAATAATAATTAAATATGGCAATGAATAAATATTAGTAGTAATAAAAAAATATTTCATTTATTTGGTATCCTACAATGGTTGATTTTAATTGTTTAATATGAAAGTAATTAGTTAATAAAGTATTAAGGAAAGAAATATATATATTTAAAAGTTCATGTTTGTGGATTTAAATTTATTTAGTTTTAATCAAATACATGGAAAATAAAAATGAAATATGGAAAAGGCAACAAAAGAGATTAAGGTTAAATATTGTTTGGTTTTAATTCTTGAAATGTGACCTCTGGTATTCACGGGAAGAGGAAATTGAAAGGATTCATGGGCATGGATTTTAAGAAGGGGTTTCTTTGTTTGAGGGGATGGTTTTTCGAATGCTGGAGAAATTTTATTTCCAATCATTTTTCTGCCCTTAGTTTCTTTTTATGTTTGCTGGAGAAAATTGGTGAAGAGGAAGGAAGATTTGGATCTGTTGCTGGAAGATTGGCAGGAAGGAATTAGTACAGCAAGAGGATCAAAGCTTCTTCAAGTTTCTGCAAGCGAAGGATGCCAGGTTCTTTCTTTTAATTTATTTATCTTCTGTTAAAATAGGAATTGGTGCTTGTAAATGAAATTTGTATTTAGGGTTGAAAATTAAATAATGATAGGAAGAAAATCTATTGGGGTTACAGTTTAATCAAAGGAAATTTTAGCAGGGAATTGGGGATTGTTATTCATTTAATGGAATTTTCTGGGGTTTCTGGGTTGTTGTTGATTGAAAAAGGATTTTATTGTAATCTGGAAACAAACAGTAGTTTTGTTGTCTCAATTGTTTAAAAAGAATAAAATATACATATTTGTGTAGGGACAATTTTTATTTCAACAAATTTCTGGGTGTGATATTCTGGTCTGTACATGTATTTTATTAAAACAGTTCTTTTATTTTCAATTTTGCACAGTGAAATGTACAGTAATTATCTTTCCCCTGTTTTCTTTGAAAAATATTCACATCTCTGTGTGTATAGATATATATATATATATAAGATATATATATATACATATATATATAAATATATATACATATATTCGAACTTATGAAATTTTCGAGTAAAAATTTAAATTCGCCGAAACTATGCATAGTATTTAATTTTGTTTGGGTTATATATATAATAACAATGGCTGTGTGTGGGGGTCGGCCTTGGCCGTACCCACCACCCGCCACCGGTCCGTGTGACAGTCTGCGGACTGTCCACGGCAGTCCGTAGGACTGCCGTGAGCAGTCCGTAGACTGCCCACGGCCGGCAGCGAAGCTTTCCGTGGCTGCGTGTGTTGGGAATAAAATTTCCCATGTAAATTTTATATGTTAAACTTCTTTTAATCCGCGAATTTTTATATGGTATTTTTCTGTGCGGATATTTATCTTTATAAATATATAAATATATATATATATGTATATATATATGTATATATGTATATGTATATATGTATATATATATATATGTATATATATATATATTTATATATATTTATTAATTAATTTAATTATTCTGTTTTCTCTGATTTAAATAATACTGTATTATTTGATTCTGTGTACAATATATAGATATATATATATATATATTCAATTTCTTTCTGATTAATATATTCTGTTAATTTAACTGGTAGTTAAACAAATGTATATATGTATATATTATGTTCTGTTTCTTTTCTGATTAAAATTATATTTTCTGTTAATTTAATTGTTATTTAGAAAATAGATATTCACATTTAGATTCTGTTTCTTTTCTGATTAAAAATAAAGCAGAAATTTTTACAATGAAAATATTAGTAAAATAGAAAGAAATCTGTCTTATTGATTTGTTAAATTACAACTTGGAAAGGATATTGTTAGCAAAAGAAAAATCCATTACGAAAGTAAAACAACATTGTTTATTTATTCTGGTTTTAGTATGACTGTATTTTAGGAATGGAATTTATTTTGAAATCAACCTTGGAATTAATAAGTTATCTCTTTTATTTATTAAATCTTGTTGCCTTGTTGGGTTTGGGACTTTGTTAATTCATTGATGTGGGAACCCTTTTCATTTTAACACTTTAGTCTTCCAGAGGATGTTGGTTTTGTTGAATTTTCATCTTGAGTTCTGTTGAGTTATGGGGTGTACCGAATTGTGAGATTATGTTATGATATTTTATTTGCGAGATGGTTTATGCCTCGTGTATTGCTTTTGTTGTCATAGTTTGATGATCATGATTGGAATGGTACAACCCCTGTTTCCTTTTTGTTTTGGTGGGTCTCTAGGGAGAGTGGCTCCTCGTGGGGGCCGGTGCCCCGTTTAAGGGAAAGGGCTCAGGATAACCCACAAGTGAGTTAGTAATCAAGTGAAAACCTAATAATTAACCTAGGAGGGTTAAGTAGTAATATCATTACAAGATTTAAAATATGGATGCCTCATCTTCATTAGTGCTTCCGTAGGCTAATGGAAGACTGAGAAGGCCGTGGTTGGCAAGGTCGTAACCTCGTCCTCTCGAGAGGTTTATGGCTTTCCATTAGTCACCCTATGGACCGGCGCCTCCAGTTGGGAGGAAGAGCATACGACAGCCATAGATGGGACCGGTGCCTCCAGTTGGGAGGAAGAGCACAGAACAGCCCATGTAGGATTATGCGATGACACTCTCCCCTAGTTGCCCATGTGTTTGCATTATTGTGTTCCTCTGGAAGTGGGTTATGGGAGTTGATTTAGATTGTTGTTTGAATTGATTTAAATTGATTTAAGATTATTGTTTTGATACATATTTAGCATGTGTTGTATGATCTCATTTATATTTTATTTACGATCTTGCATCTTTATGACATTGTGATATGATGTTATTGGTTGCTCATTTTAATTGGTGTATTGTGTGATGGATCTATGTTGGTACTTTCCGTATGGTTATACTTTTGTTGTCATTCTTGGTCGGAGTTACTTCTCTGTCACCTCTTAGCACGGGGGTGGTCGGGTGGAACGTGCTCCGCACACCGTTGGGTTCCCCATCAGCGTTCCTGGCTTCAGTCTCATCCAGTTGAAGATTTATTCCAGTTGATCTCCTTGTATATTGTATTCATCCCACATGTTTGGGATTCATGATGTAATTTTATGGATGATGTAACATTTGAAAGATGATGTAATGTAGTTATCTAATTTGTAATTTTAATTGGCTATGAAATTTCTCATGGGTTTATCTTGTGATAGAATTTATGTATGTATTTATCTAATGTTGTCATTTATAGTCCCTTTTTGATATCTTATGAAATGATGTTTAGTAATGTCTATTTTCGATGTGACCTCATGGGGCCCCAAAGGACATGGTTGATTATGTTGTTTGTATGAAGTATATGAGTATGTATATGATCATTTAATATTGGTATGATGATTATTTATCTTTCTTTAAAAAAAAAAAATATTTGCGTTCTTTTGTTGTTTGTTCTTTGGGGCTTGCATGGCGGGCGTTACAACTTGGTATCAGAGCCAAGGTTGCACACGCTAGGGTCTCTGGGTAGTTATGTCCACTAGGTAACCTTTGTGTGTTGGTTCTTGAGCTCATGTGTACCTTTGTCTTGTTGTGCAGAAGCATGACTAGAGGCAGAGGTAGAGGTAGAGGTAGAGGCCGAGGAAGATGCCGAGGTGGTGGCCGTGGGGCCAACCAACTGAATCCTTCACCGCCAAGTTCTCACGGCCCTGAGTATGAGGAGCAACAGAATTCTCAGAACAATCCATCGGGTGGTGGACCGAATCTGGAACAGCCAGGGTTGGATGGGTAGTTGTAGCATCTTTTGGGTGAGCTTCTTGATAGATTGGGTCCTAGACCTAATGGGGATCAACCGGTTGAGAGAGAAAGATAAAGGTCTCCAAGGCATAGGGGAGCTTCAGTTGATCAGGATGCTTTATTAGCTGGTCATACGAGGGATTTAATGAGAGCTCATCCACCTACCTTCGATGGCTCTGGAGGAGGGTTGGAAGCTGAGACCTGGTTAGTTGATTTGGTCCGATGCTTTGCAATGCACCCCTACGGTAGTAATACCAAGGCTCGATGTGTTGTTATGCATTTGCAGGGTTTTGCGTCCACTTGGTGGCAGCTTGAGGAACAAAAGTTGCATATGGATATCAGTATGGTCACTTGGGAATTTTTCTTGGAAAGGTTCAGGGCTCGCTTCCTCTCAGATCATTGGAGGCAGTGCAGGGCAGATGAATTTCATGATCTTAAGCAAATGGCAATGTCAGTGGAGCAGTATGAACGTCGCTTCTATGAGCTAAAACAGTATGCAGGGATTAGCCATGATGAAGGAATGTTGGTTCAGCACTTTGTTCGAGGTTTGAACGCACGCATTAGTGGTGGTGTAAGGGTCTTCGAACCTAAGACCATGGAAGTTGCTGTCGAGAAGGCTCGTTTGGTAGAGGAAAACTTGGCCATGGCTTTGGGTGGTCATGTAGGAGTACAGATTGGTAGTGTGCCCGCTCCTAGAGTTGTTTCGCAAGGGGGTCAGACACAGTTAGCAGGACCTTCTAAGAGTCATTTTGGGCCTTCAAGAGGGGGTCAACAACAGCAGTCTCAACCAAAGCACAAGAATGCTACTTCTCAACAAGGTGGTCACTTTCAGTTTTGCAAGGATTGGAACCGGAACCGTACATGTTCGGGACAGCCTGCACTGAGTTTTCAGTCTACACCTAGTCATGGGAGTTTCCAGCAATCGAATGCTCCATCCGGGGGAAGAGGTTTTGGTCAAGGTTTTGGATGTTTCTCGTGTGGGCAGCAAGGGCATATTGCTAGGATGTGTCCTCAAAATAATGCTTCAGAGTTTAGTCAGAAACTAGCTATGTCCGAGCCAACAGTGGGAGACACAGGGAGATCTCACCGAGTCTTCGCAACAGTGGATAATCGGCAGGCGGATCATCAGAGCACCGTCATTGAAACTACAGGTTCATTACATAAGTTTAAAATTTTAGTACTATTTGATTCTGGTGCATCTGATTCCTTTATTTCTCCTTTAGTTGTTGAGCGATGTAAACTAGGGGCAATAAAGCAAAGCGAAAAGTGGCAGGTTGAGTTAGCTTCAGGATCTAAGGTGGTGGTTGAGAAGCTTGTGCAAGGTTGTAGGTTAGAGTTAGGGGCAATGTCGACTAAGGTGGACCTCAGAATTCTTCCACTTGGGTCTTATGATGTAGTCTTGGGCATGGATTGGCTAAGCTCACATCGTGCTTTGATTGATTGCCGCCGTAAAGCAGTGCGGTGTGTGGATGATTTTGGTAAAGAGGTGGAAATTGTGGGTGTTCAGAGGCCTGTCTCTTTGAGAATGATTTCAGCTATGCAGTTAAAAAGGTGTTTCCGTCAGGGTTGTCAGCTCTTTGCTGTATCGGTTAATGACCTTGAGTCGGAGGATAGTCGTGAGGTGTCTTTGAATGATACCCTCTTCTTGCAGAATTTTCTGATGTTTTCCCTAGTGAGATACCAGGTATGCCTCCTAAGCGAGAGGTGGATTTCAGGATTGATTTGGTGCATGGGGCTGAGCCTATCTCTCAGTCTCCTTACAGGATGACCACTCAGGAGCTCCAAGAGCTTCGTCTGCAGTTAGAAGAATTGTTAGCTAAGGGGTTTATCTGCTCTAGTGTCTCTCTGTGGGGAGTACCAGTGATCTTCGTCAAAAAGAAGGATGGGTCTCTCCGCCTTTGTATCGATTACCGGCAATTGAACAAGGTAACAGTAAAGAATCATTATCCCCTTCTCAGGATTGATGACCTCTTTGATCAGATAAAAGGGGAAAAGGTATTTTCCAAGATCGACCTTAAATCAGGGTATCATCAGTTGCGGATAGCAGAGGCCGATATTCATAAAACTGCATTTCGTACTCGGTATGGTCATTACGAGTTCATAGTGATGCCATTCAGGTTGACGAATGCACCTTCAGTCTTTATGAGTCTAATGAATGGGGTGTTTCGAACTTACTTGGATAGGTCCGTCCTCATGTTTCTTGATGATATTTTGATTTATTCTAAGTCTATGGAGGAGCATGAGGTGCACCTAAAGTAGGTTTTGCAGTGCTTAAGGGATAACCAGTTGTATGCCAATCTGGCAAAGTGTGACTTTTATAAGACTGAAGTTCAGTATTTGGGCCATGTGATTTCTAAAGAGGGAATTTTTGTTGATCCTACTAAAATCTAGGCTATCATGGATTGGCCCATGCCCACTAATGTCTCAGAAGTTCGCAGTTTCATGGGATTAGTTGGGTATTATCGGCGGTTCGTTCAAGGCTTTTCTAGGATTGCGTATCCTATCACATCACTTCAGCGGAAAGGAAAGAAATTTCTTTGGACAGAGCAGTGTCAGTTGGCATTCCAAACCCTTAAGGAGAAACTGACTAGTGCTCCAATTTTGGCAGTGCCGGATCCTTCAGGTGATTTTGTGGTTTGTACTGATGCTTCGTTGGAGGGTCTTGGAGCTGTATTGATGCAAGATGGGAGAGTGATTGCCTATGAATCTCGGAAGTTAAAAGATCATGAACTCAACTATCCCACACATGACCTTGAATTGGCCGCAGTGGTTCATGCTCTTGTGAGATGGAGGCACTTTTTGTTAGGGCACCGGTTTGAGTTGAATACAGATCATCGAAGTTTGCAATACATCTTCACTCAGCCGAATTTGAATGCAAGGTAGAGGAGGTGGATGGAATTTTTGTGTGAGTATGATTTTGAGGTTAAGTATATTCAGGGTAAGGAAAATGTGGTGGCTAACGCTCTAAGTCGACGTAGGCATGAGGTTTCTGCAATGTCTCTTGAGGTGGATTTGAAGAGTCAGATTCTTGCAGCCCTTCCTTCAGATAGTTGGTATTCAGAGGTGAAAGCTAAGGTAGAATCAGGTAGAGCTTTGGAGGGGAAATTTGCTGGTTATTCATTAGATTAAGATGGTGCTTTGCGTTTCTCTGGACGGTTGTATGTACCTTCCTTGGAGGGTCTTCGTACATTGATTTTGACAGAAGGTCATTGGGCGCCTTACGCAGCACATCCTGGAGTTAAGAAAATGTATGCAGATCTTCGTTCGCTCTATTTTTGGTCAGGAATGAAGCGGGATATCGCCAATTTTGTGGCTCGATGTCTTGAATGTCAGAGAGTGAAGGCTGAACATCATCATCCAGCAGGATTGCTACAGCCTCACCTTGTTTCGGAGTGGAAATGGGATGTTATTTCCATGGATTTCATTGTTGGGTTGCCAATGTCATCTAGACGGCATGATGCTATTATGGTCACAGTGGACAGATTGACTAAGGTAGCTCATTTCTCTCCTGTTCGATCTTCGTATACGGCACCTTATGTTGCTAAGGTGTTCATGAATGATATAGTTAGATTGCATGGGATACCACGGAGGATCATTTCTGACAGAGATCCGGTATTCAGGTCTACATTATGGACATCCTTGCAGCAGTCTTTGGGAACAAAGTTGAATTTCAGTTATGCTTATCATCCTGAGACTGATGGTCAAACTGAGAGAGTTAACCAGGTGCTTGAGGATATGCTTCGTATGTATGTCATGGATCAGCAATCACGTTGGGAGGACTATCTGTATTTGGTTGAGTTTGCATATAACAATGGGTACCATAGCTCTATTGGTATGGCTCCTTTTCAGGCTTTGTATGGTCGTCCTTGTCGTACTCCTCTGAGTTGGGATCGATTGGAGGACAGGGTGCTTCTTGGGCCCGAGATGCTTAGAGATATGGAGCAGCAGGTGTCTCGCATTCGGGAGCATCTTGTAGCTACTCAGGATAGACAGAAGAAGTATGCTGACACTCATAGAATTGATCGGCAGTTTGCAGTTGGTGATCGGGTTTTCCTTCGAGTGCATCCGCGGAAGAGCCCAATTCGTTACGGAAAGGGTTCGAAGCTTGCGCATCGTTTTGTTGGACCCTTCGAGGTGTTGGAGTGGATTGGACCTGTTGCTTATCGTTTAGCTTTGCCACCTAGTTTGTTGCGGATCCACGATGTATTTCATGTTTCTGTTCTTAGACCATATTTTCCTGATGTTACTCATGTTTTGGATTGGAATGCTCTTCAGGTCGAGGACAGGCAGCTGGCACTCGAGCCCGTGGCCGTGCTTCAGCGTCGACGACTTACCCTCAGAGGCAGAGAGATTGATCAGGTGCGGGTTAAGTGGGACCCAAATGATGAGGCTTCAGCTACTTGGGAGGATGTCTCTCGTATCAGGGATTCTTATCCTTATCTTTTTACTGGCTTCTAGGAATGAGCCAAATTCTAGGGGGGGAGGATGTAATACCCCTCATGCTACTATTTGATTTTTGACATTCTCTGTGGTTTTGTTTGGCACATTGTGATTTGGATGGTACTGCTGATATCATGTTGTGGTAGCATAGACTGTTACTGATTATATACTCTTATGATACCATGGTTATTATGATGATATTTTATTATGATTGTTTGATGAAATTATTTGGAATTCAGTAGACTAGAAAATAGTAATTGATGATATTAAAGTAAATTAATGTAAATTTTATAATGTTTTATATGATGATATGTTTTGGTGAGGGGACAGGTAGCATCACTCATTCACGAGCGCCCTGCTACACTGTGAATCCTTCTCACGATGCTTTGTAATTGATTATATGTATATATGTTGTATATCACCTTGTTGGATGCAGACCTTGTAGGAATAAGACTCGATTCCACCTATTTCGATAGGTCTGGGCGAGCATTGAACCAACCCAACGGCAGGAAGTTGAACAAAGGTGGCATGAAAAGTAACTCCGTTCCAAGGTGTCAACAGTCCTGTATCTTCTTGGTTTGTGCGTATTGGTCACATTCATTTGTGTAGTTGCATTGGTCTTGGTATGTTATTGCGATTTTATGATTTGTCTAAACTGGTGAATGGTTTTATGTGGTAAATTAAATAATTAAGTAATTAATAAAAATAAAGACATAAAATAATAATTAAATATGGCAATGAATAAATATTAGTAGTAATAAAAAAATATTTCATTTATTTGGTATCCTACAATGGTTGATTTTAATTGTTTAATATGAAAGTAATTAGTTAATAAAGTATTAAGGAAAGAAATATATATATTTAAAAGTTCATGTTTGTGGATTTAAATTTATTTAGTTTTAATCAAATACATGGAAAATAAAAATGAAATATGGAAAAGGCAACAAAAGAGATTAAGGTTAAATATTGTTTGGTTTTAATTCTTGAAATGTGACCTCTGGTATTCACGGGGAGAGGAAATTGAAAGGATTCATGGGCATGGATTTTAAGAAGGGGTTTCTTTGTTTGAGGGGATGGTTTTTCGAATGCTAGAGAAATTTTATTTCCAATCATTTTTCTGCCCTTAGTTTCTTTTTCTGTTTGCTGGAGAAAATTGGTGAAGAGGAAGGAAGATTTGGATCTGTTGCTGGAAGATTGGCAGGAAGGAATTAGTATAGCAAGAGGATCAAAGCTTCTTCAAGTTTCTGCAAGCGAAGGACGCCAGGTTCTTTCTTTTAATTTATTTATCTTCTGTTAAAATAGGAATTGGTGCTTGTAAATGAAATTTTTATTTAGGGTTGAAAATTAAATAATGATAGGAAGAAAATCTATTGGGGTTACAGTTTAATCAAAGGAAATTTTAGCAGGGAATTGGGGATTGTTATTCATTTAATGGAATTTTCTGGGGTTTCTGGGTTGTTGTTGATTGAAAAAGGATTTTATTGTAATCTAGAAACAAACAGTAGTTTTGTTGTCTCAATTGTTTAAAAAGAATAAAATATACATATTTGTGTAGGGACAATTTTTATTTCAACAAATTTCTGGGTGTGATATTCTGGTCTGTACATGTATTTTATTAAAACAGTTCTTTTATTTTCAATTTTGCACAGTGAAATGTACAGTAATTATCTTTCCCCTGTTTTCTTTGAAAAATATTCACATCTATGTGTGTGTGTGTGTATATATATATATATAAGATATATATATATATATACATATATATATATATATAAATATATATACATATATTCGAACTTATGAAATTTTTGAGTAAAATTTTAAATTCGCCGAAACTGTGCATAGTATTTAATTTTGTTTGGGTTATATATATAATAACAATGGCTGTGTGTGGGGGTCGGCCTTGGCCGTACCCACCACCCGCCACCGGTCGTGTGACAGTCTGCGGACTGTCCACGGCAGTCCGTAGGACTGCCGTGAGCAGTCCGTAGACTGCCCATGGCCGGCGGCGAAGCTTTCCGTGGCTGCGTGTGTTGGGAATAAAATTTCCCATGTAAATTTTATATGTTAAACTTCTTTTAATCCGCGAATTTTTATATGGTATTTTTCTGTGCGGATATTTATCTTTATAAATATATATATATATATATATGTATATGTATATATATATATCTATATATATATATTATTTATATATATTTATTAATTAATTTAATTATTCTGTTTTCTCTGATTTAAATAATAATGTATTATTTGATTCTGTGTACAATATATATATATATATATATATATATATATATATATATATATATATATATATATATATATATATATATATATATATATATATATATTCAATTTCTTTCTGATTAATATATTCTGTTAATTTAACTGGTAGTTAAACAAATGTATATATGTATATATTCTGTTCTGTTTCTTTTCTGATTAAAATTATATTTTCTGTTAATTTAATTGTTATTTAGAAAATAGATATTCACATTTAGATTCTGTTTCTTTTCTGATTAAAAATAAAGCAGAAATTTTTACAATGAAAATATTAGTAAAATAGAAAGAAATCTGTCTTATTGATTTGTTAAATTACAACTTGGAAAGGATATTGTTAGCAAAAGAAAAATCCATTACGAAAGTAAAACAACATTGTTTATTTATTCTGGTTTTAGTATGACTGTATTTTAGGAATGGAATTTATTTTGAAATCAACCTTGGAATTAATAAGTTATCTCTTTTATTTATTAAATCTTGTTGCCTTGTTGGGTTTGGGACTTTGTTAATTCATTGATGTGGGAACCCTTTTTGTGTTAACACTTTAGTCTTCCAGAGGATGTTGGTTTTGTTGAATTTTCATCTTGAGTTCTGTTGAGTTATGGGGTGTACCGAATTGTGAGATTATGTTATGATATTTTATTTGCGAGATGGTTTATGCCTCGTGTATTGCTTTTGTTGTCATAGTTTGATGATCATGATTGGCATGGTACAACCCCTGTTTCCTTTTTGTTTTGGTGGGTCTCTAGGGAGAGTGGCTCCTCATGGGGGCCGGCGCCCCGTTTAAGGGGAAGGGCTCAGGATAACCCACGAGTGAGTTAGTAATCAAGTGAAAACCTAATAATTAACCTAGGAGGGTTGGGTAGTAATATCATTACAAGATTTAAAATATGGATGCCTCGTCTTCATTAGTGCTTTCGTAGGCTAATGGAAGACTGAGAAGGCCGTGGTCGGCAAGGTCGTAACCTCGTCCTCTCGAGAGGTTTATGGCTCTGCATTAGTCACCCTATGGACCGGCGCCTCCAGTTGGGAGGAAGAGCACAGGATAGCCATAGATGAGACCAGCGCCTCCAATTGGGAGGAAGAGCACAGGACAGCCCATGTAGGATTATGCGATGACACTCTCCCCTAGTTGCCCATGTGTTTGTGTTATTGTGTTCCTCTGGAAGTGGGTTATGGGAGTTGATTTAGATTGTTTTTTGAATTGATTTAAATTGATTTAAGATTATTGTTTTGATACATCTTTAGCATGCATTGTATGATCTCATTTATATTTTATTTACGATCTTGCATCTTTATGACATTGTGATATGATGTTATTGGTTGCTCATTTTAATTGGTGTATTGTGTGATGGATCTTTGTTGGTACTTTTCGTATGGTTGTACTTTTGTTGTCATTCTTGGTCAGAGTTACTTCTCTATCACCTCTTAGCACGGGGGTAGTCGGGTGGAACGTGCTCTGCACACCGTTGGGTTCCCCATTAGCATTCGTGGCTTCAGTCTCATCTAGTTGAAGATTTATTCCAGTTGATCTCCTTGTATTTTGATAAACTTGTATATTGTATTCTTCCCACATGTTTGGCATTCATGATGTAACTTTATGGATGATGTAACATTTGAAAGATGATGTAATGTAGTTATCTACTTTGTAATTTTAATTGGCTATGAAATTTCTCATGGGTTTATCTTGTGATAGAATTTATGTATGTATTTATCTAATGTTGTCATTTATAGTCCCTTTTTGATATCTTATGAGATGATGTTTAGTAATGTCTATTTTCAATGTGACCTCATGGGGCCCCAAAGGACATGGTTGATTATGTTGTTTGTATGAAGTATATGAGTATGTATATGATCATTTAATATTGGTATGATGATTATTTATCTTTCTTTAAAAAAAAAAAATATTTGCGTTCTTTTGTTGTTTGTTCTTTGGGGCTTGCACGGCAGGCATTACACTTTTTAATTACCCTCATGACTTAGTAATCAAAATATCCTCTCCCCTTGTGCTTTTGAGTGATCTTGGGTGTAAGAGAAATGGTTACTAACTCTAGAACTTGGGCCTGTTCTGATGGGAAAAAGTACTCACCCTAGGATGACTCAGACCAGTAGCACCCTAACACTGAGGGACTTCCAACTAGTATATTAAAATGGATTCTTGGGGAAAGCCCAAGAATCACGCATATGGTTTCGACGAGATGGATTCGAAAGGGTACTCTCACCGCATGGATCATGCCCTACGAATGAAATGCCTGCATTAAACTCCTTTTGTCTTAGAGTCCAAAATTTTTTGGCCATTGCTTGATATAGTTTAGGGTATAGTATCATGCCCAAAGACACTCACTACTGATCCCCTTGAGTAGAGATAGAAGTTCTTGGGAAGTCACTACCCAAGAATTTGAATTTGGTGTGCTCGAATGACATTAATGAGCTGTGGAGGGGAGCCAATGCCACCAAAATTCTAAGCTATCCGCTCTGGAGAAGGAAAGGTGTTTATCACCAATCTGAGGTATAAATGTGGGCTATATCAAGTATACAAACCCTTGGCCTATTGGCCTTTTAGGATTGTACTTGTCTTATATGCACTTGCTTACACTAAAACATCATGCTTGTCAAGTTTTTTCTATATTTTCAAAGAAGATACACAACATTCAAAAGTCTGGACACAAACAATCGACCTTAAACAACTCAGACTTTTCAACAAAACATCAAAAAAAATCTCAATCCTCATTTTGAACTTAGACTTTGCATTGTTCATCTTAGTCATGAATTTGAACCTAGACCTTGCATTTATAACATTAAGTCCTTAGTCAAACATCATCATCTTAGCCCTCAGTCCACATTTTGGCTTCGATCATCTTGTCATCTTACATCAATCATTTCCTTAGAAAATTTTTATCATCACCTAGTCATCCTAGTCAACATTTTAGGAAACATAGTCTTGTATTTTCATCCTTATCGAAAATTAAAAAAATATAGGTTATCATCATCCTAGCATTTAGTTGTCATTCTCATCATCCTTATCTGAGCAATCCCTTTTTATTGTTGAGACTAGGCTTCAAAGACAAAGAGGACAAATGGAAAACTTTGGATAAGATTTCAATCCCAACATCCATAATAACTCTTATGACACAAACCAACATTGGAATTTTTCTAACCCATTTCATAACATGAACATGCAATCTTCCATTAACATGCCATATTCATCACAAAACCCTTCTGAACCATTCATACAAAGAGACCAAAATGGATGAATATATGCAGAAGACTTAGAAGTTGCAGTGCAAAATCCTGATATAGTCTTCTTTGTAGAAAACTCAGTCTTACATGACCTTCAAAGGTATCTAGCCATGCTTTTGGACCAAGGGGCTAAGTTACCACGAGGCTTTGACATAAATACTTTGCCACCTCCATCAGACTACCCTCACCATCAATGGTCACTTGACATAAATCCTACAAGTAATTCACAACAAACGTCTACTTATCACCCTTATCCTCACCTTAACAAGGGAAACCAACTGTCCACTAGTCCATTTCAAGTCTCCACGTCATATGCTAGTCCTTCACCTATCAATCTTGTCAATGTCTACATGCCCTATCAACCATCCACCAACTCATGTCAAGTCCCTACATCATACCATATCGATATGGTCCAAGTCTCTATGCCCTATTTTAGTCAACCTTACACTAATCCAACCCAAGACTCCATGACATATCTGGTTGAAGTCCCCATGTCACATCCTATGCTATCACATCCTAATCCAGTCTAAGACTCTGTGTCATATCCGTTCCAAGTCTCCACGTCATACCCTAGTCCTTCATTTACTAGTCCAATGCAAGTACCCATGTCCTCTCCTAGCCCTTCACATACTAGTCTAGTCCAAGTCTCCATGTCCTATCCTAGTCCTTCATCCATTAATCCTTTTCAAGTCACCCCCTCACAAGCCACATTTAGTCATGAAAATGTTATCATTGTCCAAAGTCAAATCCCATTGTCTAAACTTGAGGATACATGTCAAAACAAAAGCCCAAAGCATGACCTTTTAATGTCACCCTCATGTCATGAACAAGGTAGTCCATCCTATGACCCTATCTTTCAGTCCATCCATGAAGTCCTTCAAGACAATCATGACATCCAAAACACACCTCTCCTTGACAACGACTCTATTTCCGACTGTATCATCCATGACAAACCCATCTTTGACCAAGACCCATAATTGACCAAGAAGTCCAAATCCATGACAACCCCATCTTCGACCAAGACCCTACCATTGACCAAGAAGTCCAAAATGATCCACTCCTTGAACTTTATGCCATTCATGATTAAACACTTGCTGAATTTACAAAGGCCTCGAATATCGACACTTCCCATGTTGAGACACTTGCCTTCATGGGACACATAGACGATATTCCTCTAGAACAAGAATCTTCCACTAGGGACATGCTTGCATATGATCAAGTTATAGCTAAAATCATTGGACTCTATGACACTAAACATAATGATGGCTTTGACCTTACCTTGGAAGCACCAGCAGAATCATCTGAACCTGACATGTCACATGATCAGACCAAAGATATTAGTCAGGAATATGTACAACATGACAATGAAGCTAAGATACTTTATCAACTAGGGTCATCTATCTTTGTCAGAGCAGGCTTTCTTGCAGATGAAAATATTACAAGTGAGAGTATCCACATACTTAATGATGGGTTAGCATCTTGCTTTCAAAACAAAAAATACCCCATCGCAAATAGAATCTATCAAAGCATGCAATATCAAGGCAAAGGACTAGGCATACACGAGCAAGGCATTCTAGAACCAATACAACTTCAAACAAATTACAAATATCAAGGTCTTGGCTATTCCTTAGTTAGTAAATCAAATGATGTCAGTGGTACTTCCTTGATATTGGGGGCAACCTTGTCAGATACAAACATCAAAATGGAGTCCATGAGAAATCCTTGTCATAAGATTTCTACCAACACCCCCTCCACCCACACCATGAACCGCCATTCCATCATAAATAAACCTTCCCATTGGAACCAACAAAAACAAGACTCTTACAAGTCAAAAGATCAAAATCAAATGTCAAAGGCCATTGAATCAAACAAAAGGACAAGTGGAAAAATGAAATTAAAATGGATCCCAAAGAAAGATGGATCAAACAAAGACACCAAGTAAAATACAAAATTCAATCACAATGTGGAGCCAAAAGACAAGAGGACTCCCACATATAACACATGTCCACCTCCTTCAAAATGGTCATCAAACAAGGCATCTAAGAGTGTTGGTTCCAAACACCATCCCTCCAAAATATGTCATACACCATACCAAGTTTGGAGAATAAAAAGTGATTCATCTAAATGTCCAAACAACCTTTGCACGTCTACCATCATCTGTCATAATTCTACATCTCGCCTAAAGTCCAACAATCCCACGCCACAAATCTGTCACATCATGGCAGCAACTCTTTACCACAAGGACTCTCATGGCACTCTATTGCAATGTGTGTATTTTGATAAGGCCAACTCTACTATCAGAAAGGATCACAATTACATCGATCAGTTGTATGCAAGCGCTATGATCTTGATAGGACAACTCCTTCAACAAGGTCATTATTAGCATATCATGGCACCAGTCTCTACATCGACACCATCAGTAGATTCAAAATAGTCAGTGGTCATCTAAAGCATCCAAGCTATCTACAAAATCAGAAATACAAATAAAATTAAAAAAATAAAAAAATTGTCACCCTGATGAAAACCTGGCAAACAGGCATCTTGGTGACACCAAAAAAATTAAAAAGTTAAGAAAATAGTAAGGAGAAAATTTTCATCCAATGGCGAAAACCTACAAACAGGAGCCCTAGATAACTACCATGATGAAAACCTGGAAAATAGGCATCATGTGTAAAATAAATCATCTATGTGGACTTTTACACTTGGGGGCAAGTCATCTCATTTTCCGTGCCTTCCTCATGACATTGATTTCCATCTAAGCCCTATCATTTCCACGCATTTTTCCCACCTACCTTGGTCTTGACATAAAATTGGCACACATAAATCATGCTTTGGGAAAACTCTTGACATGCCTATCCTTCGGTCATACACGATTCAGGAAACATCATGTCATTGACTGTCATAGTCTTATTGTCCTTATACGACATAGTCTTTGAAAATCATATGACAATTCCCTTAGTCTCATGTCTCCCATCCTTTACCAAGGCCACCTCTTATCCTTTCATGTATGTCACCTAACTTGGCTTTCCCTTGTCAAACGATATAAGGATAATCATCATCCCATCTAGTCCTAACCAAGTCATTCCAAATGCAATGAGTCTAATCCATACAAGCACATTATCCAAAATTTTACTTTACTGCATTTCTGGCCTAGTTGTAGACCTCCATACTTTCATCACATTATCATTATCATCCTCACGTTGTTTCAGGATTTTTCCTTCCCACATCAAACAACATTTTCATCACATGTCAATTGATATTCAACTTGACTAGGGGCACAATCATGTTTGTCCTTAGATTCTCATGTGTAGGCACTAGTCATATGCATTTGTCACGATCCTCTTAAATGTCAAAATCCAAAAAAATCATCAAACAGCAAAAAGAAAAAACATCATAAAATGTCCTGAAGAAAAACACAAAAACATCCAAATCAATGTCAAAATCCTAAAAATGGAGTCAAAGTCAGTCATGTCACTCAGTCCATGTCATTGACGAACTATGTTGTCTCTGTGCATTTTCTACATAGGCAAGGCCATCAGTCGATGAGTCCCCAATACAATAGGTCAATCCATTTAGGTTGGTCCAAATAAAATAATGGCATTTGTCACAATCGTCACATCAGTCAAATAAGTCATACATAGTCAAAATCGGACACAAGACAGTCATTCAAAATGCCAACATCAAAATTGGTCAAAATCAGACAACATAAGCCAATCAATTATATAGTCAACATTAGTTAACTTGCCAAAACATATTAATTAAAAAAATGTCAATCTTGTCACTCTTTGGCCCTCTTCAAGATCTATCCTTCTTGGAGTTAGACCTCGTCAAAATGTCCTTTTCCTTTTCGGGATGTGTCCTTGACAATAGGCCCCATCAAACTATCAACACCATCAAATTGGAAAAACTCTTAAACTATCAAAACTGTCAAACTAACAAGAAATCAATCTTTGGCAAACAAACATTGGCAAACAAAATAAAATGGCTATTAATCTTTCTAGTCTATCTTGTCTTATCTTTTGACTATCTTGGCTATTTTTTCTTATCTTTTTACTGTCTTTTCTTTATGGTCATGTTACTAGCTACCTCGAGGATGTCCCATGAAGGATTTAGAGGTGTGATGACCTCTCCTGGCCTATTTTATTTTCTTTGACTATTGTCTATGGATTGTCTTGACAAAAAGACTGGGGAAAATTCACCCTTAGTATGAGTTAGGACATTCCTTGTCTGTTACTGTCTGTTTTTCAAATAGATGACCTTTCAGACCTTGGTCTACGTCATATCATGGTGTTTGTTGTCCATTTGTGTCATTTTACCACCCAATGATGATTAAGAGCAATAAATATTAAATTCCTATGGAAATGCTTTGAAGAATTTGGTCTAAGAACTAACATGCATCTTCTTTAGTCTTGTCATCTTCTCTCACTCATCTCATATAGGCATTGCATCCATATCATCATCCATATCTTTTGCGTTCTTGGAACCTGTCTGTCCTCTCGAGGGGGCATACCGTAACCTTCCTCATCATTCTTCCTAATCTTATTTTGTATTGGGGCATATTTTTGACTTATCTTCTTTGTCACAACACGACAAGTGGCATTATGACAAAGAGGGGCAAATGTAGACACCTAAAAATGACCTAGGCCTACGAACACTATTTTACCACTTTTTGTCTTAGCATAATTATGACACTTTAATTATGTTCCTAACTCGTCTTCAACTATTAACTAAATAATTAACAATTATTTAATTAATTCAGGGTCTTTTATTCTTCCTGATTATTAAATAAAAATATATTTATTTAATGTGTCACTAATTATCTAAAGTCAACTTATAATT
>VDFB02271358.1:682797995-682922995 GCA_007258455.2 Sequoia sempervirens
AAATGGTAATCAATAAAAATTGATCCAAAATGAACCCATCCACCCTTGGAAAATACAAAATATGAGACAATAATATAATCGAGGGAACAAAGTCCTTTTTCCTCTTCTTTGTCGAGGTTATCTTCATGGATGCATCCAGGCTGCCACAAAACCTCTGCAAATCCCATTCTTGATGGTACATTGTATGGAAGAATATAGGGGGTTCCTTAGAAACCATAAACCCTTAAGATAGTGCTTACAGGGTATGGAATGATGTCACCCCAATTATGACATACTTTTAACTCAGGCCTTCTTGCTTTGGGCTGGAGGAAATCATGCAAATCCTCAAGAATTCTTGGCATATTTACCATTAGTCTAGCCCTGAGCCTAGAAGCAAAGCAGTTGTCAAACTACACATAGCTAGCATCCCTCTTGTTGTAAGACATATCTACACTCCAGGCCTGTACTGGTAGCCTTTCTCCATTTACCTCTTGCCTCAATTCCATCTTCTCTGAGAAGAAGCCAACATTCTCATACAAGAACATATGCATTAACAAAGAGTACCAAAAGAAAGGAACACTAGTGTTCCCCACAAATAAGTTTGACAAACCCTCATGCATTCTTTCAGCAAGGAAAGAAGCATAATCATATACTACAGAGAAATTGGGATGTTGACTCTGAGCCCCCATAAACATATAGGAAATGGGCATCATAGTATTAGGACTGAAACCTAAAATTTGGCAAAGTGAGTAGAAGGTTGCCAAGAAATGATCAGCAAAACAATTTAACCCAAAAGGTTCCTGATCAGTCGGGCTGATATGAATCGTGGAACTGCCTGCCCTGACTAGATGAGGAGGAAGCAATTTTGATCTGAAAAAAGGTTGAATCTTGGCATACTCTTGTTTCATCTCCTCGAAGTCAATCTGGACCAAGAATGAGCCATTTTCACTCAAATAAAAAACCCTCTGAATTACATCTACATTTACATTCAGTAAAACCTCACCATCATTATCCCTTATAACCCTTGTGACAGGATCATATCTCGCAGCCACTGCCAGGAGGAGGTCAACATCAAGGAACACATTTGGTACTACAAGATTTCCCATATCATACCTCCAACCATTTGAAAAAGGATGAGGTGCATTTCACTAGCCATACCATCTTCTAAACAGTTCTAAACCCGTCATTGGTACCCTAGCATCTGCAATGTTGTAGGTTCTATATCTCAACCCTTCACCTAAGGCTGTCCCTCTCGTCAAAACCAAACCCCTCTTCCTGTCGTTTGTTGACAGGGGAAATTGGTCAAGGAAATCATCATACAGATTCCTCTGCATGTAGTCAATATGGCCAGAATGCTGTTTTGTTGGCGCCATTTTAAACAACTAGGGCTTCTCGGAAAATCAAATTGTGAACAGACTAGTGCTACTCAAAACGAAAACATAGTAGAATTTGCAATTTCCCACAATTCAAGAGAAATAGTAACCCTAAAATCTTAATTCAGAAAAACCCTGATCAACACAGCAAAGATTTTCGCAAGAAACACATTCGGATAGAACAGTGATGAAGAAAATAACTCACAAAAATTCGCGTTCTGCAGAAAATCAAACTCTTGCTGAAATTGCTTTTGAAAGCTCTATCTCTGGCTCTAGACTGCTTCAAAGATGCTTGAATGCCTTAGTGGTGAAAGTAGTCTGCAATTAAACACTTGAACTTTATGAACATTGCCAATAGACGTTTCATCCACCATTAAAGCCTACTTGAATACAATGCCAACGCCTTCAATTGTATTTGATGCAGATTTAAATCTTCGCCGTTGATCTCTTGTTTCAGTAAGATCATCGAACGGTCCTCCTTAAAAATGTTGACAACGCCTTCCACATCATCCCTAGGGCCCACCATTATATGCAGTGCCAGGAAGATACACATGGCGCTCGCCCGCGATATCACAATTGCTCAAGTTGGGATTGCGCGATAGCGGGCAACCGTTGATCTCTTCATCGTTGACCACGATCAAGTAAAACAAGGGACAGTCTTAAGGCCTATTCGCTAAGTAGCTTTTTCATCAAGATTAAAACATCACCATTGATTATAAACACATGCACCGCTCGGGCGATTTAGTAACCCACTTGATAACACACTAAAGTCCGATGCATTTATTAAATCATTTTATTTTCTTTTCGGACATCAGCAACCTGAGACACGTGGCGATCGCCCACGATATCGCGATGGCTCAAGTTGGGATCGCGATATGGCGAGGAGCGGTCAGGATGTATCTGCGAGGAGATCAACAACCATCAAATAACCCTTGCAAAACATTAAACATTACTTAGGAGGAAAAACCCGAGGAAGGGGATGCGGCTTAGGGCAACGACGGTTGATGACATAAGGTTGTTTTAAAAACATAAGGTACAAACCCAACTCAGACTTTGGTAAATAAAAGGAGGCCAACAATTAAATATTTATCATTTTATTAAAAGGGGCCAGGCCTTAGATGAGTTAATGAGACATAGGTTGTTTTCTTTTTTAAAAACCTTCTCCAAAAAGTAATGATAGAACAGACCCATACCAAAGATAGAAAACCAAGGGTTTATGAAAGCAAAGTAATAACTCCAGCCCTAGGCACTACTCGGATAAACAAGACCAGCCAATAATAAAAGAGTATCTGAATGTAAAGTTGGGGCTCCATCACAATTCAACTGCCTTGTCTATGTTGTGCTTACTATTATGCTTTGGTAGATTTTTTTCCAAGCATCCATGGCTTGTTCGAAAGCACTTGTTTTAGGCTTTTACCCATAGCATGAAGGCGTTGAATTGTTTGATAAAATGCATTGGTAGACATGTATGAAAAATGTGGTAGCATAGAAAAGGTAGTGAACTATTTGAAAAAATGCTTCAAAAAAATGTGGTCTCATGGTGATGGAATGCCATAGCGAATGCCATGACAAGCAAATTTCTATGGATTGTCATAGCATTCCATCACCATGAGACCACATTTCTTTGAGGCATTTTTGAAATAGTCAGCGCCTTGTCTGTCGCTATTGCTTACTATTATGCTTTGATAGATTTTTCAAGCATCCATAGCTTGTTTAAAAGCACACATTTTTTAGACTTTTTATTCATATTTAGCAAGGCAATGAACTGTTTGATAAATCGCTTTGGTAGACATGTATATGAAAATCGATAGCATAGACAAAGTGTAGTAGCGAAAAATGTCTCTCAAAATGTAGTCTCATGGTCATGGAATGCCATGACAAGCAATGCTATGGATTGTCATGGAATTCCATCACCATGAGCTGCATTCTTTAGACATTACACTGAAACAATTCAACTGCCTTGTCTATATTAACTTACTATTATGCTTTGGTAGATTTTTTCCAACCATCCATAGCTTGTTCAAAAGCACCTATTTGAGGTTTTACTTTTTAGCCATAGCAGTATGAAAAATGTGGTAGCATAGAAAAGGTAGTGAACTATTTGAAAAAATGCTTCAAAAAAATGCGGTCTCATGGTGATGGAATGCCATAACAAATGCCATGACAAGAAAATTGCTATGGATTGTCATGGCGTTCCATCACCATGAGACCACATTTCTTTGAGGCATTTTTTGAAACAGTTCACTGCCTTGTCTATGCTATTGCTTACTATTATGCTTTGATAGATTTTTTCCAAGCATCCATAGCTTGTTTGAAAGCACCTATTTTAGGCTTTTAGCCATAGCAACAAGGCAGTGAATTGTTTGATAAAATGCTTTGGTATACATGTATGAAAAATGTGGTAGCATAGACAAGCATGCCATCGATATTTATGTAGTTGTAGTATGTTTTTGTGCAATGTAATGTCGATATGAATATAACCAACAAATATCTATTTCTATAATTCATGGATTGAACTCTGTATTTTATATGCTCTCAATAATACGTACACTATGGAAATGCCATTGAATTTTTTAAAAAAGTAGTATGCTATGTATTGATACTATCAACAATGTAATTATATACTATTACTCTTTCTTTTTACATAATCTAACATATTTCAAACTTTCATAGGCTGCCCAACACATCGACGGAAACAAAGGCAAGACTAGAAAAACACGGGCAACACAAACTTGGCTCTGGTGGTTATATGAAATTAACAGAATGAATTATAAGTATCAATAAATGAAATATTGTATCCAAATAATAAATTAAAAATAATTTTGGTTTTATCACACCATAGAAGCCAAATTCGTGATCTTATGCAAAATGTAGGGCTCTGAATTCCTTGAGTTCCTGAAGAAGGACACGAAGGAATTGCCTTCGGCAAGGCTATGGAGCCGTGGCTGAACGCCTAAGAGTCTTGACTGGGCAAACACAATCTTCCATTGCATCTGACACGCAGGTAAATAAACTCAATAAAGTATATTAAAAATTGAATACTTGTGCAATCTATTCAATATTAATTTCCACCATAAAGTAATTACATGCCTATTTGTTTTAAACAATCAAGCAATGATAATATATACTGCACATGACATTGGAATGTAGCCTAGTGAGGGTGGAGTACAACTTACAGATGAAGGTCATGGTGTTCATCTAGGTATGTTAGAGCATGTAGAGTGTGATCAACATATTGAGCATGATCGGGCTAGAGAAGATCAAGAACATGATGTGGCCACATCAGGTAAAAAGGACCACTCTAAAGTTCTTTTAAACATATTTAGTACAATTGGTGTATTAATTAATGTAACCTTTCATGTTTCAACTTTAGAGGCATGTAGACCATGATCAAAAGCGTGTTGACATGATGGGAGCTAGAAGATGAGGGAACATGATTAATGGCCCATCCGGTAAAGAGGACTTCACCTCATGTTCTCTTAAACATATTTAATTTCAATTGGTGTATTAATTAATGTAAATTTTGTGTTTCAACCGGCAGACGATTTAGAGGTTGGAAATATGTTGAGCATGAGTCTATAACAAAGTTCAGGAACATGATGTGGACCCATCAGGTAAAGAGAACCACTCTAATGTTCTTTTAATTAATCAAATACTTGTAACAATAATAATAAAACATATCAGTTTAACATTTCTTTCTTATTACAGCAGATCCCCCCTTGAAGCAGCATCCACGTCATGAGTAGATGACTATGCGTACATTAAGATCACAAGCAGAGGGAAAAACAACTAAAGGGGGGACAGATATTGATTTAGAAAATGATACTCCACTTCAGCTTTATGTAGCTTTCAAAAAGAAACAAAAAAAAAAGTGATTGTAATCACATCATGACAACCATATTTTTGATAATATGTAAAAACTGAGAATGATTATTATATGTTAATGAATGACTGTGAATATTTTAATTAATGAATGTTATATGTTAATGAATGAATGTTATATGTTAATGAATGAATGTTAATGAATGATGTTATTTATATAAAGTAGAGAATATTAAACTATACTCAAAACAAAGAGAAGCTCAATAAGGTAATGCACTTTTCAATATAAGAAATGCATCGTTTGAAGCATCAAACCAATATGCAGTCTGTATGTATGATCATTCGTCAGTCTCCGCAATGGTACATTTCCATGAATATATAAATTTTTTTTAAAAATTTTTTTTGCTTCTTCGTCACAATTTCGACGATAACAACCGACGAATCAATAGAAAGCCTCGACGAAGTTTCTATAGCTGCGACGATGATTTCGTCTTAACTCCCTACCCATTTCGTCGTCCTTCTGACAATATTTCGGCGTTGCCACCACACTACTCTGTCAATTTCGTCGAACTTTTGATGAACTTCTAGTGTTTTTCTGACGCTACTACTTGCCTATTTCGTCGTACATTCGACAAACTTTTGGTGTTCTTTCGACACTACTACTTTTGTATTTCATCGCTATTTCGACGAACTTTCCATGTTTCCACGCTAATGCTTGCTCATTTCGTTGAACCGACGATGAACTTCTGGTGTAGTTGATCGGTTGATAAACAAAGTTTTCGTCGATATTTTGACAAAATCCCGACGTATTTCACGATGTTGCCAACCGACGATTCTTCGCCGTTATTTCAACGTTTATTTTGTCGTCGGCCTTGCGACGAAAAAATAGCGACGGAAATTTTTTTGCCATTGCGTCGCTCTTCCGACAGAGATTTGTCGAACGACCGACGAACGACCATCGGAAAATGGTGTCAAATCCTGTAGTGTTACATTCATCTAAAAGAGAGGTCCTTTATCATAAATATTACATTTTATATGAAGGATAAACATCAAAATATATGAAATTAACTAAATAGAACATGGGGTCATGATGTACTTCAAGCCATGAACCTTTGATACCCAGCGGTGGTTATGATACCACCCAACCTCATGCAATCCAAAAAGACCCACTCCCACTATGCAAAGGAATAGTCACACGGGCCACAATCAGATCCCTCACACTAAACACATGGGGAGGGGGCTTACACACATGCCATAGAAGAAGTATACAATCAAAATATACATCATATAAAAACACTTAACCAAACTCTCAAGATGGATCCAATACAATTAATCACTTAGTACAATCACTAGGGCATGAAAGAATCCACATTGGGAAAATTCACTAATGTAATACAAAAACCGAGTTGGGTTAAGTCACCAATGTCATTCAAAGGATAAGGGTAAAAGCAAGAAGTTGGGTCCACAAAGAGGGGAAGTTTTGGCAAAAAAAGGCTGCATGAAACGAGTACCTATTTAGGAAAGGTAACCCGAGCCTAAATAGGTAAATGTTCTAAAAATAAAATGGGTACCTATTTTAAAAATAGAACGGGTACTCGTTTTAAAGCGAGTATCATTATGAAATTTCCAAAAATAGATTTTTTTAAAAACGGGTACTAGTTTTAAAAAGGGTACCTATTCTAAAAAAAATTAAAAATATATATATTTTTTAAAATGAGTAGCCATTCTTAAAAATTTCCAAAAATGGAAATTTCAATAATATTTTTTTAAAAATGGGTACCTATTCTAAAAAAATTCCAAAAGTAGAATTTTTAAAAAATGGGTACCTATTCTAACATTCTTTAAAGCTAGAATCCCCAACCCACTTTTTGCTTGGGTTTTAGGCTCAAGAAAGGTTTGGCAACCCAACCCTTAGCCTTTGACCTACAACTAAAAAACTAAGGCAGATTTAAGAGAAATGTCCAACTTTGGCAATATAGTGATGGACTTTTTTTCAAAATTAATCTATGAAATTAAACCCATTATAGATCACAATTTCTAGTTTCCAAATATATAATTTTGTTAAGATTATATTATTTTTTCTATTTTTTAATTAATTTCTAAGAAAATTGGTCCATAAACTTGAAATATCAAACTTCAAATTTGTTTTTTAATAACCTTTTTTTCAAAAACACTTCCACTTTTTGAGATTTTGTGGACCTAACTTCTTGCATTAGTCCATAGTCCTTGGAAAAAATCATCAAGGGCATAACAAAATCACATGGAAGGGATTACATCATCCTTTGGGTACTACTCAACTACACTATGGTTAAATATTAGAGAGCAAGAGAGGGAATGTCATCATGGACACTCACGTGGGCTCAACGTGGAACTGAGTATACTCTCATACAGACGAGGGTACTTGATCTTACAAGTATTGTGCTCCCTGAGTGACATCTTCCTCCATCATCCTTAGCCTATACGAGCACTTAAGGCATGAGAGATATATCCATTATCTTGGTTAATTAACTACCCATGGGTATGTGCAGGATCATTGTGCAAAAAATAGGCCCTTAAGTGGCAAAAAATTCAGAAAAATCAGTGTTAGGCAACTTGACATAAATATTTGTATAAGTTATCTATATTATTTCAAAAATATGTAAGAATAGAATTTGTAGAAAATTTAATCTAGTTTCTAAAATACTAGGTTTATTTAAAAATAAATAAAATCTATTTGGTAAAAATTTGAAATTTCAATGCAGTAGTACTTAAATTTCAGGGAAAAAATAAGAAGTAGGTGTCTGTCTGACCACCCTAACCATAATAAAATGATAATATTTTTTTGTAAGATTTTATATATAGTAGAGGACTCATGTCCGGATGTGATGCATATTTGTTTATAATTTTTTTCCAAGTAAATAATTAATTATGAATTTTTTATTACAACTTTTTAGAAAATATAAAACTCGTTTGTCGACCACCTTAACTTGGTCAAAACTTCATGAAATTTAATTTTTCTTTTTTTAATCCTATATTATGTGAAGCATATAATGTATGCATGTTTTGGATTCAAAAATATGATACCGCTTGAAAGTTATAGATGTTTTCAATCAGCCTATCGATCAGGACTTTAGTCATAATTCTAATAGAAAATGAATAATAATTATTTATTAAATTCAAATTAAATCATAATTTATATTTTTGGAAATCTGAGAATCTCCTCTAAAAACCCTTTTTGTTTCATTAATTTTGGGTGAAAAAAAGTCATCAAACACATACCCTACAAATATTGCCACTTTTTGGCGCACCATGATCCTGCACATACCCCCATATTTCATTAGTTTTCACTTGTTAATCCAAATTCCCCACACCGTGATTTCTTGTGTGCCACTATGGGTTAGGTTAACATTGGAATTCATTCCCATAACTCTTTCTAATATCTACACCCTAAGCTCATCATGTCCTCCAACAAATGGCATAGGAAATAATACACAAAATTCAACTTTTTCCAAATTCAATGACATTTTCCCACAACATCTATTTTCACATTTCATGAAGTAATGGATCTTTTTAAAACATTCAAAAACATGCAATTACATGAATTATTTTAAAATTTTATCAATAATTTTAAAAGGGAAAAACCAGAAATTTCCCAAATCCATCATTGAAATTTCATCAAAATTTGAAAATTTGAAAATCTAAAATCTAAAAATAACCTTTGGTGGAAAAAGTGCCCAACACCATTTTTAAGCTATTAAATATGCATTTTACTAAATTCTCAAAAAATTGGGCATTATAATCCCACATTTTTTAAAATATCAAAATTTAAAAAAAACTCTAAATTCAATCATCTAAATTACAAAATAACATAGGTTGAGAGGATTTTGCACTCCCCTAAACCTATTCCTACAAATTATTTTGAAAGAAATTTATCAAATGAATTATTTAAACAATCAAAATAGCTCAATTTCCTCCAAAATTTGAAATGATGAACATGTCAAACATGTCAAATAAGATCTCACACGATCCAACATGCACACTCCTGTACTGATTCCTATCCCAAAAACTGCAATCCTGTCAAATTCTACCACCAAATGCACTCCTAATAAAAAAAACTCTAAAATGCTCCAAAGAGGGTTTTCTCTCCCCAATTTCTCTCACAAACAAAACATGAAAATGAAATGAAATGTGTATTCCCTTATTTACCCTTCTCCAAAACCCAAGATAAAATTAATAAAATTTATTTTCTATTTCTTTAATTCTCAATTTTTCTCAAATCCCAAATAGACACATCAATCAATTTCTAAATATCATATATCATTTAAATTCATGATTTAAATCCATATAAGCATATATTCAAATTTAAATTTATGAAATTCAAAATTCAGTCAAGATAATTAAATCAAACGTAACTCACAATTCCTAACTGACTAAATTTTCACAATATAATCAAGAAATAGCTTATTTCATTTCCACTCTCATTCTATTTTCCCCTTTTCTTGAAATGTAGAGAATAATTTAATAATAAATATAAATTCCTAATATTTCATTTGTGGAAAAATACAATTTAAACCATTAATTAAATCAGAAATTCATTGGTCATTTATGACACATAGGGATTTCAGAATAATTCCTAAATCATATTCAGTTTTAGGTTTAGGGTTTAGGGTTGATGGTATAGGGTTTAGGTCTTAGGTTTGACAGTATAGGGTTTAGGCTTTAGGATTGAGGTATGAAGTTTAGGGTTGAGGGTTTAATATTCACATATCAACCCACTCACCATTCTCACATTATCTTGAAACTATAATTGCAAAATTTTCTTGTGGAAAAAGATATACGAAGTAGACATTTTGAACACCCAACATTCATGTCAATATAGTTCATGAAAGCCAAATGCGCTCACACTTTGAAGAAGTTTAAAAGAGCTCACATTTTGAGCAATCTAAAGCATGCTTGTGCATTGAAACCGCTAAAAAGTGCTCACATACTGAGCAATCCAAAGCATGCTCGCACTTTGTGCAAGTCAAGTGTGATTGTGCTTTAATGTGAGCACATTTGGTAAGTGCAAAAAAATGGTAAAAATGCATGTGACCCATGATTTAAGCCCACATGCTATGTTATTCTCCAATTTTTGTGTGTTATCCGATAAAAAAAATGCTTTTTAATGGTGTTGAAAAAAGCACAAGCATATTTTACATATTCCACCACCTTTGCACCACATTTTTTTTGTTTGACAACATAGAAAGGAGGAAATACCCAAGTTTTTAGATGAAATTTACTTATATGAACTAATATTTTCATGTTTGTAGTGTTAGAATGTTAATTAATTTTATTTTTTTTGTTTTAATATTATATTATGAATTGGTTATTTTCATAGTTTTACTAATTCTATTAGATTTATATAGAATTGAAAGTTTGAAAATGAAGGAACTTTGTGAAAAGCTCTAATTTCTGAGAAGTTTGAAGAAAGAAGAAAAATGAACTACAAATAATTGAGCCTAGTTTCTCAAATCGAATCTTGGATTTTAAGGCATGTTCTATTTGTGCATGCAACCTTGTAAATTTATCAAGGTTGATGCACCTTGAAGAGATTCTTTAACTTTCATATTTGCATTAGTTGATTTCTTGTTGCAAATGACTAATTATTCATTCACATCATCTTGGAGATCAAATAAAAGGAGTAAATCAATAATGGTCTCTTCTTCATCCTAATTTCATTATTCTTTCTTTATATAACTTTTGTAGCATTTTTTTTTCTCATCTTATTCCTTCCCCTTTCTTTCTTCTTAATATTGTACATGGAAATTTTATTTGATAGATAGTAGTAGTACCATTACATCATACACACACTTGTTTGATCATTGGTTGTTAGTCATTCTAGACATTCACCACTAGCACACGTGCATGGAATACATTTTTCATATGGTGGCTTGGACTTATGGGATTTTTGTTTCATGAGTGCTCTTGGATAATCAATAATATTAGTGGGAAACCCATAGTGATATACATTTGCACTCTAGTTACCTTTAATGTTACATACCTTTATATTATTACACAACATGATTAAAATTTAAGGCATTGATAAAAATAGAAATCTATCAATTGTACCTACCAAATCACCTACAAATACACACAAATGTATTTCAAACAATTCAAATAATGTTACTGTTACCATATTTTCACCTACAGGTTCAATCAAGTAGAACCCTCTAAACTTTCATGCAAATGGTACATTTTTAACCTCCCTATCTTGCATTCAATCATACAAATGAAATAACCTTAAAAAGTTGCAAGAATTTAAAGTCATTACATTTATATAAATGTATGAAACATAGAAAAATTTTGCACATCTTTTCTGAGAAAAGTTATTTTATTGAGAGAAATATTCATTTAATTCACACAAGCCGTGAGTTTAACTGTTACTAGCGTATTCTATGCAAATCAAAATTAACATGTACATGAATAAGTAAATGAATATAAAAGAATAGCATGAAGGGAGGGTAACCAATCATTGCCTGTGAATGGTTAGTTGTCAAGTTTTCCTAGCTGGTTGTTGTCCAGTTGTCCTAGTTTGATACCTAGCTCCTTAAGGTTCATGTTTCCTACAGTTAATCAAACAATGTGTTAGATCGGTGCTCTAAGCAATGAAAAGTTGCACACAATACATGTTCATTCACCCATACATGTATAAGTTAGTCCTGATCTGCATACAAGTGTTCCAGAAAACCATTGAAATCATCTAACACACCTAAGATGTGCACTTTTTTTAATATTTTTGCTTCATGTGTAGCTACAAGTACAATCATCTATTAGATTAAATTTGAGTGGAGATAACTGTGGCTCCCATGAGGGTTGAGCCTAACTCATTATTTATGCATGAATTTTAAGTATGTTTGTCAACTTATTATCCTAGACAGTGAGATTAATAAATTTACTGGTGTAAATGATAAAATAAATGCTCAATGAAACCATAGTGCTATCAAAATTGAGCAACGATGTCTATTAGATAATAACAATAAAAAAGGGAAACATTTTATGTTTAAAAACATGTGCTTGGATCAATGAGTGTATATATGATGAGGGCCTGATAATAGATCATGAAAATAGTTCTAAATCCTCAAGAGGTCATTGTTAAATTCAGTCATAATTACCAAGACAGTGACAGTTCAAGAGGTCAGTAACATAGAATGAAGTGTTTGCATGAGAAGCATAGTAGTCCAGGAAGAAGGAGATTTCCAAATTATTGGCTAGTGCTAAGAGTGCATATTAATCAAGAAAAGCAAGAAAGTAGCCAAGGTACTTTGTTCCCGGATGAAAGAACATCAAACAGTGAACAATGCTTTGTTTTGTGTGCTATATCATGTGAATGCTTAATTGTTGTCATGATTAGATGACATAATTCAGATGTAAACAAAGTGAAATCTACAGGATGGTGCCATCTCATGGAAAGTAAGGCACAAAATTTTGATGTGATAGTAAGGAAACTTCATGTTTTGTTATGTGTTCTTATAGGTACATTTTCTGGCAAACATTGATGCATTGAAATTATAGTAATATTTAGTAATAACAGTCATGCAATGACTTCCATTTCATCAAAGATAAGATACATAAATCATCAGAAGATCTGTATTTGGCATCACAATTAATAATCAAGCAATATAAATTCAAATGACATTGATCTAAGAGAATTGGTGGCAGATCTCATGACAGTAACAAGAAAAAAAGTCATATGATGTTACCGTGAGAGTCTTGTTGGGAGTGTACTTTAAGTGCATTACCAACAAAAGCCACAATGAATTGCATAAAGGCCATGACAACATTTTCTTGTGGAACGATGATTGAGACAACTCTTATTTTAATGGAGATAAAGATAGCCACAAATGCGAAACCACAGGTAACTCTCAAGCTAGGGTTTCAAAGAGTTGAAATCTCATATCCATGAAGATAAAAGTGATCCCAAACACATAGCCATGGCCAATACTTTCAAAAATGCAAAAGAAAAAGAAAAGCACATATTTATACATGAAAATATCAAAATATCCCACAAGAAGTATTCTTTTTTTCTTCAAACAAATGTATGAACATGAAAAATACATGGAATACACAGATTTTCCACCATGAAATCCATGACAACCAGAATGAAGATTAAACAAATGAAATGAGAAAATGAACAGGATAGGGGCTGCAACTATTAATGAAGGAGAAATGAAATTTAAAAAATGGTTGAAGATTATTACCAGCAAAGCTAACTTTGAGCTTTTCTTTCTTATTTTTCTCTAAAATCTGTTAAAGTCTACCATAAGATCCTTTGTTCGTGCTTTCACAAACCCTTGGCAGCGTCTTGTATTTACAAAGGGCTCAATAGAGAAAGAGAACATGAAATCAAAACCCATAAAATCCAGAATGATGGGGCCGTCGATTTTTCAATCAATCACAACCTGTGGAGCAAAATACTACCGCAACCGTGATTGAAAATAGTAATAAAGCTATAGTAATCAGGCGCTTGTGAAGGAAAGATCATTAAAATATACCAAATACACTATTCAAGTTATTCAAACTAGGGTTTTCTGGAACCCATGAAATGATAGGAAAACGACATTGAGTGAAAGAAAATTGTTTCTGGTTTCTTGTGGTATGTGTGGCTGTGGCCATAAAAAAACTTCTCAGTCTTTGGTTACAGACTGAAGTAAGATATAGAGGAGAAATTCAAGTTTCCATTATAATATCATGAAAATGTAGGGTAATGTACAAAGTTTCATCATTTCTTGCAATGCAGACAAGGAGGGAAAATAGACAATTTTTAGTTTTCAAGAAGAGTTTCAAGTTACATAAATCCACATTAAAAGTAAGATACAAAGGCAATGCAAGCTTTGACTTACCCAACTCGAAGTTTCAACAAAGATTCTCGAGTTCAAAACTCAGCTCAAAATTCTTCCATGGCGGCGCCCTCAAAATGGCTCGAGTCTTCCAGAGTTGTAATACAAAATGAAAATGCTTTTGAGTGTTTGGGAAGAATTTTTCCCATAGGGTTGAAACCATAGACTTGGTGGTTAATAGAAGTTTGGCAATTTTTTCCATCTTTTATTTAAACCTCAATGTTAATTAATGACCCGTGGCCTTTTCATAAATTGGCATTTTCAATGCCTTAGAGCTTTCATATTTTTTCCCCTTCAATAGGTTGTATTGAATTTTCAATTGTATTTATTTTGCATACTTCCAAATGTTAAATATCCACTTTAGTGATATGCTTATAAATCACTCAAAGTGTGATGTCTTTCAAATTGCAAAAATTAAAGGGCCATTCATGTGTACCATTGAATAATGGAGGATATGTTTTAATTTGTGATAAAGAGGGTATCTAGGGAGGTTGAGTTTGTTTAAAAAAAAAAAATCCAAAGTTTTAGGAGTTGTTTTTACTCTTTTTAGGAGGAGTTGAGAGCTTTTACGGATCAGTTTTCTGAGTCATCTTGTTTGACAAAGTCAAGAATGATTTTTTCTCATGTTTTAAGCTCTTTTAGAGTGGATTTGAAGGCTAGATTTTAGGCCTTACTGTTGCATCCGACCCAAGGCTTTCTAGAGCCTTATTTTGTGGAGAAAATTGAGTGTTGGATATATTATCATTTGTAACTCATTTTATGAGTCAGTTCTGATTTGCAAATTTGAGGAGTTAGTGATTTCTCAGCAATCCTTTCTCAACTTATGTATGCTTTGTAACTAATTTTGGAAAATGGAATACAAAAATTACCTTGGAAACCAGTGTTAGTCTCATCTTACCTTCATTCTTCTTTTAGATTATGCAAGTTGTGAACAGTGCTTATTAAGTTGCATTTGAACTTTTTTTTAATTTGTGGAATTCATCTTTCCTTCTTAAAAATATATGCAGAATCAAGCCTTTTCATGAAGTATTTATGCATAAGCCTACAAAATTTTATGTTGTGTAAATGAAAAAAGCTATCATCAGTTTTCTAGTGTATGTTAATCTATTTGTTTCATAATTCCTATCAGTTAGGTGTATCACCATAAGGAATACCAGTTACTAGTTTTAATTTTATTCATTTTCATTAGTAATCTTTCTCCTTTTCCCTTCAAAATTAGTAGTGTAGATGATATTACAAGCATAGGAAGCCGGCCTTTCTTGGAGGTTTGGTCTTATTCAAATTTCATACTTTTTTAAGATCATCCCCATGTTACACTAGATCGTTGAATTTCACATTCAACAGGGTGCAAAATCCTAGTGTTAACAGTTACAAAAAATGACACACATGTGGTTGATAATAAATGTTGAACATAAAGATATATCACATAAACATTCTTTTGTGATAGAACATAATGCTACATCTTCTTTTTTTCCTCTTACTTGACTCATGTTTTTCGATGAGGATATCTAACCAAATAACCATTATAACCCATTATATGTAGTTGTAAGATGTATGATATATTCATATAAGATATGCTCATACTGTTGCAGTTTGGTTGTCATTGATGTCAAAAGAGTGCTGCTGATGTCAAAAGAGAGTTGTAGTTTGGCTATTTGGTTTCCAAATTCTTTAAGAAATACTTCGCATTTCTCCACTAGTGATGCTTTTCTCTAGTGGTTTGGAAGATACCTTCATGTTTTGTTAGGGAATGTGTGATCCAAGTTTCAAGTCTTCTGGGTTAATGGAAAGATGTTTTTAAAAGTGATAGTTTGAGGACTCTGTTGTTTTCGTGTTGTTGTTCTTAGTGGTGTAAAGGTTGGCTCTACATTTCTCTATATTTGGAGATATGGTTGTGCATATCAGAAGATTATTTCAATGAGTTGTGAAGGTGGTATATCCAAATTTTCATATCATTAGTCCTTCCACAAAGTAAGTTTGAAGGGACAGAGTGTGGGACTATGTTGTCTGGTGACTAGTTTCAATGTTTGCTGGCTTGAACCAACTTATTGCTGCATGAAGTTGTGAAAGGGATCTATAAGTGTGTTCTTGAATATCATTTGGTATTTTTTGTTTCTCTGTAAGGTGTTTTCTATTTTCTTTGGAATAGGTTGTGGTCCGTAATGGATGTTTTGTTGGGTTATTCTTTTGATTGGCTGACTAAGGTTTATTGAGGGTGTGCACCACAAGCTCAAGATTGTGCAGAGTTTAAGGAGTGTTTGAATGTGTTATATGGGTCACATCAAATCATCTAGGAGAAGTGCAAGTAATGCTTTATCATTCATGTGTAACACCAATGTTGTGAAGGCTGATGTGCTACACATTTCATGTGTTCTTGCTTAAGGCAAACCTAATTTAAATTTATGGAGCGTGTGGATGATGTTCACAGAAGACTGAAGCTGTGAAGAGTGTTTAGGACTAGGTTAAGAATGTGTTGGTATATGAAAGGTGTGTTCTCTTCCTAGGGTTTCCTGTATTCTTTTGGGTCTTTCCCTCTACACATTTCAAGTTGATTGTTTTTATCTTTGGCCGAATTTATTATTATTATTATTGTAGGCCAACATGTGAATGCAATCAATGCAATATCATGTATAAATTATAAACCTAGTTGATCTAGGTTGTGGTGTGTGTGCAACATGATAAAAATTACATAAGTGATTGAAGGAGAAATATTAAAAGTGTAAGTTCTTGTCCAGTTTCATCTTGAACATATTTTTGTGATAGAAGGGAAGTGAAGAAGGTGCTTAACTGTTTACTGGATTTAGTGAGCCAAAGTCAAAACTTCTTCAAGGCTGAAAGGAGTGAACCAGTAAGATGCAGAGAAGATATTTGAAGACATTTGCAGAAGTGACAAAACAAAATTAGAATCATCAAAAAGAGAATGGAAAAAGTAGAATTGCAATCATCAAAAGGATTGAGCCTAATTTTAAGTTTTAGATCATGGAATGACTATCATTTTGAAATCATTCTAAATATTCTACTCATATTAGGGAGTTATAGCTTCCTTGGATTTTAGCCCTAAAAAAAAGTATGCAAGGAGTTGTAGCTTCCTTTGGAGTGACCCTAAAACCTCTTTTTAAGGAGTAGTAGCTTCCTTGGGTTGTATCCCTAAAATAAACTTGTAACTATTATTCATTTGTGAGGTTGGATTAGGATAGTAGCTCCTAACAACATTTCTCACCGTGGTCTTTCCCCTCTAGGGTTTTCCATGAACATCTAGTGGTGTGTTGTGTTGTGAATTATTTCTATATTTCATGTTCTTTCTTATGTGGTAGAGTTTGAAGTTTCTTTTGTTCTAGAATTTTTGAGATATGATAGAATATTGATGCATCCCCCCTCTCAATATTCTGATGTATGTTCAACAATTGGTATTAGGGCCCAATTCCTTAGAAGAAGTATAACATCTTGAGGAAGATCTGGGATGGAAAAAGAAGGGTCTCACAAGGAACCTAGGTTTGATGGAATAAATTTTACTTTCTAGTGATTTAGGATGGAATCCTATCTATCCTCTTTAGGGTTTTTAGTTTTTCAATCAATCAAGGATGGTTATGTTTTTCCTACTACTCCTTTAACTAGTTTGGTAGAGATCATGGCCTATGAGAACAATGGAAAAGCTAAGAATGCTATCTTGAGTGGGCTAGAAAATTTTGATGTTGTAAAAGTAATGCACTAAAAAATAGCAAAGGAGTTTTGGGATAAGCTCGGTGGAATCTATGAAAGAGACATCAAAGTAAAACAAGCCAAGTTGTAGATATACAAAGGAAAGTTTGAGAACCTGAAAAATGGCAGAGGATCAAGATATTGCAAGATATTTTCTCTGGGTTGATGAAGTGGTCAATGCAATCAGAGGACTTGGTGAAGAACTAAAAGAATCAGTGTTGGTCAAAAAGGTACTGAGATCTCTTCCTAAAGATTAAAGTCCTAAAGTATCTTCTATTAAGGAAGCCAAAGATTTAGATAAATTGTTAATGGATCAATTATATGTTGCCCCCACTACATTTGAAATGTGAGAGTTTTACAAAGAAGATCCAAAGAAGGAAGAAACTTTCAAAGCTTGTAAGAAGGAAATGTATGAAGCCTCTAATCCATATAGTGACACTGATGAAGAAAATAAAATTTTGTAAGGAAGTTGAAGAGGGGTACTAGCAAGTACAAAGGTAAGCTGCATTTAAAATGTATTAAGTGTGGAGAAGTTTTCTATTTTTCCTCTAAATGTCCCTTGAAATATTTTGAAAAGAGAAACAAAGAGCCTAGAATAAATAAGTTCAAGAAGAGTCTCTACTCCAAACAAGATTCATTCTCTTTAAAGGATTATGAATCGAATGGTTTGGATAATGAAGATGAAGTCTTTTTTTTAACTGCTAAGAATTTTAAAAATAAATCTAAAGATCCAAGTGTTGTGTGTATTGATTTTCATGCAAAATATGAGGCAAAATCATGGGTGGTTGATAGTGGTTGCTCCAACCACATGATAGGGGATAAAATATTTAATTTAAATCAAGATTTTGAAGTGGAATGGAGGCATATTAAAGCTTGGAGATGATACTTCAGTAAAAATTTGTGGAAAAGGTACAGTAAGTGTCAATGGAAAGCATAATATATAAGATGTTATTTATGTTAAAAGTATCAGGTACAATATTCTTAGTGTGAGTTAGATATGCAAGAATTAATACAATCTCATATTCAATGAAAGAGGATGTCAAATTAGAAAAGGAAAATCTAGAAAATTGGTTGCATAAGCATCTAGGACAAGTGGTGACATATACAATCTAAGGGATGTCAATGGGAGAAGTTGTCTTCTTGGAAAATCAAGTGAATGTTGGCTTTGGCATAGGAGAATGGAACACATTAACTTTGATAACCTTATGAAGATCAACTCACTACATGTGGTAAGAGATATGCCTAAGATAATCAAGCCTACAAGTACTATGTGTAAGGAATGTCAAATTGGAAAATAGACAAGGACACGTTTCAAGTCTAAAGATTATTCTTAATCTAGACCATTGGATCTGGTACATACTCATTTGTGTGGACCTACCAGAATAAAAATTCTAAAAGGAGAAATGTATTTCATGCTTTTTATTGATGATTGCTCTAGGATGACATGGGTTACATTCTTGAAGGATAGATATGATGCTTTTAATAGATTCAAGATTTTCAAATGAATTGTTGAGGGTGAAATGAATACAAAGATAAAATTTTTGAGGTTTGATAGAGGAGGTGAGTTTACTTCAAACGAGTTCAATTATTTTTGTGAAAAATGTGGAATAAAAGGGATCTATCCACTGCTAGAACTCCTTGAAAGAATGTGGTAATGGAAAAGAAAAATAGGATTATTGAAGAGATGGAAAGGACCATGTTGATAGAAGTAAATATACCTAATGTTTATTGGAGAGAGGTAGTTCATACTGCAATTTATATTCTAAAAATAGGATTATTAAGGTTGAACAACACTAAGAACCCATATGAGTTATGGTATGAAAGACTGGAAACTGTCAAGTAGTTTAGAGTTTTTGGAAGAAAAATCTATGTCAAAAGAGATAAGGATACATTGGGAAATTTTCACTCAAGAGTTGATGAAGGTATCTTTCTGGGATATTCATCTCAGAGTAAAGCATATAGGCACTATAATAAAATATTGGGAAGAATAGTTAAAAGCACAAATATTAAGGTAGATGAAGATCTACATTAGAATATGTATGAAATTCAGGACTGTGAATCTGATGCATCTCTTTGCTCAAAAGAAGAAGAAGTTGAAGAGAAAGAAGAAACATTAGAAAATCACTGTAAGAATTTTTCCAAGTATGTTCAAAGGAATTATTTAGAAGATTAGATTATTGGAGATAAGAATGAAGGAGTGTTGACTAGGAGAAGGCTTGGAAAGACAAATGAACAAAGTAAAATTTTGTTTACTATCAAATGTAGAACCAAAAAATTTTGTTGATGCTAGCAAAGACGAGGGATGGATACAAGCAATGGAAGAATAATTGAACCAAATTGAGAAGAATCGAACTTGAGAATTGGTTCATGATGTGTGGTCTCACAACATGCCCCAAGACTACAAGACTTGGGGACCTAAGTGAAAACTATCGCTTATGACAGGTGCTAGCTAGTTAAAGAGATCACCGAAAGTTAAAGTAGAGGAATTATTTTTGAGTATTTCATGATTCATGTATACCAAGTACCGGGAACTGGGTACTGGGAAGCCAAAAATGTGAAAATGTTAATGCAAGGTTTTAAGCATAATGTTTTGGTCCAAATGCAAAGGTCTGATAAAATGTGGAGATTCAATTAAAATTTGATGTCCAAGAAAATTTGTTAGTAAAAGCTGAAGTGTCGAGTACTAGGTACAGGTAATAATGTTGAGTTAAAGTTAAATGTTTAAGGTTTCCCGAAGGTCCAGTAACCCAACTAAAAGGAATAATTATGCAAGAATATGATTTTAAAAGCGTGATATTTATAATGAGTTTAAAATGGTAATTTATTGATAATGGTTTTGTTTTCATGAGAGTTTTGTGAATGTTTTAAAAGGGATTTAATATGTGGAATTTTGTGCTTGTAGGAGAAGCAGATTGTGGTACAAGATTCAGGTATGGACAGTCAGGAAAATTTGGATCACGAATAGAATCGTATCCAGATTGTGTGAAACATTTTGGGAGTCTATATGTGGAGGAGCTTGAGTTTGTCAGGATACCGGGAATCCTGATATTATGAATGAGGCAAAAGAAAGTGAAAACCTCTGGTGTGATTCATTTTTGGGAGTTTTAAGCACGAGGCAGAACTAGAATGTAGAAACAAAATGATAAAGTAATCATTTTGTTCATATATGGGAAAGTTCCTACATCCTATTTAGATTCAAGTTATTATCCTAGTGATAATAACAAAAGATAAAAGACCCGAAAGAAATAAAAGTGCTAAAGAAGGTTCACATCCATTGACTTCATCAACAATTCTTTTTCCAATTGTCATATTCCATGTGCCTTGTTGTGATTCGTCTCTTGGATTTCCTCTCATGCATTTGTCTTATTTTCCATGTGTCTTGTTCTTATAAAAGGCCAAGAGATGCTTCATTTTAAGTTAAGTTTAGAATTTGTGGATGTCGGAAGAGCCGAAAATTCTTTAAGTTTTGTTCTTTTTTCCTATTTTCTAAATCATTCTGAATTAAAAACGTGTATGCACATAGAAGCTAATCAATATCAAAGCTAATTTGAAAGCTACTGCCTAGTATGAAATCTTTTGTAGCTAGTTGTTTTTTCAGCTGAACAAGACTGTATGCTATGCCATTTAATGGTGTATATAGAACCTACCCAGTATCCAAATAAACCTCCCTTTCTTTAAAATCTCACACCATTCTATGCCTAGCTGTGAAGCAATTTGGTGAAGTATAAAGTGGTTTTCTTTGATTTGCTTAATTCTTGGGGCATGCATAGATAGTACCCAAGAGAAATTTTATTTTTCAAGTATTTTTGATGCTTTGTTTTAGATTAGATGTTTAAATGTAAGAAAATGTTCCAAAGAAAAAGAGATGAATGAATGGAAATTTTATTGAAAATCTTTAGTTTCCATCATATTGTTGAATGCTTAAAGCTAAATCTACTTAAGTGATAGCAAATTTATTTGATATTCATAAAATATTATTACATATCTTTTGATTACATGAATTTTTTTGATGATCAGACCAAGAAGATCATTCACCAATCCTTATGATTCCTTTTAGAGCAGGAAATTACTGTTTACACCTCATGATTAACAACATTATCACAATGAACCCTGACGCGAACGTATTATGGTCAAGACTTGACTTAAACAAGCCTTGGGATTAAGCTGAGTCAACTTGAGAGATTTAGGTTGCCCTGGTTTAGTCTTTTAAGTAAAGATAGGTTCTCACATTCTGTCTGTGAGGATTTATCTGCACTATTGGTGTACGACTAACATCATGATCAATAGGAACTAGTGCTAGAAGGAGGTCCATATCTTTCCCTTCAGTTTTATTTGGAATTAGTATTGGTTTTGAGTTTGAGATTTTCCTATAAGATGTCAGTCTATCAAAGTCGGTAACATGAAAATGGAAGTTGATAAGCTCCAAGGAATCCTTAACCAGAGATTGCATCCTTTGATTTTGTTCACCGTTGGTAGGGTCACTGAGTGTAGGATTCATGATACAACTAACCATGGTGAACTTGATTGCTAAATTTTTCTAACTAGGGTAAGTTTGGCCACACATAAAGTGATTTCATTAACATAAGAGGTTTTAACTGCTAAGAGAAAGGAACCATTAAAGAGAAGAATTTCAAATTCTAACAAAGTGCATAACCCTAGTGGAACTGAAAAATGTCAAAAAACTAATTGTTAAATCAAATCGATTTGTTAACTATAATTATTACAATGAAAATCCTAAAGTTTTGCAAGAAAATAGGAAAGAACATCAAGACTTTGAAATACCTCCTGAATATGAGAAAAAAAAGGTGGTGAGTCATCACTCCCTTCACACATAAAAGCTAGAAAATTGAGCGGGAGACGCATGTTTTTCGCTCCTAACTAAAAATTCACAAGTTAAAAAGGGAAATTTTCTTGATCTCATGTAGGACACTAAATATCAAGTTTTTACTTTCTCTCTCTGTGATGATAATGTAAATTGCATTACTGCTTAGTCTAACAAAGTTAAAAGTGAAGACAGGGTTGAAGACTTGAGAATCTTGGAGAGAAGGAAAATCAAGAAATAAACACAACTGTTTATGGAACCAAACAAAATGAAGAAGAAAACCATGAACCAGGGTTGGAAGAAGGTAGAGTATGGAGGAATCAACAAAGGTGTGTGCAATCATCCTTTCATGAGGTCATTTTCATACATATGAGCCAATTTATTGGTAAGTACACCTTTAAATTTATGTTTGTTAGATGCAAAAAATTTAAGATAATTCATATTTACAGTAGGAGATTTGAAATTTATTCAAGTGAATTTAAAGACAAACCTGTTGTAATTCATACAAAAAATACTATGAAAATAATGATAGAGATTAAAGTAAATTGCTTAGTTAGGGTTAATCATTTGTTAGGGTAAATTTTAGTTAGTTAGGTTAGTTTGTTTTTGTAGGGTTTGTTTTCATTTTGTTTGCTTTATAGTTTGTTCTCTACATTAAAAAATTATGCTTAACTTAACATACACACATGAGAATAGTTTGAAATATTTTGAAATATTGCGCTATGAGATGAAAAATATAAAACCATGCACAGTAAATACACACTTAAAGTACAAAAAACTAAATTTTCATATATATATATGTGTGTGTGTGTGTGTGTGTGTGTGTGTGCATGGAAATGCAAAATTTCTCACCGTAAAAGTGTAGAAAAAGGAAAAAAAGCAAAAGGAAGGGGCCAAGCTATAGCAACAAGGTGTTCATTCAGTCAATTTGGGATGCTTCATCCATAAAGGAAAAATATCCCAAGTAAGCATTGTCCCGGTGAGCGTCAAAGTCAAGGATATGGAGGTCAGTTAGAAATGGTCGGAGGGGAACTATTTCTCTTTGTTCTAGGAATCAAGGAATGTCATCAGCGGAGGGAATTCTGACGATAGGGTGTGCAACAGACAGGACATAATCCAAATTCCCCAAGAAATCAGGCCACACTATCATATTTACAGTCCTGCAAACCTCTTCAATACAAAGTCCAAGATCCAAGAGCGAAGCTACGAACCATGAAGCCAAGTCTGAATTCAGCTAGTAGTATGCTCTGGATTCAACAAAATTTTCCCTAAGGACTAGGCATAAATTTGGTGTAGTAAAGCCCAAAGTTCGAAGAATGAAAACCTTGTTAAGTCATTGGGTAGTAATGTGACCCATTAAGTGATTCTAGCAATGAACATAGGTCAAAAAAATTGGAGTGTCCATGGAGTAGAAGCAAGAAAAAGAACAAGCAAAGCGAAAAAGCTAAATGATAATTGAGAGAAAAGAAAAGATGTGAAGAATTTGAGAGAGAAGTGTGGAATTTATAGAAAACCATGATGAAGTTATGGTACATAGTTGTTTAGATCGAAGTCTTGAAAATTGCAAGTTGAGGTGGCAATCGGACGAGTTTGTCTAGAGCGGAATGTTAAATCAAATTAATTCTCATAGAATTGGTAGCAATTTGCTTCAAAGTTTGCTAGTACGAAGATCAAGAATCGAGCAAATTGAAGATTTCAAAATTAATAGTGATCATTTCATTATGTTTTATTGAGCTGTATTGATCATGAAGGTGTCCATGAGTGCCATGCAAAAAGGAAAATAAAGACGGTAAGGTAGCACACATAAGCACCTGGGAATTGAAAAGAAAGCATATTTGTGTGTTAAGGCGTGCAAAACAAATGTAGGGTATTGTGGTCAAAATTAAGTGTCATCATGATAAATTTGATGCATTAATGTGGTGTAGCATCGTCAAATCAGAATTGCTAGTGTTTTAGCGGTTGCCATAAAATTAAGATGGAAGGGTGGTAACCGGTAGTTCTAAATTTAGATTTAATTTGGTGATTGAATTTTTTGTTGCTATATTTTAACTTATGCATATTTCTTAGCAAATAGAAAATTGTAGATAGCTGGGATTTGGCATAAGGGCAGTGAAATTTAGCTAGGAATTCACACCTATAGGGAATAACTAAATAAATTTTTGGGAATTGGTGAAACAATGAAGGGATTTGTATTGAATGAAAAATTAAAAGGTAACCTTTTCTACCATTGTAATTCCCAACCTAATGGGGGGCTTTATTTCTTGCAAGTTGAAGCAAATGGGCTTACATTGAAATATTAAAGAGAAAAAAGAAAAATGAATATCAAAGAAATATCAAAAGAGGAAAAAAATCAACTCTTTAGGCTATCCAAATATCTCTACCGGGGCTATGGACGCTTGGCTGGTACTAGAGCTATGTTTGGGGGAATTGCAAAGATAACCTTTCTAGGGCTATGGATGCTTGATTGGCAGCAAGGCTCTATCCATGGTTGGATTTGAAGGATTACCAAATTATGTAGTTCAATGTTAATGAACTAATTTTTTCACCAAGTTTCAAAAGTTAGAAAGCACACATTGATACTTTCTGGAGAAATTTTATTATCTTTATGTCAGAATCTAGGTAAAGGTAAGGTGTTATTGTTTCAAAATATGTATAAGTTAGTATTTTTAGTTGGAGATTCAATCTTTGGTTTCTTTTATTTATTTTTTATTGGTTGCAAGTTGGTGTGTGGTCTCACAACATGCCCCAAGACTATAAGACTTGGGGACCCAGGTGAAAACTAATGCTTATGGCAGGTGATGGCTAGTTAAAGAGATCACCAAAAGTTAAAGAAAAGGAATTTTTTTTTAGTATTTTGTGATTCAAGTATTCTGAGTATCGAGAACTTGGTACTAGGAAGTCAAAAATGTAAAAACGTTAATGCAAGGTTTTGAGCGTAATGTCTTGGTTTGAATGAAAAAGGTCTAGTAAAATCTGAGGTCCAAGAAAATTTGTTGGTCAAACCTGAAGTATCGGGTGCCGGGTAATAATGTTGAGTTAAAGTTAAATGTTTAAGGTTGCCTGAAGGTTTGGTAACCCAACTAAAAGGAATAATTATGCGAGAATATGATTTTAAAAGCATGATATTTATAATGAGTTTAAAATGGTGATTTATTGATAATGGTTTTGTTTTCATGAGAGTTTTGTGAATTTTTTAAAAGGGATTTAATATGTGGAATTTATGCTTTCAAGAGAAGTAGATTGTGGTGCAACATTCAGGTATAGACGGTCATGAAAATTTGAATCACAAATAGAATCATATCTAGATCATGTGAACTTTTCGGGAGTCTATATGTGAAGGAGATTGAGTTTGTTGGGATACTATGAATCTTGGTATTACGAATGAGGAAAAAGAGAGTGCCAACCTTCAGTTTGATTCATTTTCAGGAGTTTTAAGCATGAGGCAGAACTAGAATGTAGGAAAAAAATGATAAAGTAATCGTTTTGAATATATGGGAAAGTTCCTACATCCTATTCAGATTCAAGTTATTATCTTGGTGATAATAACAAAAGATAAAAGACCCGAAAGACATAAAAGTGCTAAAGAAGGTTGACATCCGTTGACTTGGTCAACAATTCTTCTTCCAGTTGTCATATTCCACATGCCTTGTTGTGATTCGTCCCTTGGATTTCCTCTCATGTATTTGTCTTATCTTCCCTGTGTCTTGTTCTTATAAAAGGTCGGGAGATGTTTCATTTTGAGTTAAGAATTTGTGGATGTCAAAAGAGCCAAAACTTCTTTAAGTTTTGTTCTTTTTTCCTATTTTCTAAATCATTCCAAATTAGAAACTTGTATGTACATAGAAGCTAATAAATATCAGAGCTAATTTGAAAGCTACCACTTGGTATGAAATCTTTTGTAGTTGGTTGTTTGTTCAACTGGAAAAGATTGTATGTTGTGCCATTTAAGGGTGCATACAAAACCTACTCGGTGTACAAATAAACCTCCCTTTCTTTAAAATCTCGCACCATTCTATGCCTAGTTGTGAAGCAATCTAGTGAAGTATAGAGTGGTTTTCTTTGATTTGGTTAATTCTTGGGGCATGCATGGATAATACCCAGGATCAATTTTACTTTTCAAGTATTTTTTATGCTTTGTTTTAGATTAGATGTTTAAATTTTAGAAAATGTTCCAGAAAAAAGAGATGAATGAACGGAAATTTTATTGCAAATCTTTCATTTCCATCATATTGCTAAATGATTAAAGCTAAATCTACTTAAGTGATAGCAATTTTTTTTGAGATTCATGAAATATTATTGCATATCTATTGATTTCATGAAATTTTCTGATGATCGAACTAAGAATATCTTTCACCAATCCTTATGATTCTTTTTAGAACTAGTAATTACTACTTTCCCTCATGATTAATAGCATTGTCACAAAAAACACTAACACGAACCTAGTATGGTCAAGACCCGACTTAAACAATCCTTGGGATTGAGTTGAGTCAACTTGAGAGATTTAGGTTGCCCCAATTCCATCTTTCAAGTAAAGATAGGTTCTCATGGTCTATCTGTGATGATTTATCTACACTATTGGTGTGTGACTAACATCATGATCAATAGTTCCAAGGACTATAGAAAAAAATGTGATAAGAAAATAGTTGGTTTTCAAGAATAAATTGAATGAAGATGGATAATTTGTAAGGAACAAGGGAAGAATAGTTTGTAAAGGCTATTCACAAGTAGGAGTTGATTTTGAGGAGAATTTTTACTCTAGTAGCAAGAATGGAAGAAATAAAAATGTTTCTTGCTTTTTATGCTCATAAGGACTTAAGGTAGATCAGATGGATGTCAAATCAACTTTCCTAAATGGAGATTTGGAAGAAGTCTACATAGAGAAACCTAATGGATTTCAATTATTAGAAGAACCAAACATTGTGTGCATACTCAAAAAGGATTCTATGAGGTTTGGTTCAATTCTTCTTCCATTGCTTGTATCTATCCCTCATCTTTGGTTCAATTTGGTATCCATTTCTTGAAGTTTGATTCTTGATGGTATCCATACCTCATCTTTGATAGTTGGTTCAATTCTTCTTCCATTTCTTGTATCCATCCCTCATCTTTGGTTTTATGCAAGGTTGGACAAGTACTTTCTTCAAAAAGGTTTCAAGAAAGGTACCACAAATAGTAATCTTTACTTCAAGATTGAGGATGAAAGAATTTTGATAGTTATTGTTTTTGTTGATGATATAATCTTTAGTGGGAATGATGAAATATGCAAGAAGTTTTCTAAAGAAATGTAGAAGGAATTTGGAATGTCTATGATTGGTGAGTTATCCTTCTTTCTTGGTCTTCAAATTTCTCATCTAGATGATGGTATCTTTATTTCTCAAGCAAAGTATGTCAAGGAGATGTTGAAGAATTTTGGTATGGAATAAATTGCAAACCTACGAGTAATCCTATGGTAACTAGTTGTCATTTGAGCAAAGATGATGAGTCTCCCCTGGTTGATCAGACTCTATACAAATCTATGATTGGAAGCCTATTATTCTTAACTGATTCAAGACCTGATATCATGCAATGTGGTATGTTTGGTTGCAATATTTCAAGATAATCCTAAAGAAACTCATGTGAGGGCAGTCTTGAGAGAATCTTCAGGTGTTTGAAAAGCACTCTAAAATATGAATTATGGTATCCAAAAGGAAATGAATTTGATCTGAGTGCTTACACTGATGTTGATTGGGCTAGTTGTGTTGATGATAGGAGTGGTACTTTCTTTTTAGGAAGAAAATTAGTTGCATGGCATAGTAAAAACAAGATTCAATATCTTTATCAATAAAAAAAGTAAAGTATATTGTTACATCTTGTTGTACTCAAGTGTTATGGATAGGGAAAACATTGAAGGATATCAAGATAAAGTATGATGATCCTATTCCTATTCTATGTGATCACACAAGTGCTATCAATATTTCTAGGAATCCAATGATGCATTCTAGAACCAAGCATATATCAATTAGGTATCACCTTCTAAGGGAGAAGGTTGTAGGTCAATTTTGATTATGTATCTACAAAGGATCAAATTATATACATTTTCACAAAGGAACTTACAAAGGACACATTTGAATATCTCAGACAAAAGTTAGGGGTAATTGCCCCTCCTTTTTCTTGCAAGATGCATAGTTAATGCATCTATCTAGGGGGAGTAATTCAATCCATATCCTTATTCCTGGATTGATGGTGGCTACCTCTTAGGGGGAGTGGGTAGTGGATGTTTCTAATAGGGAGACTTGTAAGTTGCTCCAAGAAGGAGAGAATGTACATCAAAGGGGGAGAGATTGAAGAGGAGAAAATGTGCTCGAATGGGGGAGAGAAATTCATTTTTCCCTTTTCCTTTGATTTCGAATGAAGAGAGATTTGTGCACCAAAGTGGTGTGAGGATGGTTTTTCCATCAATGAAAAAGGGGGAGATTATTGCAGTTTGGTGGTCATTAATGTCAAAAGAGTGTTTTCAATGTTAAAAGAGATTTACAGTTTGGTTGTTTGGTTTCCATAGTCCCTTAGAAATGCTCTGCTAGTGATGCTTTTCTCTTGTAGTTTGTAAGATAGCTTCATGTTCTTTTAGGTCATGTGTGATCTCCAAGTTTCAAGTCTTTTGGGTTACTAAAAAGATGTTTTTGAAAGTGATAGTTTGAGGACTGTGTTGTTTCAGTGTTGTTCTCAATGGTGTAAAGTTTGACTCGACATTTATTTTCATTTGTAGATATGGTTGTGTGGATAAAAATATTAGTTCAGTGAGTTGTGAAGGTGCTATATCCAAAGTTTCATATCATTAGTCCTTTTGCAAAGAAATTTTGAAGTGACAGAGTGTAGGACTATGTTTTCTAGTGACTGGTTTCAATGTCTATTGGCTTGCACCAACTTGTTGTTGCATGAAGTTGTGAAAGGGATGTATGAGAGTGTTCTTGAATATCATGTGATGCTTTTTTTATTTCTCTACAAGGTTTTTCTATTTTCTTTGGAAAAAGTTGTGGTCTAGAATGGATGTTTTGATGTGTTATGATTTTGCCTGATCGACTAAGGTATGTTGAGGGTGTGCACCACAAGCTCAAGATTGTAGATTTTAATGAGTGTTTGAAGGTGTTCTATAGGTCATGCCAACTCATCTGGGAGAAGCACAAGTAGTTATTTATCATTCATGTGTACCGCCAATGTTGTGAAGGTCAATGTGCTACAATTTCCATGTGTTCTTGCTTATGGTTGACCTAATTTGAATTTGTGAAGTGTGTGGATGATGTTCATTGAAGAATGAAGTTGTGAAGAGTTTTTAGGACCATGTTAAGTGTTTTTTGGTCCTTTCAAGGTGTGTTTCTCTTCTTGGTGTTGTGTGTAGTCTTTTGGGTCTTGCCCTCTACATGTTTCATGTTGATTGTTTTATCTTTCATCAACTTGTAAATGTAATATTCTTATTGTTGTAGGCCAACATGTGAAAGCAATCAATATAATATCATGTATAAATTGTAAACCTAGTTGGTCTAGGTTAATGTGTGTGTGTGTGTGACATGATGCAAATTGCATAAGTGACTAAAAGAGAAAGAGAAGAAATGTAAGTTCTTGTCTAGTTTCATTTTGAACATATTTTTGTGAAAAAAGGGAAGTGAAGAAGGTGCTTAATTGTTTGATAGAGGTAGTGAGCTAAAGGTAAAACTTATTGAAGGCTGGAAGCAGTGAGTCAATAAGTTGCAAAGAAGACATTTAAAGAAATTTGAAAAAGTGACAAAGAAGAATTGCAATCATCAAAAAGAGAAGGGAAAAATCAAAACTGCAATCATCAAAATGATTGAGCTTAATTGTCAATTTCAGATAGTGTAAGGACTATCATTCTATAATCATTCCTTAGATTGTACTCAAATCAGGGAGTTGTAGCTTCCTTGGGAGTGACTCTAAAAACTCTTTACAAGGAGTAATAGCTTCCTTGGTTTGTAGTCCTAAAATAAAGTTGTAATTGTTATTCATTTATGAGGCTAGATTATGACAATAGCCCCTAAAAACATTTCTCACCATGGATTTTCCCCTTTGGGATTTTCCACGTACATCTGGTGTTGTGCTTTGTTGTAATTATTTCTATCTTTCATGTTATTTCTTATGTGGTAGAGTTTTAAGTTTCTTTTGTTCCAAAAGTTTTGAGATTTGATAGAGTATTTACTCACTTCGCCCTCTCAGTATTCCAATGTATGTTCAACACATAGATCCTACAAACCAAAGCAATGTATACAAAAATAAATTGTTGTATAAAATGACATAGGACCAAAACCTTATGCATATTTTGGAATATCGTTGACAATTACTGATTTTTTGTTGATTCATATATATAATACTAATCAAAATTATCCCTAAAGTAGTACTCATATTATTCCATTTTATGAATACATGTAATAACTTTTCTTTTTCACTTGATAGGCCTTGGTTGAAGCATTTATTATTATACTTTCTATTGTGCATCAATGTGTAGAATTCATAAAGGGAACATCTTTACATTTTTCTTGTTTCACAAACATGTCCTCTTATGCTTGTTTACATTCTCTTTATACATATGCTTTACATTTTCCTTCATTCCCCATGGGTTGATATTTTATCCATTATTCTCCTACTTCAAATTTCACCTTTCTATTCACTTATGACTATCACATTTACGATTTTGATTTCTTATGTTGCTTTATCACTTCTTATCATACATGCTTAATATAATTCTTTGATTTTGTTATGATAAATTCATGATTATTAAATTTTCCTTACTATTATGTTATTCTTTGAACATTTACTACTTTCCTTGATCATATAGTGGCATACATTTCCCTTAGAACTTATGCATTTAGCATGGCCTTTTAGATTTACCTCTTAATATTACATTGTCTTATCACATTTTTTGAGTTATTACACTAGAAATGTGGGCACAATGCCTTTTACATTATATGCTTCACTTGCTATATCTCTACATTGGATCAATAATGAGTTTCATTATATACTTCACTTTCAAATTTATGTATGAGATCGTACATCCTAATTTTATGATTTCTTTTAGATTTACGTAATAGATTTATTTACTCTATAGTACCATGATGGAACTAATGTTTATCTCTTTTTCCTGATACATGTAGAATTCTTCATCATGCCAAGGAAACAATAAAAGACTATAACAATGGATGAGAGTGAAGCTAAGAATGAAAACAAAAGAGAAGGAATGAGGTAACTTCATCAAATTAGGAAATTGAATACCATAGAAGAAGACATGCCAATTTAAGAGGAACATGAACCATCCACTCTATGTATGAGAAATATGGAATTGGCATCACAAAGGCAATGAATGTAAAATCTCTGTGCAATGAAAAATTTGAATCATGCAGTTGGAGGCACACCATCTATTGCAAGTCAAGATGAAGGAACACCATCTACCACATCTCAAATTGAAATTACATCATAATTGACAAGTGAATATGGAGGTACACCATCTTTCACATCTCAAGTTGGAGGTATTCCTTCTTTGACATTTCAAGTTGGAGGCATGCCATCTTTCACATCTGAAGTTGAAGATACACCATCGTTTCCATCTCAAATTCAAGGTACATCATCTTTTTCATCTCCAATTGAAGGTATGCCATCTATCCCATATCATTTAAATAATGATTAAATTCCTAATGCTGAGGAAACTTGACCTTTGAGAACACCTCATAGAGTTTTGCATAGAAATCCCAAGTTTTTGATTGATATTGGTGAGAATATTTTGCAACCAATGATTGATAAGATTCCAATGTCAAAATATGCTAATAAGATTTGGAGATTATGTTTTGAAAAATTAAATGAAACTAGAAGATGTCAAGCATTTGTTGAAATGATGAGAAATCTAAAATTTAGGTTCATTATGAAGATTCTTGGGCTAAGAACATCAAATGCATCAAGTGAGAAATCTATTGTCAAGAAACTAATGAGTGCATATGAGAGTGTGGGTTCCACCTCATGCACCAAAGATAGTAATGTCACATGATGTATCATTACATCAACAGTAAGAAATAAAACCAATAAATATCATCTCAATCGAAAGACAAGTCAAGAATTGAGAATAAGTAAAAAAATCTAATGAGAGTTGTTGGAAGGCATCAAAAAGTGGAGGATCCAAATAACAATGAATTATGGGTATTCTATGGTAGACTAACACAAAAATATAAACCAATAATTGAAACCTTGAGATCCCTAATTGAAGAATTTTGGAAGAATAACACAACTTGGGTATCTCCTAATAAAATAAATTTTGTAAGAAGGAGAATTGGTAGTCAAAATCGTGAGCCACATCTAAAGCATTTTTTAGATATGAATCAAACACATTTTTTTGCCAAATTTTTGGAGATGTATCCTCAAATTAAAAAATTTCAAAGGTATTTTGAAATTCTAAAGCCTTTTTATGTCAAAATAAATCACACACACTACTTATTGTTGTAGAGTACATATTGGTTTTTCTAACCATTATGATGTTTATCGACATATATGTTTACACTATGATGTTTATCTACAAGAAATTATGATTGGATGGAACATGTGATCATTGTAGCTGCTTGGAAAATTTTCCAATTTGTGAACATATGGAAAGAATACATGCAATTGAAAACAAACTAGTAGAATTTAGAAAATATAAGACAATGGATTACAATACAAAATATGGTAAAGAAGAAAAAAGGTGTAAAAAAATTGGTTAGTGAAAATATTACAGTGTATCAATTTATGTCTATTTTTTGAGAGATTATAGTGTATGAGTATACAAGGCATACCCATAGAGCTTAGTGGTTGGACTTGCAATTCAAGTTATAAAAGGACACATTTCTACTTGATACCATTATTTCAGTTGTCAACCTCGTAGAGAACTACACTATATAGCGACAAAATGAGGTGCAATTGTAGTATTGCAACTCCACAAAGGTTGCTATATTTTTGCATATAACATTCATTCATACAGGTGCTGGTATAGAGGATGAAAAAAATATTTTAAGAGAGTATCATTTTTATATCATTGATGATCGTGCACACTCTATAGACTTTATGAAAGGTTACTTTTAGTTGTTCTATCATGATTTGGATGGAAGGGGCATATCATTTTTTCAACATATCATATGGTCACATAATTGTGAATCATAATTCAAGAACTTGTGGATGTTCTATTGGTTGAGTAGGATGTATAAGATTATAGGTGTTCAACATATGTGGAATTTCTGTGAGGTTGAGCATAGAAAGGGGGAGAATGATGTTGTAGGATCATGTATGCAAAGTTGATATATGTGAAATCTATCATCGAATGGTGTAATACGATACTGGGTCTAGGTAATAAAGGTGAGTCTACAATTCATATATTTTTTGGTTGGTAGATTATACTAACATTGCAAAATATGAGGATTGTTTTACATTGATAGGATCAAGTGAGCTACACTCTTTTAGAAGCTCTAATGTAGGTTCATGTAATATTCATATGTGGAGGATGGTATGATTTTGTTCTTCATGTATAGATCAAGCTTGGAATGAGTTTGATTCAAAGGAGTGGGTTGATGAATGGTGCTTAATAAGTCTAAACCCACTTGAGATGTATTGATTCCCAATGACACTTCAAATCACAAAGATAGAATCATTAGTTGACTTTGATCATGTATCAAATCTAGTTCAACCAAGTAATATATTTAATTACATAGTTTAAGAATTTCCTAATTTTATATTTATATATTTTTTGTAATGTTGACTAAATTCATCTAATTGGATGCACATATCAATGCAATAAATGTTTATGTAGTTATTACATATGAAGAGAATGAAGAGGGAAAAAATTATTACTTGTGTCATTGTGTTGAGGCCAAAAATAAATTGGAGGGCCCTGTTAAATATGGAGAAAACATTGATTATCTTACAGGGTTAGTAGTTGTTACTGGAACATGGCTTAGAAGGTACCCAATTACGAATTCTAATATCTAGCTATTTGACGACTTTGACACACATTAGAAGATTGATCATTACTCAAACCTTGTTGTGGGGTGATCCCACAAAGCTGGTTTACAATTTTTGGGAGATTCTAATTTTTGTTGAAATTGCATATTTTTAGAAAATATAATGATTTAAGCCTTAAAAAGTTTCATTTAAAGAATTCCAATTGAAGAAGGTTTGATCAAACTACCTTAGATCAAACCCCCTTGGATACAACCCTGCTAGTTTTAAACCATACCTATAACAAAGTCTCCTTTACACCTATCAAAATGTTGATAAAAAACCACTTTTGATTTACCTTTTGGGGGATCAAATGAATTAATTTAAAAATGATTTTTGTAAGTATATATTCCTTATTATAAGCTTCCCAAAAAGTATAATTTTAAATAAATTTAATTTTATTATTATATTTAATTTTTATTTCTTGTGAATATAGGTTTTTCACCGAAAATCAAGCTCTTTGTTCTGCACATGTGGAAAAATAGAAGATTATCATTTTTTTAAAAAATATGAGTGCACCAAATATTTAAGTCCTTGATCCAACAAAAAAAAAATTGAATTTTGATACATACAAAAAAAATTATGTGTTATATAGTCCGCCTATGTCTAAATTGTAATTGGTTTGACTTCAAAACTTGATTAAGGAAAAAATATTCAATAAAACACTATGAAACCAATTGGAAGCACTAGATATCATAGTTACAAATCTAAATTAGAGAAAATTAGAATTTTATCCTTCATGGAAAAAAATTTATGTGTTATACGGTGAACGTTACTCCTTAAAAATGGTGTTTACTAAAAAAAACTAGTTTTCAAAGGAGACTGAAAAAGAAGTACAATATGATTCCAAAAATTTTGAAAAAAATATATTTAGAATCTACAGAAAAAATGTCACAAATCACTAGCTTGCATCATCTTCAAATAACTCATGGTTTATCCGCTATAGGTGCCTAAAAGTGAAGATTTAGTTATAAAAAATCAGTTCAGTGTCTAGTTTGGCCAAAAATTGTAATCTAGTATTGTGGGATCACCCTATGGCATCCAATTTTCATTTGATAAAATATGGGGGTAGACCATTGAACAATAACTTGTGGAAGGTTAATGAGTCTAACCATGAGGTAATACCTGACATAATAAATATTAGAGTAGACCCATAAGGTTCCTTTGATTGATTGTTAATGAAAAAATTGTTAAATTCATACTGATTTGTAAATATGTACATTGGATTTGTAAATTCATGCTATTGATGGGTCATGTTTTCTTTATTAGAATTTTTATCACTTTATTCTAGTTATTAAAGCATGTAACATAAAAACAATCTTGATTAGAAAATACCATCTTTAGATGGTCCCTTTACCCTTGATCTTTCATTGAAAAATAGACCTCCTTATGCTCAAGAAAAAATCCCCAATGAGGGGTGATTACTAGTTGACATGACCACTTTCTCCAATTGAGATAGTTCCCCTCCTTAAACCTCCCTCTAAATTTGATAAAATGGACCTCCTTTTCCTCATCTCTTTATAGTAGATAATAAGTTATAACTTGAGAAATTTGGTTCAACAACATTTTTTGAAAGAGTAATCCATGTTAGCATTTTCTACATTTTACAATAAATTAAATTTCACTTACAAGTTTACAATAATTTCCACTATAGAGAACTTACTTTTAGTTTTTTTTTCATATTCCTTTTAGATTCCTTTTATTCACTTTTAATACATTGTCATTTAACTATTACATTAGTCATCCTCATTTTTAAAATTTATATTTGTGAAACTTAATTGTCATTTTTGTTGCTTATTTATAAACTCCTAACTGACTTATTAAATCCTTCTCACACCCTCTTCACATTAATCATATCCACTTTTTCTTCAAAAAATTTGCTTTTGGTTTCCATTTTATTATTGTCTCCCACTCCTAACTCTTCTATCTCATTTTGAAAACCCTTAAATTCCTAGTTTAATTTTTCTCTCCCAATTTATTTCAAAAAACCACACTATTTTACCCTAAAATATATTTTCAATCCCATAACTCAACCCTCTTTGGACATCTATTTTTACCCCTTTATCTATTTTTTTACTTTGGCCTCTTAATCTTTCTCCCCACCTAGCTTTTGTTGTGCCTTCACCATTGCAAGAGATTAATTGATTAATATTATGTGATGTTAATTGATTAATTTTAGTGTTTCTTATTCAATTATTTGATGATATTTAGTATAGTTGTGCATCTTATGTTAACCTTATAATGGTAAATTCAAAGCACATTGTTGGAAGTATATAATTTAATCACAAGATGGATATTCCTTGTTTGACTTACATTCACATTGGTTGTTATATGTTGTGCTTGATCTAGTCATATCATTCAAGTACACTTGATGTGTTAACTAAGGTTACACATTTAGGAAAGTAATGGTGGTTATTCCAAATACACATGATTTTCCTAGTTTTGTAACCCATTGTGATCCATGTCCAAGGTGATAATACTGTAGTGTAGAAAATTGTACTCCTTTCTAAGTGAAAGTACACTTTCACACTTAGTTTGGACCTATTTTAGTGACCTTGCATTTATGAATTTTTAAAACTCATTAATAGGCCCCTAATACCCTTTATTATGCATCCCAAGGCCTATTTTAATTATTTCCCAACAATGTAACCTACATTGAATAAATTCTAGTAATTGATTTAATGCCCTGACATAATCTAAGTCCTAAACTTTTAGGTCATGACCCATTTTCCCATGGGAGAATGGGTCCCCTTTAAGTTTCTAAAATCAAATTAAAGTATGTTTTTGGCAACATTTCAAGGTCCTAAATTCAAATTTTAAGTGTCGACTTTTGGGATTTAATAAAAAAGAAATTAGAAAGGAAGCCTATAAAACTAAGTCTTTCAATCCTTTTTCACTGGACAAGAGAGAGAGATTCACATGAGATCACAAGGATTTACACTCAAGATCAAGGATGAATCAATCAACCATTCAAATTCGAAGCCTTCGAGCAACATTCTATTTGTTTTTGTAAGTCTTCAAGCTCATTTTTCCAACAAGATCAAGCATTGTCAAAGATTGATGATAGATGCCTATGGAGGATCATGATGCATTCTAGGTTTTGGGAGATTCACCAAGCCATTCAAACAAGCCTAATGACTTGTTTCCTAAGTGGTTCCATCTTCTATTATCATTCTAATTTCTACCTAAAGGAAGGTATTATCAGATTTATGATATGCTAGGGTGATTTGACATCTCCCAAAGTAGGTCTTCATCGTTATTCATGTTTTATTTAGGGATCTTATTCTAACACACTTGAATAAGGTTTCTTTGCATTTTAGCTCTTAATTATCTTAGACACACTTAATATTAGGGCTTTCACACACTTTGATGTCTCAAATCTATACTTTTCATCAAGGTTTAATTACCAAACTTGGGGTTTGATTAAGGAAAACCCCTATCCACCCCAAAACAACAATTTTGTTTTGTAGATTTATCATAGGTACAGATCCGAGAGTGAATATTTAGAAGTGTCAGAAGGAAATGCAGACACAAGAATCGGATCTCAATTTTTTATTTTCTAGAAAGGGAGACTTGGACCCATTCGCCCATGGGTGAACGAGTCCCTGAAAGCCTCCTGAAACAAGATTTTTATGATAGGTGCACACTTTCTAGACCTTCTCAGATCTGCCAAAACTCTGTTGTTTCTCTCTATGTTATGCTTTAAATTGGAGATCCAAGTGTTAGCTTGCATAATTCTAGTGATTTACTATTTTTTAGTTTTTCTCCCAAAGGTGTTGTTTAGGCTAATACCCTCATCCTCAATCATAAGGAAATCAGTAGATCCCTTATTGAGTTGACTCACCTATGGATTGTAGGTCAATTCTTTGTGTGGATCTTATTTCCTAATGAAATAAATGAAAATAGGACCATACTTGATACCATGCCCTTATTTTCTCTATCTCAACATCCAACCTATTTTTATATATTTTAAATACATTATATTTATTTAACCATAATTCCCTATTTGAATCATTCATGATTCAAGATCCCTATCTATGAAAAATAATAAGTGTTTATATTCTTGTGTTCTTTTAATTATTTTGTATCATGCATTTATGTTTGCTATGATTTTTAAATGCATTAATTCCTTAGGGAGTGATAAAAATGAACTTGAAATATCAAGGGTGTTATTTAGATTTAGTTTGGTGAACTTTATCTATATAAAAATAGAAGCTTTTATGTGCATACATGACTTGGGGGTGCTTTTTAACTTATTAAAAAGGATTTAAATAACTTGTTTTAGTAATTTATAAGGTCATTAGGATAGTCTAAGTTCGTTAGGAAAATACTAAGTTCATTAGAATAGTCATCAATTCATTAGGATAGTATAGGTCCATTAGGATATTCATAGGTTCATTAGAGCAGCCATAAATTCATTAGGACTATCAAAAATTCATTAGGGTAGTCATAACTTGATATTGTAATGGTTATAGGTTCATTAGGATAGTCATAAATTCATTAAGGCTATCATTACTTCATTAGGAATGTTATAAATTTATTAGGATTGTCATAACTTCATTAAGACTGTCATAAAATCATTAGGGCTGTCATAAATTCATTAGCACTATATCCTAAATTGATCAAACTTTTAAAACTTCCTCAATGCATTATGACTTTCATATCTTCCCTATATTATTTTTACTCAAATTCCATGAGTTTTTAAAGTAATGTTTTTAAGAGACCACCATTGGAAAAGCAATTTTTTCATGATATGTATGCTCTCAAACTGTTGAAACATTGTCACATGTCATTTTCATTATTCTTTTCATATCCACTCTTTCCTTGTAGAGAATAAGTGAAAAAGCTTGGGTCAAAAATTAGTTAATGTTAAGATCAATCAAAAATAGGGTGTACCTAATCTTGTTAACTTGTATAGCCTACTACACTATATTTTTCCCTAGCTTCTCATTACTATCCTTGAATACTCTTATGCAAACTTTTAGACCTTGTCCTCAATTGCTTGACTTGAGGAAAACTTGTGAGGAGCCATACTTTTCATTTAGTGCTTCATGGGGAAAAAATGACAATTTCAACATGTTTGGATGCCCAGGTTTATAGTAGAAAATGTCCTATTTCATACAACATCTTTCCCAAACATTGCAGGATACATTGTGTCAGCATTTTATCTTAAGAGCTCGAAGTACCAAAAAATGGAAAACTTTGCTCTAACTATTTCTTAAAAATTGTGGCACCTATAAATGTTTCATCTAAAGGTACAAGGTTGTGTAGGGTCCCTCCACAATAACCTATTGGAGTTATGGAAAAACACTAAGAGGGGGGTGAATCAGTGTCAAAACTTTTTCAACTTTGACCAAGATTTTTCATTCTGATTTCCTTTTCTTTCAACAATAGAGTAGAGTAATCACTTTTGAAAGCACAAAGATATGACAACATTAACTCAGTCTATTAGACAACTTATGAAAATATGATTTGAGTGAGATATCTTGTATTTTCTAAAACATAGCTCAGATTTGATCTCAATATTACTCTGATTAATGCATTCATGAGTTGAATGTAATCATTCATAAACTGATTTGTGAATAGTAATAATCCCAACAGTGAACTGAAAAAACAACACAGAAAAATAGTGAGCACACAAAAGATCAAAGAGACAAAAGATTTGTCGAGTGGAAAACCCTCCTGGGGTAGAAAAACCACTCCTAAACTGCCTTACTGGCTTAATCTTCAAAAACTACTGTTAACAATACCTTATAGGCTAATTTCTGAGCACCAACTCAAGGAGCACCAACCCCTCATTTAGAGACACCAATCTCAAGGAGCCCCAACCCCTTACTCAGATTTCAGAATTACAATAATAATATAAGAGGATCTCTCCATTTTCTAGTAAGCTCAAGAAACTTAGCACTCTTATCTACCTGATACCCTAAGAAACCGACTCTTGTATTATAGAGTTTTCCAATACATCTCTTGATACAGCCAAAATAACTATCTCTTAGAATTATAGGCCAACAACACCTCCACTATTTTCAACACTATTTTTTATATACATTTCAAGTATGTCAGTCATGAAGAAATCTGTAAAAAAACATTTTTCACAAGATTCTAAAATTCTCTTGCTGATTTTTTAATACGAAGCTGAATCATGACAATCTGTAGATGATGGAAAAAAATCAGAGTAACGCCTATCTAGAGAGCTTTAATTTATGCACTGAATCAGGAGATTTCAAATTGTAACTGAAAGATTTTCATCAATGCCATGACAACCCACTAACAGAAAATCATATCCTCTAAATTCTCAAAGAATATTTTGCCAGAGATTCGATGCCAACCAAAGATGTCGCCATGCAACTATACTTAGAAAATCACATGTCTGCCATAGAGACAGAGTTTGTTAAACAGTCGCTGAGACATCCAGACAAGTATGTCGAAGGCAATTATAACGTTGATTGTTCCTTTGGTCCCTGTGCATCGCCATGACCTTCTACTGTCGGGGAGAAACCATATCGAAGATCTTTATGTTTCCCTGAGATCACATTTCTATTAAATTTGTTTCAGTCACTGAGACACAAGAGTCTTTCTCACCAAGACGTGCCCTTTTTTTTCATTCACTATCGCTATAGCCTTTTGATATCAGAGAGACATCTTGTAGACAAGTCTTTGTTTTGCCGAGAGCCCCCGTGATCAAACATGTCACCGTGACAATTCAATACCTATGCCGAAAGCAACTTTATCACTGTCAGTCATCCCTCTATTTGTCACTGTGACATTCTGCTATCGAGGAGACATTATGTAGATTGCCCCACGTTTCACCGAAAGACCACATGATACACATTGGTTGCCATGACACATGGTTTTTCTTTCCAATGAGCCTTCTATCTTATGAGTGTCGCTATAGCATACCATCATTGGGGAGACCTCTTGTAGAATGCTTGATTCATACCGAAAGTCACCAACCATCTTTTGTGTCGCTGAGACAAGACTAATCCTATGCCGACAAAGACCTTTTGTGTTCCATCGGCGAGATCGGAGATCACTCGCCGAGACCTCTCTTCGATACACATGAGTCATACCAAAATGCTTTATCCACTTTGAGTCACTGAGACATTACAAACTCACTGTGACCCTATACCGATGACTCTAACTCTTACCGATATAACCTTTGTGCACAAGTCGGTAAGACACCATGAAATCGCTACGACATTTCATCGAAGCCACAACCTTTGCCAATAAGACCTTTCAGTGCACGATTGGTGAGACAATATGTCTTCAATGAGACCACATACCGAATACAACACTCCTACCGAAAGACTTCCACATGCATTAGTCGGGGAGACATCACCCTTTTCACTATGACCCTTCACTGAAGCCTTAAACTCTTGCCGATATCTTCCCATTCAACCTCTGATTGGTGAGACAAAGCAATTTTGCTGTGACCACATACCAACGGTATAAATTATGCTAATATAATCCTTTTCTGTCACTGAAACAAAAGACAATGTCACGCTGATAGATGCCTAGAGATGGATCCCGATCGCTGTGACATCAAATAAGTCTTGCCAATATGATCTTTCAATGGAGGTCGGTGTGACATACCAATTTTGCTAAGACATCATATCGATGCCGCAACTCTTGCCGATATGAACTTTCTTGTGCTGGTCACCAAGACACAAAGCGCTCGATGAAACAACATGCTGATAGGGATTACTTACGCCGATGAACCTCCTTATGTATTAGTCGGTGAGACTCGACTCATTCGGAAAGACCTCTTAGTGGTGAAAAATACGATAGACTTTTCTTCTGTCGCCAAGACCATGATCAATGTCACGCCGAAAGCTGCCTGTATGTAAAATTAAATCATTATGACATCATAAACGTCTTGCGAATAGGAAACACAAACGTTTATCAGAGAAATGGATCAGGGAGACGCAAGCATTCTCATGTCGATATGTTCTTTCTTGTACAAATAAGATAACCAGAGACTGCACGAAGTTCAAACTGATCAGTACCAAAGATATTAAAATTATGAATGTAAATTGTCCACTGAATGCCAAGACAAGTAAACCATATAGACAAAACTGTATCAAGTCAAAGCATGAGAAACCAATCTGAAACTGTCAACAAGTAGAATCAACTGAAAGGGATTTTGACCTCAAGGACAAAACATATGATCACAACTGAGAACCAACATAACCTCCCTTAGTTTTTTAAATCTCCAATCCACTTAACCGTGGTGACAAATTTTCAAATGTTGCAAAAGCATCAAATGTGTTTAGTAAAATTTTTTCAAGAACCATAATTTTATTTTTGTTCATCATGGGACCAAATTGATAGTTCTAACACACCTAGGCAAAAAATTTTAATCTAGGAAAAGTACCGTTTCGTAACCTAGCATACCTAATCATTCCAAACTACTTTGTGTTGATGTTTTCTCTTAAGAGCCCTAAGTGCCAAAAAGCAGTAAACTTTGATGATTTGTTTATTAGAAACTGTGGCACCTACAAATGTTTGATCTAAAGGTACAGGGTCATGTAGGGTCTCTATAAAATAACCTCTCATTTTTCATATTTCCAAACCATTTGGACATGGGGACAAGTTTTTGCACATTGCAAAAAGTGTCAAATATATTGAAGAGAAAGTTGCAAGGTAGCATAATTTTTGTTTTGGCCGTGGGGAAAAACTGATAGTCCAAACACATTTGAGTGGGTGGTTTTATGCTAGGAAAGGTCTTATTTTCACCCCAACATGCTCGATCCTTCTAGACTACATTGTGTCAGTGCTTTCTCTTAAGAGTCTTAAGAGTCAAAAAGTGGTGAAATTTGACAAGTTGTTTCTTAGAAACTGTGGCAGCCAAAAAGAATTGTCTAAAGATACAAGGTCATGTATGGTCCCTCTATAATAACCTCTCTTAGTTTTTCATATCTCAAATCCAATTTGTCATCGCGACAAGTTTTTGCATGTTACAAAAAGCATTAAATGAATTAAAGAGAAAGTTGCAAGGCAACATAATTTTTGTTTTGTTTTTTCATGGGTCCAAACTAATAGTTCCAACACATTCGAGTGGGTGGTTTTATTATAGGAAAGGTCCCATTTTGCACCCCAACATTCCCAATCATTGTAGACTACATTATGTTGACACTTTCTCTTAAGAGCCCTAAGTCCCAAAAAGTGGTGAACTTTGATGAGTTATTTATTGAAAACTGTGCCACCTAAAAATATTTATTTTAAAGGTATAGGGTCTGGTAGGGTCCCCCTACAATAACCTCTCCCAGTTTTCATAGCTCCAATCCATTTGGTCATGGCAACAAGTTTTCACACGTTGCAAAAAGTGTCAAATACATTGAAGATAAAGTTGCAAGGTAGCATATTTTTTGTTTTTTTCATCATGGGCCAAAATTGATAATTCCAACACATCTAAATGGGTGGGTTTATATTACAAAAATTCCTATTTCACACCCCAACAAGCCTGATCATTCCATACTACATTGTGTCGATGCTTTCTCTTAAGAGCCCTAAGTTCCAAAAAGCGGTGAACTTTGATGAGATTTTTCTAAAAAAATGTGCCACCTAAAAATGTTTCATCTAAAGGTACATAGTCACATAAGATCTCTCTTCAATAATCTCTCTCTATTTTTCATATCTCCAATCCATTTGTTCATGGCGACAAGTTTTTCCATGTTACAAAAAGTATCAAATACATTGAAGAGAAAGTTTTATGGTAGCATATGTTTTGTTATGTTCATAATGGAGCCAAAATAATGGTTCCAACACATTTTCATGTGCAGGTTTATGCTACGCAAGGTCCCATTTCACACCCCAGCATGCCCAATCATTTTAGATTACATTTTGTCGATGCTTTTTCTTAAGAGCCCTATGTGTCAATAAGTGAAAAACATTGACAAGTTGTTTCTTAGAAACTATGTCACCTACAAACATTTTTTCTAAAGGTACAAGGTAATTTAGGATCCCTCTACAATAACCTATCTCAATTTTTGATATCTCCAATCCATTTGGTCACAGGGACAAGTTTTCACACGTTGCAAAAATCATCAAATGCATTGAAAAGAAAGTTGCAAGGTAGTATAATTTTTTTTCTAGTTGTCATGTGATAGTGCCAACACATTCTTGTGGGTAGTTTTATGCTAGGAAAGGTCCCATTTTTCACCACAACATGCCTGGTCATTGCAAAGTACATTATGTCATCGCTTTCTCTTAAGATCCCTAAGTGCCAAAAAGTGGCAAAGTTTGATGAGTTATTTCTTGAAATTGTGGCACATAAAAACATTTATTTCTAAAACTATAGGATCATATAAGGTACCTCTATAATAAACTCCCTCAATTCTTCATATCTCCAATCCATTTGGTTGTGGACATATGTTTTTGCACATGGAAAAATGTGTCAAATACATTGAAGATAAAGTTGCAAGGTAGCATAATTTTCATTATGTTCATCATGGGGCCAAATTGATAGTGCCAACATGTCTGGGTGGGTGTTCTTATGCAAGGAAGGGTCCTATTTCACACCTTAGCATGCCTAATCATTACATACTGCATTGTGTCAATGCTTTCTCTTAAGAGCTTGTGTGCCAAAAACTGGTGAACTTTGATGAGCTATTTCTCAGAAATCATGGAACCTACAAAAAATTTGTTTGAAGCTAAAAATTCATGTAGGGTACCTCTACAATAACCTTTCTTACTTTTTCATATTTGCAAGTCATTGGGCCATGAGAAAAGTTTTTATACATTGAAAAAAGCATCAAATGCATTGAAGAGAAAGTTGCAAGGTAGTATATTTTTTGTTCTATTCATCGTGGAGCTAAAAAAATAGTTCTAACACATCTAGGTGGGTAGGTTTATGCTATGAAAGGTCCTATTTTGAACCCCAACATGCCCAATCATTCTAGACTACATTGTGTCAATGCTTTCTCTTAAGAGCCCTAAGTCCAAAAAGTGGAAAATTTTGACAAGTTGTTTCTCAAAAATCATGGCACCTACAAATAGTCCATCTAAATCTACATGGTCACATTGGTTCCCTCCATAATAACCTCTCTCAATTTTTCATATCTCCAAGCCATATCACTATGGCAACAATGTTTCAGATGTTGCAAAAAGTGTTAGTTGCATTCAGCAAAAAGTTGTCGAGAGGCATTTTTTACATTCTTCATCTCATGGGTAAACCAACAATTCCAACATGTTGGAGTGGTTTCAAAGTTTTAGTTTGAAAATAATAGGTCCACTTTAGGTTTTTTGTCGCCATAGGTCTCTTTGCATGAGATTTTGTAGTCCTTCATGGTAGCTAGGGTTATCTTGAAAATTTGATGGGAGGCATTGTTAACCTTTTTTTTTTTTAATTTTATCATGAATTTTAAGGTATTTCTCAAAATAGGATTTATTTTGTCATCTTTCTCAAAAAGGTGCATTAGAGGGGTCATTATTGTCTTCTCCAATGTTGAGTAGTGGCCTAGAATAGGTCAAAAAAAATATAAAAAATGACAGCCAATATGAAAAGAAGAGATGAAAATCAAAAGAAGCTTTGATAGTAGGCAACTGAGTTAAGTATGACAAAGCCAAGCATCATAGTTTTAAGGAATGGAGTACGAGCTAAATAAAGATATAATGACAAAAAATATTGATGGAGTTGACTTGTTAAGGGTATATTCTTCAAAACCCTCATTAAACCCTTGTCATAGTTTAAGATATGCAACAAATATTTGACAATGGAATTAACCTTATGTGGATGACAATGATTAAATTGAGGTCGCTTTTTACCATGAAAATATTGAATATTCTTTCTTTGGCCTATCATTATGATTTTTAAGTTTGCTCACCTAAGTTGAATATAATAGTTTGTTTATATAAAAAATGATAGAACAAATAATCATGAAAAGGAGAATATGATGGTGATCAATGACAAGGCAATGGCACGTTTGATAATGGAAAGAATAAAGGAATGCATAATGAGCATCATGGGTCAACCTATGATGAATATTTAGGGACGTGCAATCTTAGGGTAGTATTGAGAGATAGATAGGGTCAAGGAAAGAAGTATTATTATTCATTGTGTTACATTGTTGTCATGAAGGACATCCATAGTCTTATTCTTGGTTACATTGACATCACAAAAATGCATATAGGAAGGGGTAGAATTTAGCTCTACCTTTGTCAGTCGAATGTTAAATTTTTATTATAGCTTGCTAGTGTAGGAATTCTAAGGAAAACACTCATAGTAGGACTATTCTTAGAAACTTGTATAATAACCTAGTGAACCCATATACTCTTATGACTATATGATCTATAACAAAGAACCAGTCTTCTCCATGGATTGAATTCAAGGTAATCATAAATATTTTGGTCAATAGAAGAATATATTTATTTGAGATGAAGGAAAGTCTGTGCATGAGGAATAGCTCTATAAATTTGAAATAGTGATTGGTCAACTAGAGGATAGGGGTCCATACCATAAATAAGTCATGTCATTTAATGAAACAGGAAATGCTAGGTTGGTCAGATGATAACATTGATAGAGGATCAAATGTGCAAGGATGGATGGGTACTTGAATTTCCTTGGGATCCCTAAGTTTTGTAGTCGCATGGCTATCTACTCTTCAAGATGTAGGGGAAACTCAAGCTAGACAATATTAAAGATAGATACTAACTAGCTAGTGGGTATCAACAAGCTATTTTAGAAATATAGTTTTTCATTATTTAGTCCTAACTTGTATGCAACCATACTAAATTCCAAATGGAAAACTGAGCCTTATTCAATTATTCAATTAATCAATTATAGTGAAAATATGGATAACATTAATCATGTATATTTGCATCAATTCATTATTCATTTATTCAAACAGTCATTTATAATACAAATATGGACACCATTGATAATAAAAAATTATTAACCAAAGAGCCATATAGGCATACATCGTTATATGTCGAGATAAGTATAACATATATAAAATAAAGTCATATAGGCTTACAACAAAGCCATATGGACATGCAATGTCACATACATGAGGTGGAAATTAATATTAAATTACTTTATTAATAGATAATGAGAGGATGACAATATTCGCATGGTGTGATAGTTAAGTTGTTGTGTTGTTATTCTTGTCATCAAGGTTCAAATGCCATTGGGGTGTAATTGTTGAGAATTTATATAGGGGGTGATGTCCCTATTTGTGACCTCACTGGTTCATAGCTTTGAGTCAAAAGAATTTATCCCTTTTAATAAAAAAATAGATAATGAGAGGATAAATAATTAATTAAATGGATAAATTTGAATAGTTAATTTATTAGATGGGTGAATAATATTAGAAAAATTTAATTAAATAACTTAGGACTTATTTAATTAAATTATTAGGTGTTATGAATCCTAGGTAACGAATGATGGATAAGGTCCTAGGGGATGAATGACTGAATCAAGTTTTGTGATGAAATATTAGGTGATGAAAAAATGGCCAAGTGAGGAAGGTGAAGGAAACATTATTTAGGTTTCTATAGTTCAAATGAAGAACAAATTGATATTTATAGATCTATAGTCTAGGTTCCTAAATTGTGTGTGATAACCTAAATATGAGAGAAAATAAAGGATGATGTGCAAAAATTTATCCCCTTTTATTGTATTTATCAAATACATTAATGGATCCATTAGGTTTGGGCAAGAAGGCTAAGGAATAACTCATGAAATCTATTGAATAAATGGTATAGAAGAGGTGTGAGGACCATTAGGAGATAAAATTTCAGCCATCATATTAATGAAAGAATGGGTCACTTTATTTCTTTCATCATGGGAAGTATATGTGATTCTATACCTTTTAGATTGATCACACCCCATACTACTATCAAGTATCAAGGATCAAGTGCATAGCATACTTCATGCTCAAGTTAAAGAGATAAAGGTTTCTTTGCATCTTCAAATCCAAAATGATACCAATTTATCAAAATTTAGGGGATCAAAGGTACCAAGGAATTCATCCCTTAAGGTATGCAAATGGGAGGAAGTCCAAACTTGTGTTCCTAATAAGGTAATACAGTCAATAGTGTTGGGGATTAGGAAACAAGGATACTTCATGTCTTATACTTGTAGCATCATAAATTGTCATCCTTGATAATCGCACACTAGGTTTAGCTCCCCCCATGTGCTTGGATCCAATTATGCTTTTAATTTTCCTATTTTATGATAATATTTTGAAAAATCAAAGGTGAATTGTGGCCCCAAAATAGATCCAGACTAGGGCGCTAGCACCCCTAACCAAACTATTTTGGCCCCGATTCTCATATGTTAATGTTGGAATTTTAGCATTTAGAAATTTTAAATTTATTTGTCAACTATTGGTAATTATTTTGCAGAAAATTAAAGAATTACATATAAATACAAGTTTTTTTCACCATTTTAAATCCTAGTGAAATTATTGAGCAATTGAGCATCCTGAAAAAGTAGTCAAGATCATAATTAGTAGAATTATTGCAACATTTCTAGTCAAGCTTCATGCTAGAATCATATCAATTTTTCATGTGAGTTTATTTATGTTTTATGTTCATTTGTTTTGTGAGTACTCACTTGCAGGAATTCAAATCAAGCATCCAATTCTCCTTGAAGGTGATGAGTATAATGACTTTAGTCCATCAAGAAATTTAGATCTGAGTGGTGAGTTGTAGCAATTATCAATTTATCAATTTTTTTCTCCATTACCCTCTACCTGATCGAGGGTAAGATCTCTTTTTAAATCATCATAACCATTGTGGAGGTAGAAATACCAAAATGGGGTTTGACTTAGGAAATCACCTATATGACACAACCCTTTCCCCTCTTTCTTGTGTGCACGCTAAAGATATAAAGTGAATTAGGAAGAGGATTGAAGAACTAATCGATAAATCAAGCATTCAAGTCCTACAAATCAACAAATTAGGGAAAGTGGATTTTATTAGTGATAGACAAAGTGTCGACACTGACTCTAAAAAGGAAGAAGTTATAGATAGGAACCAACTAAGATCTAAATTTTGTTTCAAAATGTCTCCAATTTTGGATCTAGGGCTCTAACACCCCTATCCAACCATATCAAGCTCAAATTTATATGTCAAGTTCCTTTGTCTCTATCCTTTGTTGTCTTAAACTTTGTTTTTGGATTTCAATTTTTTGTTTTCCTAAAATCATAATAGTTTGTTATATTTTCATAGTTAACCTATGTGTATCTCTACATTAATTCAATTATTAGTTAGTTAACTAGTATCAAATCATCCCCGAAATAAAGAATTAGAAACATAATCCACCACTTTGGTTCTTCCATTAAGGTTAGTAGCCAAGTGGGTGTTTGAGATCAATTTTAGTCTTTTCCATGGTGATATGGAAAGAGGCATGATTTACACCCTAGATCCCTTTTTCCTATATCACATTTTGGTGAACTTGACACTTGTTCCATGTTGAAAAATTATAAAATATTAAGTATATCATCGAAGTGCATTCTTAGGTTGTTGGAAATTATCATTTATGCACACATAATCTGGGTAAAAATCATTAAAAAATGTAGAAATTTGCATAGTAATGTCATTAAAAAGATTAAAAAATTTAATTTTCAATTTTCCAAGATATATCTAGTCAATTATTGTATTGTAACTCCTAATTAGGTCATGTTAAGGTATGAAAATAATCTTAAAGTGTTTGAGTTAGTCACTTATGCATGCATAGTTTGTTGAAATAATAAAGATTTACATTGTGTTTTTCATTTCAAAAAATATAAAAGTATTTTTAATTTCTAGATTTGTTAGATTGGGTATAGTTTATTATTGCATTTACAATCTAAAATTTTGTTTTTATACATTGCAATAATTCAAAGATCTAAAATTGTATGCATAATTGTGCATTACACATAGCAAAAATTAGGATTTTGTGCATTTCCCAAAAAAAGTCTCCATCCAAACCTATACCTCTACAACTATAAACCTTCAGACATTATTGTTTATTTCTATATTTTCAAAATATTGAAATTTAATTCCTTGGGTCTAGGGAACTAGCGCCCCTATCCTAGCAGTTTTGGATCGGATTTTAGTGACAATAGTCTCTATGTGTCTTCTATCTAAATTTGTTCCTGATTTTTGTTTAACTATTTTGTAACAGTTATTATTTTAGTGCATACAATTGTTGATAAAAGCTTTCAAAATGTTTAAGTGCTTTGGAAAGATGATTTCTTCCTTGAAGTCCTTGGTTGATGTTTCCTTTCATGTTTTTGGTAATATTTCTCCAACTAATGATGAAGCTCACGTGTACTTTCCTAATGCATCCCTCCTAGTGAGAATATCTTGATGCAAGGGGAGAATATCATTGACAACTTCCTAAACAACACCATTTAGCCAAACATTCCCCTAAAAAACATAACACCTATGCATGAAGAATCCATATAGCATCCTTTAGTTTTACCTACCCACCCTAGCCAAAAATCCACAAGACCTATCATACCATTAATTGAGATGATGCCATCCTCTCAAAAAGAAAATCCATTACAATTCATCCCTCACCCATTATGTATACATTCCCTTAATAATTCCAATGCTTTTCCAAAAATTGTTCATTCATCTCATACAAACCAAACTATGTACTCATCGATTTGAAAAAATGCTATGGCCAAGGATTTAAGATACTTGCTAAATAAGGTTGTGATATAAAACATGAACATAAAATTCAGCCTCTCTTAGAAAAGACATCGCATTCTACTATAGTAGGAATTGGTTACCAAGGCCCTCCACCCTTACATAATACATTCATTTTATTTTATTTTCGTGAAAGAAAATATGTTAAACAAAAAACTAAAATATTTTATTTTTGTGCATATCATTGAACGTTTGGTCATTCTACTTATGAGTTCTGTGCTTTAAAAATATAGTTAAAACAATTAATTCAACTATATGACATCAATAAAGATCCATAAAAAATAATAAATTATTTATTATGGTGTTGTTCCTTGCTATGTGGCATTTATAGTACATCACATGATACTCATTGTCATTCTAAATGGTATCAAAAGAATCATGTTGTGCAATCATATTTCATCAATGAGGAGCAATGTGATAATATTTGTTCACACTTGTCCTTCTCCATACACTAGAGGGAAAGGATAACTAATCTAGTGAGGTGTGTATTCTTTATAAAGGATCCCCTCTTCATCCATAATATCCTTAAAATATTAGGGTAGCAAGTACACTAACATTTTAAGGGGGGTATATTCCCCTGTCTATTAGACATCTCATGTTAAGCCTCTTAAGTGAGTGATATTATACATGATATTCCCTATAGTGTAGCCTTGCTTCTCATGTTAGGCCTCTTTAGTGAGTGATATTATACATGACATCCCCTAAAGTGTGTCCTTGCATCTCATGTGGTATCTCTTTAGTAGTAATATTACATAGGATATTCCCTAAAGCGTGGCCTTCTCAATCCATGTTTGTGTCCCCTTTGTGGTTTTATTATGCTTAATACCCCCTAAAGTATGGATTCTCATGCCATGCTTGTTCCCCCTTAGTGGTGGTATTACACTAAATATCCCCTAGGGTGTGACCCTTCATTTCACGTATTTCCTCTTTTAGTGGCATTGTCATGTGTGATACCCATTAAGGTGTAATCTCCCATGCATTGAGTAGTGTCCTTTTGAAGTATGGTGATCAATTTATTTGCAAACACCCTTTTTGGTGGTTTTGTTTATAATGCCCCCTGAGGCATGGTTTATAACTCATCCCCCATGATGTTAAAATTTTTTACACCCCTTGAGGTGATTCATCCCTTGTGATGTTAAAATTTTATGCACCCCCCTGAGATGATTCATCCCCTATGATGTTAAAATTTTATGCACCCCCCTGAGATGATTCATCCCCTATGATGTTAAAATTTTATACACCCATTGAGGTGATTTTTCCCCTCTAATGTTAAATGGTCCACCATGATATTAAACTTTTACGCGATCCATGAGGTGTGATTAGAAAAATAATCAATGGATTTGACATAAAACAACTTTTTGATTCATGAAATTGAGCATTTTTACAATGCCACCTAGCACAACACAACTTTCTTGCTAGTGGAGCTATGTGTCTCATGAGATAACTATCATAACACAACTTGGTAGCATTGTGAAATCCATTATATTGCATGGAAAGCTAACACAACACAACTTTCTAGCTAGTGGATCTATGCAACTCATGAGCGATTTTGGCATAACACAACTTGCTAGTCCTTATGAGAGCACCCATTTTTACTAACATCGTATTTGATGAATGACATTTGGTATTTGAGACAAATTCAAGACTAAGGTGTCTTTACCTTGTCGACTTGAATCCCTTTTAGCAGTAACCTTGTGTTTGCTATGCATCTACCTTGTGTCTTTTGCATGCTTATTTTTTTTATTGAATTTATACCTTATGTGTGTTTTCTTTGTGTCTTCATTGTGTATGCTTTGTGTTTGTCATGTTTCATTTCACCTCATGTGTGCGTTCCTTTTTCTTTACATCTTTTTGTGGTAGGATCTTGAGCCTGGGGGCTAGTGAGTCCCCTAGATTCAAGGTTTCCTATCTATCCAATGGTTGGATAAATGAACCCTTCTTGGATTATCCTTAATTTAGTGTGAGAATGAGCATAATTTCATACTCTCACTAAAGTGGTGGCTAAATATAGCATCATAAATTGTCACCTTTGATAATTTCACACTATGTCTAGCTCCCACGATGTGCTTGGATCCAATTGTGCTTTTAATTTGCTTGCTTTATGATAATATTTCAAAAAAATAGAGTTTAATTGTGAATTGTGAATTTACTGATACTTGTGGCCCCAAAATAGGTTTGGAATAGGGCTCTAGCACTCTTGACCAACCTATTTTGGCTCTAACTCATATATGTCAATTTCGACATTTTAACATTTAGAAATTTGAATTTATTTGTTGGATATCGGTAATTAATTTATAATAAATTAAATAATTGCATATAAATATAAGTCTTTCTCACCAATTTAAATCCTAGTGAAATTATTAAGCAATTGAGCATCCTCAAAAAATAGTCAAGAGCAAAATTAGTAGAATTATTGCATCATTATTTCATTCAAGCATCATGTTAGCATCATATCAATTTTTCATGTGAGTTTATTTATGCTTTATGTTCATTTATTTTGTGAGTACTAACACTTGTATGACTTAATTTAAACAAGCATACAATTCTCCTTGAAGGTGATGAGTGCAATGACTTCAGTCCATCAAGGAATGTAGATCTAAGTGGTGGGTTGTAGCAATTGTCAATTTATCACATGTTTATCCATTAGCCTCTTCTTGACCGATTGCAATCTCTCTTTTTACATCATCATAGCCATTATGGAGGTAGAAATACCAAAAAGAGGTTTGACTTAGGTAAGCCCTATATGGCACAACCCTTTCCCTTCATTTTATGTGCAAGTTATATATCTAAAGCGAATTAGGAAGAGAATTAAAGACCTAATTAATTAATCAAGCATTCAAGTCCTACAAGTCAAAAATTCAAGGAAAGTGGATTTTATCAATGACAGATGAAGTTCTGACACTGAGTCGAGAAAAGGAAGAGTCTACAAACAAGGATCAATTGAGATTTGAATTTTGTTTTTGAATGTCTACACTTTCAAGTCTAAGGCTCCAACACCCCTGTCTAGCCAGCTCTAGGAAAATTCACTGCCAACATTTCACTGCCTAGCAATTCACCACCATGACAAATTCATCTCGTGGAAAATTCATCATCATGGATAATTCATCACATATACAATTAGAAAATTTGATCTATGATAATAAAAATGAAAATATTTTTCCAATATATTTTATTTTATTCTAGTAAACCAATTATACAACAATATAAGTCATCTCTAGTGGAAATTATTCTTTTGCAAAAAAAATCTCAAAGTCTTGGAAATATATTAAAAAATGTTAATGCGATGAATTATCTGCATGAAAGTGAATTGTGGGTGGTGAATTTTCCACGAGATTAATTTTTCATGGCGGTGAATTGTTGGTGGTGAATTTTTCAATGGTGAATTGTTGGCAGTGAATTTTCCTTAAGCTTGTCTATCCATATCAAGCTCAAATATGTATGTCAAGTTTTCTTGTATCTTCCCTATGCTATTCTAAGCTCTTTTTTTGGCTTTTAGTTCTATGTTTTCTTGAAATCATAATAGTTTTCTACATTTTCACAGTTAACCTAGCTGCATCTCTATATTATGTCAATTATCAATCAATATCAAATCATCCTTGAAAGAAAGAATTAAAACCTTGATTGACCTCTCTCGTTCTTCCATTGAGGTTAGTATCCAAGTGGGTGTTTGAGATCAATTTTAGTCCTTACCATGGTGATATAGGAAGAGGTGTGATTTACACCTTAGATCCCTTTTTCCTATATTAGGGGTATCCTTATATCTTAAACTCTACAAATATATGTGTAAGAAAATATTGAGAGTTAGGTATCAAAGATAACAAAGAAGAGGTACTTGGGTAAGGGATGACCAAAACCCTTATTTTGAAAGGTAACTTTGCATAAAGGGTCAAGGAGTTGGTGTTTTGGAAGAAAGAATTGAAGTAAGAGAAATTATAGAATATAAACAAAGGTAAGGGGAAAATATAGGGAATGAATGAAAGGCATGATGGGAAGGAGAGCTCCAAAATCATTATAAAGAAAAGGGATGAAAATAAGGAATTGGTGAAAGATACGCCAACATGTGAAATTTTAATATCCTAACAGGAACAAAAGAACAAAGTAGAGTTGGAAGGAAAGACATACCTAGAAGGGAAACTGTGACATAGACACATCCTAAGAAGTTTTAACATAAAACACCTACACTTAGATATTTTTTGAAATTTTGCAACTTTCAACACATGATAGGCATGTACGGGGGGAAAAGGGGGTAACACTTATGTAAAACTAACCAAGGGAGATCCATTGGGAATTATCATAGATTTTTTATAAATGGCATGCCAAAAAGAGTAAAGACACACAAAAGGGATGGAAATCAATAAATATTTGGTGCTATAAGATTGAGTCCCAACATACACATCTCAAATTTCTTATCCAAGTGTAGGTTTAGTTGATTTTAAAAAGAAGTGTCCACTTTTAACCCCCTTATTGTTTCCCATTATCATGAACTTTCCCTCATATAATACATCTAAATTTATAATCAAGAATTTATTTTTAGTAGTATTATTTTTTATTATATTTTGATTTAAAAAATATAGTAATAATATTTTTTCATAAAAATGTAAACCTAAACCCCTTTGTGTATAAATTGTATGAAAAAAATCATTATAAGAGATTTTACCAACATTACCCATGTGTAATGGGCCTCACTTAATATTAGTATATAAAACTAAACTCACATGACAAATATATTAGTGAAAGAAATTTGTAATGACCAAATTGAAGAGTCTAATATGTTAAAATTATAATTGTAAAATTTCATGAATGTGATTTGTTTCCACCACATTCGTTGATTGATTCAAGAAAATAATACTAGTGTGCCAATATCCCTTATATTTGTCATACTGTCTATAAAGCCAACAGAATGCACATTTGACCATATTCATCAATTAATTGAAAATAAAAATGAATGTATTTTGAATTTTCAATTAATTAATAAATACATTCAAACATGCATTCTACTCTCTGCATAGAAATTTCCTACATCTGTTAGCATATTACATTATATAACTAGCGGTGAGTAAGTGAATGCTTCCTCCTTCCTTTGTCTAAATGTACTAGTAATAATCAAATAATAATATCAAACTCTATGGTCTTCATATGGTATCAAGGCCAGTTATAAGCTCTGTATCTGTGCATTGAATTATGTAGACACCCACATATGAGCATATGAAGGAGGCGACGTAATAATTTTGAAGGTGTATTTTAGTATAGCATGATCTGTTACGCATTGAATGCATTTGGACTGAATGAGAGAGGTGTATAAATCTACATCAATCAAGATTTTCTATTTTGAGGATAATAATATCTAAATTCCTTTTTATAGTTGTGGAGAGTATTGTAGGTGGTTTGCAAATTCAAAGAAAAATCATGCGACCAACATTGAGTCATATACAGTAGATGGATGCATGAAGTTGTTTTTCTTGCATTTGTTGGGTGAAGTTAAGAGTTATGTATTTGTTTTCTTATTTTTGTGAAATATAATGTTATACATTTGATCCTCCACTTTTCAAATAAATTGAAGAAGTTTTATTGAAAACAAGATGTTTGAGTGCTTTTGAAGAGGAACATTTGTTTAGCTCTAGAATTTGTTTTCCGAACATCAATGTGTGAATGGTGAAAGGACATCAAAGTTATGGAAGAAGATAACATTACAAAAAATCTCAAATGTCAAGGAACTCTCATTTTTTTATGATCTTGACGGTACTTCAATCCTCACATGTTGATTGAAAGTTTTGATAAAAGTTTAAAATTAGGTTAGTTTATTTCATGTTGGGCAAGATAGGGCTAGAGATTGAAATAAGTTCATTGTATGGAAGGAAGTGTTTATCTTGCTCATAAATTTGGTGATATAAGGGATATATTATGTCAGAGATTGATTTAATTTTGTTTAAAACTGATATATTATTATGGAGATTGTATTAGACAAGTATTCTGGACTTAATTTTCATACTTGGAAAATGAAAATTCAAATGCAAAAAAATGAATAAAAATTTATGGGGAATAGTAAGCAAAAATGAAAACCCACCTACATATGCAAATAAGTTGTTGGATTGGAATAGTAGAGATGATAAAGCCAAGGCTATTATTGGTCTTTCTCTTTCTAACTTTGAATTACATCATATAGATTTTGACAAATCATCAAGGGAAATTTGGGATGATCTAAATAAATTGTTTGGAGCAAAAGAACTAAATGCAATTTTTTCCTAAAACTTCAATTATTTTGGTTCAAAATGGAAAATGGAATCATAATGTCAAATCACATTAGTAATTTTAGGTCTCTCATTAGGCAACTAGAAGATGTCAAGGCTCCAATAGATGATGACGATGCTAGAGCTATACTATTAAATAGCTTTCCTTCAAAATATAATAGTGTTAATTTTTACACTCAATCAAATAAATTCTCAAAACTTAGAAGATATGATTTTAGCTCTTTTAGAACAAGAAAAGAGAACAAACACAAAAGATACAAAAGACAATTTTCAACAAGAGAAAGCATTATACTTATGAATCAATAATAAAAGTTCAAGTACAAAGGGGAAATTGCATGTTTAGATACTATAATAAAAAGGGTCACACAATATGGTCTTATAGAATTTGGTCTAATGAACTTAAAATAAAACTCAAAGATCAATCAAATGAAGTTAACTTAGTTTATATTGAGAATGAGGATGAGGATACACTAAATAATGAGGATGAGGATCCACCAATGATGGTTTTATTAATATTACTAAGAATGAATTAGTACTTTAATCCATCACACTACAGGATGATGGTCTTGGAGGATGCAAAAATTTCCATCATCTCAAGTCAGCTTCCCACTTTGAGATGATGCTTTGCATGAGAAGCAATTTTTCTTTCTTTCTATTTTTTTTGTTGATGTTGATGGATTTCAAGAATACATATATTGTTAAGTTTGATTTTTTGAGATAGGTAAGGGATATGGTGTTGAACTCGATATGGATTGTTGTCTAGCAAGTTTAAGAGATTGCAATCGAGAATTATACCATTAAAAGGGTAAAGAGACAAACTGATGGAGCCCTATGTTTACAGAGCTCAATATGGATTGTTATCAAATAATTCAAGAAAAAGTTATTCAAGATCTTGAGAAAATGGTAGTCCAAGAACTTAGGAATTCAACTCAAAGCTACACCTTTATGAGGGTTATGATGTAGCTTGATGGAGTTCCACTTTATTCAAAAAAAAATTCTTCAAAATATCTTCTCATGAATTTTTATTTATGTAATCAACATGCTTTATTATGTAAGCCTTAAGGGGGGTTTCCCTTGGAAAGATGAAGTTTGAGGTCTTGATGATACATTTGTAAGAAAAATTTAATTAGGGCAGAATGTTAGCATACAACATTGTATAACTAGTGGCAAGAAGGTGTATGTAGTTAGACTGTTTTAACCACTTCCTCCTTCCTTTGTATGAATGCAGTAGTAATCATCAAATGATGATATCAAACTTTATGGTCTTCAACATCTTTGCTTCATGTCATGTGTATTCCTAGTGAGGCTACATGTACTGAATACTAATCTTAACAAGACACAAACATTTCAAATAAGAATATTCATTCAAGGGGGATATCAAGGATGTAACTTGATGTAGGTAGAGTGTATCATTAATAGTATTTCTTTAGAATCCTATTTTTCAATATGGTTGCAAAAATTTTAGATCCATTTGTGAGCTTCTTCCATTTATTGAAAGGATCAAAGATTATATTTACATTTAAAATATTATAGTAGATGATTGGGACAATATTGAAGGTGGTCATCTTTATTTTATCTTAGGCTTCTTCAAACAATACTCTCATAGTAGTTTCTAAACACCAACAATTACAACTCTCATAGATTCTTCTTTAATAAATATTTGACAAAAGTAAAGTTTAATAGAGATGTGCAAACTATATAATTTGTTGATGATAGATTGAACATGTGTGTGAAGCTTTGATATGGAGACAATAAGCATGTGATGGAAGAGCTTGTGGCTCTTGTGATAGTTCATTCTTATGACATCCTACCTTTGGATGAATGTCTAGCTTTGATAGGACTATTGAATCCAAATAGAAAACTCTTTTAAGTTCCCCATATCATTTATATTTATTGTTTACTTTTCTTTCCTTACAATTGTAATAGTTGCTTCACTTTTTCTAGATTTGATTCTCTAAAATTCTATGGTTTTTGTTATAGATACGAGGAATTTGAACCTCAATTGTCATGGTGATGCCTAATCCCTTCAATGGTTGACTATTCTTCAAGGTTTCACTCCCCTAAGTGAACAAATTCTATTTCCATAATTCTTCAAAGAGACTCTAGGTTTAGATCCTAAGAGCCAATGCCCCTAGAAATAAGTTGTATGGGAGATATTATATTAAAATAAAACCAAGTCATCCAAGTGAGGAGAAAAGGGAAGAAAATATCAAAATAACCTAATCAAGCTAAAGAAAAAAAAAATTTAGGAAAAATTTTAATAACGTGGAGGAAGCACCATTAATGGAGGAGGAAAAAAGCTAACCTTCTTTGCAACGAATTAAACACTATATATCCAACTTTTAAAATATTACATTTGGTGACATGTTTGTGGAGGAGGATCTAATTATGGTGAATTCCTAATGGCTTATGTTGAATAGTGTTCCAAATATGGATAAGAGAATAGAAGAGGTGTGACTATAATGTCTATGTAAAACCATCAATATATTCCACCCATTAAAAGATTCGATGTCAATAATTTCCAGCTAGATTTATGTTAAAAAATCACTTCCCCATGTGATCATTGGATTATCCCTAGGAGTCAATTATATGTCAAATGTGAACTTGGATAGGGTAAAATTTGTATTATACAAACATCCTTCATGGTTTTTGATGCAATCCTCTATAATCTTACTCGAACATGGAATAGAAGCCATAAGAAACAAACTAACAATCTATTTATTACAACATTTTATCCTCTGTTGTATATTTTAATTCTTTGCAATAGATGTAGTGGGAATTTTTTGTCATGATTGACTATGTTATTTGGTATAAATGCACCTATTATATTTTTTGTCAAATATTTTTTTGTGTCATTAAATAACATTTTTTCTATGAGGATATATTTAATCAATGGACATAGTGGGCCTTTATCATTATTGACTATGTTTTCTATTCTATATACAACTATTCTATTTTTGTATCAAATATCTACAAATGTCATTAAATAAAATATGTGATATGAGGGTGTATGTAATCATCTTGCACTATTTTAAGTAAACATTGGTATTTGACATAGAAATTAGCTCTCTCCCTCTCATAAAGGGAATACATTTAAAGTGATTAATGTATGTATACATTATTGGCTAAGTGCAAAAAGATGAGGGACTAAAAAGTGACTACCCCACTTTTTGGCCCCCATCAAAGCAATAAAAATATGTTCATCTTTTATTTTATTCTTAGGAAATAAAAAGTAATAAAAAGAATAACTCATCTTTTATTTGTTATTTTTAAACATTTCTCCCTCTACCTATTGCTTGCAAACCCCACAAAGCACACTCACATTCTTGTAGAACTAGTTCTTCGCTCAATATTTTCTAGAATATTGTCAAGACATCAAGGAGGTAAAAGGAGTAATTTTTTAGTTTTTTAGTGTCAATTTTGTATTAAATAGGTATATTGAATTTGTTTTTAATTAAAATTTGTTTAATTTTTAGGAATTAACAATTCACCCCCAAATCTTGAAAATCTCAATTCACCTCATGATGAAATTTCTCCATAAGAGAAAACTTAAAAAACACCCCTTAGAACTCCTCCTCATGCCCCAGGAACACAAGAAATGGGATAATTAAAAATAAAAATAAAAACGAGGAGTTAATTGCAAGGTTGAGGGATCCTATAAGAACAAAATCCCATAGTAGCAACCTTTCTTAATCATTGTAATCCACAAGATCTCATGTAGAATCAATTAGAAAACAAATCAATAATTGGTTTGATAAGAGATAATAACAAAAACAATTTTATGCAAGAAAACTATCATATAAACAAGTTAAAGACAAAAAAAATTGAAATCTGACTTGTGTTCACTCTTCACAAACCCATGAATGAATCATCCCTTACATGGTGCATGTAAGAGGTTCCCAATCTATTGGTGTGCCACCACCAAAGAATAAAGAAAAAATATTGGGATAGGTGGTGGATGGTTTTTGACTATCCTCTATGTAACAACAATGAGGTAGCACAATACTTTTTTAGGAAACTCTATTGTGAGTTATCCCTTAATGAATCTCAAACTATTTTGACATGCAGGAGTTTCGAGGTTGAGGTGTGGGATCCACACAAGATAGAGTGGGGGCACACCTTGACCCACATTGGATGGCAAGACAACTTGCTAGATTAGACTATGAGCACATGACTATCACTTACATTATGAAGTTGAGATTTTAGGTGGATACCTTACTGTCAATTAGGTCATTCACTTAGAGACTTATACAACAAACTAGGCCTCTAATATAGGGTGAGGTAGGAAATTCTTCCAAGCATTTAGTTTCAACTCATTTATGTCAGTTTTGTGGGTCACTCTATGTTTATGATTCCAAGGATAGTCAAGATGCATGTGCCTAGGGTACATTTGTAGTAGATCAGATGGTGATGAAATAAGCTCTCCTAAGTGATACATTTGGCTTTGATAGTAAGGTAAATGTCAAAAAGTTTATTTAATTAAATTTATTAAATTTCATTTTGAAATGCAAGATTAACTAAATTAGTTGAATGATTATAATAAAACTTCAGGGTCATAGAGTTCACCCTACATCCAGTGCTCCTCCACCTCCATAATACATAATGATTTCAAGTGCAAAGGTATATAATTAGTAAAGAATTATAAATATTATTTGTGAATAATTTAACCTTATATGAATGGTATTCTTATAACTCACTTTGGATGTTGAATAGGTTAATTTTGGAAATTTCATGTCAACACTTGGCAGTGGAGGTGCTCATCGAACTCACTCAAGTAATACAAAGATTTTTTTTAATTTTTAAAATGTATTTAGCAATTCAATGATGTTTAATGACTCAAATATTGTACATATTTTATAAGTATTCTTTTCACTTTTAAATTATTTTTACTTATGTTTGCTATGTACTTCATAATCTATGAATATTATTTGATCCTATTATTGACCTCCAAAAATATAGGCTTGTGGTGTCAATTAATTTTCCACCTTCTTGTGGTTGGTGTTATTAATAGAGAATTTTATATTTTTGAATCAAAGAGAATATTTTTATTTGAGTGGTTGAGTGAATATCCAACTCGTTTAGGTATTCTTAATTCATTTCTAGTCCACCATGATTAGAAAATTTAATTTTATTTCCAAGGCTCTCCATCTTGGTTGCCCACTCCATTGTTCCTTTCACTTGTAATTGGGTTAGAATTTTTCCAAATTATAATCATAGCTTCGTTAGTGTAATGATGTTGGTTTGATCCTAATCAAGTTCAACTAGGTCCTAAGAGGTGCTTAGAAACCCATTTTGGGATGGTACATAGGTATTAATAGGTTTTTAGGTCTTGTGTCTCCTGGTCTTATTCATCATTACATACCTCTTTTTATGATGAAAGTATTTATCAAACTAAAAAAAAATCCTAAGAAGCTCACATATGTGGATCTACAACATTTTATCCTCTAAATAGTCAGTTTCATTAAATTTTTAACTTATACACAAATATAGGAAGGAAGTATAGGTGCCTAAATGTGGATATGTGTCCTTTAAGAAAAATGTAATTATACATACAAGGCTCTTAAGCCACTTATTTTATTAAATGATGAGGATTTTTTCCTCATATTATCATCAAAATAGAGACCCCTTTATAGCTTGATATTTTGAGTGAGTTGTACCATATTTTAATTTTTCATCTTCTCATAATGGATTAGATCCTGGTTGGTGAGTTGAGTTGATCTTTATGGGTCCTTGTTGACTTACATGTTCTAGATGTCTTCCTATGCTAATATATATTTTATTTGGAATCAATTTGATGTTTTATCATTCACTTGATAGCTTATGACATGATATTAATTTGAGGAGTCTTATATCTAGAATTACTTCATTGCTCCATTTGACTTCTTGTCTTACATGGAGATGATCACACACTATAGTCATTTTAACAAGAATATTTGACTCCACATTAAGAAAATTTGATGATTGGAATTATTTAGTCTTGGAAACCACAAGGAATCCTTTAATTTTAGGCCACTTGATATGGTAATGCTTGAATATATATATATATATATATATATATATATATATATATATATATATATAAGAATTTGAGGTTATGGTTTTTTCATTAGATGATATTACTATTGACTTGATGTGTTTGTGATGTTTTTCCTTGATGAAAAAACTGGTTCTTATAATGGTGTTCTTTGATTAAACTTTGATTAACATTAACATATTACATGATGTGCAGATTTGGTTTTGGAGATGCTCAATGTGCAGAATTGGTTTTGAGGATGCTAATTGGTTGGTTGGCATATGATGCAAGCTGCGTTCTCTCATTGATTGTTAGGATTGATTGGTTCCCATACTATGCAGATGGTGTATTCACTTGTTTTGTGTCATTAATATCACACACACAGTTTATACAGTTGGGATTGTCTAATCTTGGCATCATATGATTTGGTTCAATTTGTATTATGACTTCCTTGGTTCTATCTACATCATTTTAATGAGCCACATGATGTTCAATTTTGGAACTACTCTACATGATATTCTTTCAATATTTATGATTATGTTGCACTGATAGTGTTGATAAGGCATTCTATAGGTTATTTAGAATTGTTCATTTTTAGTATCATTTGAAGGCTTCATTTGAGGTCACATGTCACAAGTTATTTGATCATATTTTGATTGATCATTTGCAGGTGACTAAGGTCATTTGGTCTTTCTTGTTACATTTTAATGTGTTTTATTATGCACATTTCTATTGCATATCTCATGGCATTTTGACTTGACAATATCATTGTGCCAATGGTTCTTTGATTTCTCTACATGGGCATTATAAGGTGACTTCTCTATACGGGCCTTGCTATGATAATCAACATTGAAATGTTCATAAGTATCTTCATTGATTATTTAATGTGGCATATAATATAAACCTTAATTGGTTTCTTCCATCACATTTGTGGTTATTTCATTTCACATTGGATTTATATTTGTAAAAGTCATATGGCAGTGACATTAATAAGATTTTGGGCTCATCCTAACAAGGATTCAATTTGTCTTGATTGGTCAAATATGACTTCAGGCAGCTTGTTTAGTATTTTTTATTTGAGCATAATGCATAAGGGCTTAATCACATTGCATTGGAGGTGATTACACTATGTCTTTCATAGGTCAACACTCCATGTAAAAAGCTTGTGTTTAGTTTATACTCTTAATGAGTATCGAAGCATGTGATAAATGCATTTATTGAATTTCAATGAAACATTTTTTTTTTAAAAGCCTTAGCAATGATCTTAAGGATCATTGTTTTTGAGTCTAAATCAGGCTACATGGGACTTCTATTAAGCAAAGAAAAAAATCCCCTGTCGGGCATACTAGACTTTGAGGAGTTGGGCTTATTAGATGTTAAACTTCTTTTTGAAAAGCTTTGGTAAAGGGGTATTATGAGACTTTACTATTTTTTATTATTACCCTACATTGTCAGTGAATAGTTGGAATGTTTTTTCAGCATTGAAGACTTAGTCATCGGACTCTAAAGCATTATGATGGTTCATTAATCATTATGTTTGACTTGCATTAGACTTCAAATCATCATTTTTTTTCATAAAGTCTTCGATAGTCTTGAAGGAAAGAAATTTAGGGAAATATTATTGTTGAAGGGTTTGGAACCCTAGTCGCCATGAGAATGTTGTATTCACAGTTGAAATCTATTTCTTTTTGGCTGACACTAAAGGAGTTAGATGAGTTTGTTACAAGTATGGACAACATATCACGAGTCATCACGGACTTGGTAGTTGATAATGTCTTCTTCAGCTATGCAATTGTGGTTGTCTCCATTGGTCTGGTATTTTTTTTATTTCTTCATTGCTTAAACAGGTAAAGGGTTAATTTATCTTGAAGAAAAACAATTATTGCAATTAGTTTTTGATGAAGATTCATGAAAGTATATAAATAGTGTGGTTGATCACTGTTTGTGTGTGTGGGTATTTTTGAAGGATTAATGCAAAAAATTCTAGAATGAAAATCTTTTAAATATGATGTAGAGTATATAACTGATATGTCTTGAATTTTAGATATTCTAGATTGAATCTTTAGGATATTTGGTGTATTAGTATGGAAGGCTTGAGTGAGAAGAATATGAAGCTTCCGACACATTGTTTAAAGATTGTACTGCATTGAAAATCTTTATTGTGATTCTCATATTATTGTATATCAGAAAGATGTTGTCATTCTCATACAACATTCTTCAATGTGCTTAAAAAGGATATTCATAGTCTTCTATTGAAATTCTACGGTTGCAAAATCTGCACTTCTAGGGTTTTGATGGGTATGTGCAAGATCATCAAGGAACAAACAGGCCCTTAAGTGGAAATGTTTTTAGAAAAATCAGAGTTAGGAAACTTGACGTAAAAATTTGAATAAGTTATCTACATTATTTCAAAAATATGTAAGAATAAAATCTATAGAAAATTGAATGTAGTTTATAAACTAATAGGTTTGTTTAAAAAAAAAATCTATTTGGTGAAAATTTGAAATTTCAATGCAATAGTGCTTAAATTTCAGGGAAAAATATAAGTAGGTGTCTATCTAACCACCCTAACCACAATAAAATGATAATATTTTTTTTATAAGATTTTAGATATAAGTAGAGAACGCATGTCCCAATGTGATGCATATTTTTTGGTATTTTTTTCCAAGTAAATAATTAATTGTGAATTTTTTATTACAACTTTTAAAAAATATAAAAACTCGTATGTCTGACCACCTTAACTTGGTCAAAACTTCATGAAATTCAATTTTTCTTTTTTTAATCCTATATTATGTGAAGCATAGAATGTGACACATGTTTTGGATTCAAAAAATATGATATCGTTTGAAAGCTATAGATGTTTTTCAATCAGCCTATCAATGAAGACTTTAGTTGTAATTCAAATAGAAAATGAATAATAATTACTTATTAAATTCAAAGTAAAGCATAATTTATATTGGTAGAAAGCTGAGAATATCCTTTTAAAACCCTTTTTGTTTCATCAATTTTGGGTTAAAAAAAAGTCATAAGCCACATACCCATCATATTGCCACTTTTTGGCCCATCATGATCCTGCACATACCCTAATAGATACTATAATTGAGTTGCATTCTAATGAAGTTGGTGCTTTGAATTTGTAATTGATTGGTGCTCCTTGGAATGGGTGTTTCTAAATTTGTAAGGGGTTGGTGCTCCTAGAGTAGGTACTCTAAATTTTTCCTGTAAGGCATTATAAACAATGATTTTATATAAGCCAATGAGGCATCATTTTGGAGTGGTTTTTCTATCCCAAGAGGGTTTTCAATTTTTCAAATTCATGGTCTTATAGTGTCATTTATTTGTTATGATAATGCGGCTAGATTGTGATGTTTTTCTTTATTAGTTCATAGTTGAATGATTGTCTTTCATTTTTGCAAATGTTTATATTGAAGTTGTACTATTAACATTATGAACTTTCATTCAAGAGAAAGCACAAATATTTCATTTAAGTCTATTGATACCAATGTCTTATTCATATGCTTAGTTGATACACAAGCCATGTCTGCTTCACAAATTGTCATTTATTTAAAAGTGAACATTGAACTCAAAAATTTTGAATTTCATAAATCACTAATTCACTCCCCCCCTCTCAATGATTTCAATATTCCAACAATTGGTATCAAAGTGTAGGGTCCTCATATAGGTCTAATCAACCTAGGATTGATTCTAGTCTTGTAAGTTTGTCAAATATGTCACAAGTTTGAGAAGGTATTTCTGCTTGATGGTACGGTTTATGTTTTTTATGGAAACATATCTGATTTTGATTGATGTTCGTGTAAAGAGCTAGACCCTTGCATAAGCCTAACCAATTTAAGGAATTTTTGATAAGAAGAGTACTATGGGTAAGTGAAAAAGAAACAAAAGTCAGAAGAAAAACACTAGTGTCAAGTCTAGTGAAGTAGCACCCTTTCCAATTAATACTAAATGTGATCCTATAGTTGGAGAAGACGAAGTTCACTTAGTAAGTGAAAAGGAATATGAAGGTGATAAATTTGAGGTTGATTTGGAGGAAGAGTTGCTTGCTACCTTAGATGAACTTAAGAGGCTTATAAAAGAAAATTAGGATCTTAAGGTACGCCTACAAGAAAGTGTCAATGTTAATAAAGTTGTAATACAAGATCATAATAATGATAAAAAGAATATTGAATTTCTGAAAGCTCAAATGGTTGATAGAAAAAAGACTGAAGAGGGATTGGAAGCCAAGTTAAAAGACAAGTATGAATTATGTAATCAACTAGAAAATAAGGTAAATTCATTGAAGAAATGTTCAGATAATGATTATGTGTTAAAAGAACTAACTCTTAAAGATGATATGTTTATGAGTCAAAAAATTAAAATTGAAGAATGTAAGAGGATAGCAGATGTTGTAAGGTTAGATTTGGAGGTTAAAAATATTGAATGTCTAAAACTTGAAGGAGAAGTAGTTAAATTAAGGAAAGAGCTTGAAAGTGTCAAGGTTCAACTAGGTAAAAGTCAAAAATTTGATTGTAGCACTAATTTATTGAATGGGATGATTGGCAGAAAAAAAGCATTTCAAGAATCCTATAGGAGTGGGATATGAAGTTGGACAAAGCTCTACAGAAGAATCTAAACATGAGACATTTTTTGATACTGCAAATGGAAAGAAGTTTACAGCCAAGAAAACACAAAGAGTGAAGGTTGATATTGGTCACCATATTGGTGTTGCTCAGATGAAAAATAAATGGGTTGATGAAGGATAAAAATATCATCAAGACCTCTATTTATTAGGTATAACCACTCTCAATTTCATGGATATTGCTATTGTTGGCATGCTTATGGTCATAAAGCAAGAAATTGTAGGAGGTATGGAAGATATGATAAGAGAAATTTTGGAGTGTCAAGAATGTACAATTTCTTTACTCCTCAAATTAGTTACAATAACACATGCTTTAAGTGTCATAAATTTGGGCATAAGGCACAATAGTGTAGGATTAAGTTGAAGGAATCATTTAAAAATAACAATGTAGACGCATTGACCAAGGAAAAGAAAGGCCCCATACAGGTCTGGAGAAGAAAGCACAAAAAGGAGAAGGAATGACTTAGTCTTGTGTGTGACGCACAAGGATCATTTCTCAGCATTTAATGGTTGTTTGGTTTTAGGGGAAGTAATCCAAACTTTTATTTTCTATCCCCAAGAAGTATTAGAATGTAGTGGAACCATTTTTTGAAGTTTTGGTGTAGTTTGTCTGCTTCATGGACCAAGTGAAAAATAGTGGTATATCTGTGGTCAGCAATATTTTATAAAAAAGAAATTGGATTGTGTTTGAGATGAGATATTGTTTGCTCTTATTTTGATAGTTTATAGAAGCATTACTAGATCAAGGTTTGTGAATGCTACTTTCTTTGTGATTGTTGCTGCAATCATTTGATGACTCTTTAGTACATGATTGAAAATATACATGATAGTATTCCTCATGATTCTCATGCAAATATTCATGTCATAAATGGATCTCAGAGCATCAAGGATGTCATTATGTTTTGGTAGGATAACTTTGGAAAAAGTACTAGAATATGTGTAGCAATCAACATAACAGTAGATTTATGATTTTTATTGGATATGTATTCATCACACTTTGATAAGTTATTGTACACAGTAGTCAAAATCAGACAATAAATTTCATTTCATTTGATAGTGTGGATGTTTCATTTCTTGGAATGCATTCTACAATAACATGATCATAACAAGACTAGGTGTGAAGTTTTTGGATAACTTGATTTATGTTCTCAATAAGTTGCATACCTAGTAAATTTTTTGATGGTAATTTCACGGTTGAATGTAAAGGGACACAAATTTTATGGTGCATATTATAAGTAGCTCAAAATTTCATATTGCAAGGTGGAATTTGAATTTGGTATGTCAATGATAGTCATATATGAGAAAGTAGTAAAGAGCCTTGGTTCAATTATGTGTCTCATGTTTGATATTTGGTATCTTCCTTGAAGCATGATAAACAAATTATAAAACAATATGCTTCTTTGGTCATGAGTCCTTAGTCACATAAGATAATGATTCATTATAGCTATTAACAGTGGTGTGTTGGTTGTTGACAACATTTTTGTTCAAATGAAAGTGTATAAATCTTGGTATTCAATGGATGGTTTATGAACATGTGACGTCGATATTTTTTCCATTCATGGTAAGTAATGATATTGGAACAGAAATTTTATATCATAAGCATCTACTTATCACTGCATAGACTTTGTTAAGTAACCTATTCTGATAACAACATATTGTTGGTATATTATCCAACGGTTTCCATGTTTGATGTTATGAAACTACATAAGCATGGAAATGGAGATGTGTGTGTGAGGCACACAAGTATTGAAGACTAGACACCTTGCATTGGATCTAGTATACATTGTATTTAGGTTCATGACAACAAGATATATTTATTCTATTTAACAATGTAATTTCTTGTTACTAGTTGCTTTCTTGGGGTCAATAATGTTCTGTATGATCATTTCAGTGTTTTCCTAAGTCTGTCTTTCAAAGATTTGTATTTTGGTAAGAAATATTTAATGGTTCAAGACTATGGACTCAGTGGATTATATAGTTACATAGTGTAAAAAATTGGACAATTTTTTTTTTAATTAAATTGTGGTAGTCATGCTTATCATTTGTCGTAAGTTATGGTTTTTGAAGCAATGAATCTTAACCATTACAATGATGTCCTTAAGGATTTATAGTGGTGTTGTTTTTTACATACACAGTAAAATGGTTTTTGGAACCTTGCTCTAGGGTGGTCCTTGGACTTTGTTTGATGATAATATATCACAAAAGTTGCTTGCTGGTATATGAAAACAATAGAGTCTTGGAGAACTTTCAATGTTACTTGTAGTCAATGAATATCCTACTTCCTAGTGATAATGGTCCTTTCTTGTAACTTCTTTGACGTTATTATCAAAAGATGAGAAGAGCTCAATTGTTAGATATGGTCTTAATGATGATTTGTGAAAGGTTACTTGAACATTACTGTGGCTTTGACCAAATGTTACTTGCAAGGGAAATCTTTGTGACAAAAGGAAAGATGAAACATTGATATTGGTTAACAGTACTTTGTTTTCTAATATTGATACAAAAGGATAGTTAGCCTTGGTTTGAGTTTTGGATATGGATCTTTGAAAGGTTTCTTGGATAGTAGCAATACAGTGGAAGAGTTTTTTTGATCTATCAATGAAATTGCATATCATGAATCTCTCTCAGATCTTTTCATGCTTAATCTTACCCGTACTGATGTTGTTGGTCATATTGGTAGGTTATGTGCATGGCTCAATGACACTTTAGTGTTGTGGTTTAGAGGGAGAAATGATACTTGGTGAACATTTTTTATGTAGTTGATTACTGTGTTGGCTGGTTTCAGTTGTTTATATGCATGGCATCTCACATTCTCCTCTTTCATCCTTTGGCATTGAGGCAAAAAGGGGCAGAGAAAGTTTGTTTTTCCATCAAGGACAAAGGGGGAGTTTTTTAACTTGATGTGTTTGTGATTTTTGTCCTTGATGATAAAATTGGTTCTTATAATTGTGGTATTTGATTAATCTTTGATTAACATTGACAAATTACATGATGTGCAAATTTGGTTTCAAAGATGCTCAATGTGCATAATTGGTTTCAAGGATGTTGATTGGTTGGTTAGCATATGATGCAAGATGCATTCTCTCATTGATTGTTAGGATTGATTGGTTCCCATGATATGCAGATGGTGTATTCACTTGTTTTGTGTCATTAATATCATGCACATATTTTATATAGTTTGGATGGTCTAATCTTGGTGTCATATGATTTGGTTCAATTTGTATTATGATTTCCTTAGCTCTATCTACATAATTTTAATGAGCTACATAATGTTTTTTTTGGATGTACTCTACATGATATTCTTTTAGTGTTTATGATTATGTTGGATTGACAATGTTGATAAGGCATTGTATAGGTAATTTAGAATTGATCATTTTCAAGATCATTTGAAGGATCCATTTGAGGTTGCATGTCATAGGTTATTTGATTATATTCTGATTGATCATTTGCAGGTGACTAAGGTCATTTGGTCTTTCTTTTTACATTTTAATGTGTTTGATTATGCACATTTCTACTACATATCTCATGGCATTTTGACTTGACAATATCATTGTGCTAATGGTTCTATGATTTCTCTACATGGGCATTATAAGGTGACTTCTCTATACGGGCCTTGCTATGATAATCAACATTGAAGTGTTCATAAGCATCTTGATTGATTATTTAATGTGGCATATAATATGAACCTTAATTGGTTTTTTTCATCACATTGGTGGTTATTTCATTTCACATTGGATTTATATTTGTAAAAGTCATATGGCAGTGATATTAATAAGATTTTGGGCTCATCCTAACAAGGATTCAGTTTGTCTTGATTGGTCATATATGACTTCGGGCAGCTTGTTTAGTATTTTTTATTTGAGCACAATGCATAAGTGCTTAATCACATTGCATCGGAGGTGATTAGACTATGTCTTTCACTGATCAACACTCCATGCAAAAATCTTTTGTTTAGTTTATACTCTTAATGAGTATCGAAGCATGTGATAAAGGCATTTGTTGAATGTCAATGAAACATTTTTAAAAAAAAAAGCCTTAGCAATGATATTAAGGATCATTGTTTTTGAGTCTAAATCGGGTTGCATTGGACTTCTATTAAGCAAAGAAAAAAAGCCCCTGTCAGGCATACTAGACTTTGAGGAGTCAAGCTTATTAAAGGTTAAAGTTCTTTTTGGAAAGCTTTGGTAAAGTGATATTATGAGACTTTACTATTTTTTATTATGACTTGGCATTGTCAGTGAACAATTGGAATGTTTTTCTGGCATTGAAGACTTAGTCATTGGAATCTAAAGCATTATGATGGTTCATTAATCATTGTGTTTGAATTGCATCGGACTTCAAATCATCATTATTTTTCATAAAGTCTTCAACAGTCTTCAAGGAAAGAAATTTAGGGCAATATTATTGTTGAAGGGTTTGGAACCCTAGCTGCCATGAGAATTTTGTGTTCATAGTTGAAATCTATTTCTATTTGGCCGACACTAAAGGAGTTAGATGAGTTTACTACAAGCATGGACAACAAATCATGAGTCAGCAAGGACTTGGTAGTTGATAATGGCTTCTTCAACTATGTAGTTGTGGTTGTCTCCATCGGTCTAGTATTTGTTTGATTTCTTCATTGCTTAAACAGGTAAAGGGTTAATGTATCTTGAAGCAAAACAATTATTGCAATCAATTTTCGATGAAGATTCATGATAGTATATAAACAGTGTGGTTGATCACTATTTGTGTGTGTGGATATTTTTGAAGGATTAAAATGTACAAAATTAAAGAATGAAAATCTTGAAAATATGATGTAGAGTATTTAATTGGTATGTCTTGTATTTTAGAGATTCTAGATTGAATCTTTAGGATGTTTGATGTATTATTATGGAAGGCTTCAGTGACAAGAATATGAAGCTTTAGACACATTGTGTAAAGATTGTACTGCATTGAAAATATTTATTGTGATTCTCATATTATTGTATTTCAAGAAGATGTCATCATTCTCATACAACATTCTTCAATGCACGCTTAAAGAGGATATTCATAGTCTTCTATTGAAATTCTAGGGCTAGAAAATTTTCCCTTCTAAGGTTTTGATAGAATATTGTAATTGTATTGCATTGTAATGAAGTTGGTACTATAAATTTCTAAGGATTTGGTGCTCCTTGGAATGGGTGTTCCTAAATTTTTATGGGGTTGGTGCTCCTAGAGTGGGTGCTCTAAATTCTACCTGTAAGGAATTGTAAACAATGGTTTTATGTAAGCTAGTAAGGCATCATTTTGGAGTGGTTTTTCTACCCCAAGAGGTTTTTCCACTTGTCAAATTCATGGTCTTATAGTGTCATTTCTTTGTTATGATAATGTGGCTAGATTGTGACATTTTTCCAAGTTATCAGTTCATAGTTGAATGATTGTCTTTTATTTCTACAAATGTTTATACTAAAGTTGTCCTGTTAATGTTATGAACTTTCATTCAAGAGAAAGCACAAGTAGTTAATTTAAGTGTATTGATACCAATGTCTTATTCATATGCTTAGTTGATACACAATCCATGTCTACTTCACAAATGTCATTTGTTTTCTTGGTTTAAAAGTGAACACTAAACTCAAAAAAATTGTGACTTCCATAAATCATTGATTCACCCCCCCTCTTAGTGATTTTAGTCTTCCAACAATTAGCGACCTTTTTTAGTGATATCAAATGCTTAAATATGAGCACTATCATGCTTTTTCATGTCTTGGGATGGAATATATATTCTATGTAGAACATTGATAATGGTTAAGTCAAGGGTCTTTATCATTGTTGGATGGTTTAAAACCTTTACATATTTATGTAAAAATTCAAAATCAGGTAATACAAAGAACTTTTACTTAAGTGTTTCTGGTAATTGAATATTGTTGTTTCATTTTTAGATTATGCAAGTAGACACTCCTCTTAATATTCATATGAAAATGGAGCATGGTGTTGCTACAATAGTAGTGATTTTTATGCCTTTGATAGAGGTATGATGTAGATTAGTAAATTTCACATTATATTTGTTGTTTTATCTATCTATTATTAAAAAATTAAATGATATTCATTTGTAATTTAATTGTTATCTAGATGGTTTCCATAGGGCTTTGCAACCCCAAATCATGAGTGTTCCCTTGTTGTGGATGAACATAGTGATTGTTTGTATGTGGTAAGTGATTATTTTGTTATGTCATTCTATAATTTAATTTCTATACATCTATAATTTTTATTGTATTAAGTGGGGTTCTAAGAATCTTTAAATAGGAGGTTGCATGAATGAATTTGAAGGAGACCACCATCCATCCCCTCAAAAGTAAAATGAATCTTGTGATTTGTTTCCTTCGCCTAGAGGGAAATGACTATGTATTAGAGTCCTTTGTTGTATGCCTACATGGAATTTTTGAATATATATTTTGTATTGCATGAATGTGCAATAATAATTTAATTAATTAATAAAACTATTATTCCACCTCACCTAGATGACTACCTAGTCTAATAAGTTCACTAAAACTTAATTCACTCAAACTTACTCCTAGTCACACCCATCAATCAAATCAACATCACTCATCCATGCAATAATTAACTCCCCTTAATTCTCTCATGCAACTAGTTAAATGATCAATAAGATATGTTAACTTCCTAGTTAATTTGAGTTGAGGATTAATAATTATTTTAATTAAAATGAAAAAACTCTCAATTATCTCATGATTGCAATATCTCCCCATTAATTCCCCAAATCATGGACCAAATATAAGATTCTATATAGAATCTTAGCCCTTCATCAAATTCTCTTGCAATTCTATAAAGAAAACTTATATCTCATCATCAGAAAAAGGGTATTCAATTTTAAATTTAAATTCTATCATTTTTTCATCTAAAGAATGATAGAATTATATCAATGAATGAAGTACCCACATCACAATGAGGTAAGATTTAGACTCAACTCAATTTGAGATTTGTATTGAAATTTTTGAGTGTTAAAATGGTTTAATTTTAATATTATTTTTCTTATTTCATTTTGCATGCATACATTTTGATGAACCTGATGTGAACTTATAGATCTAACACTTGTACCTATGAGATTTTATTAGTTTAATCATGTAGGTGAGTACTTTTGTAAAGGGGTCTTGGAGATCAAATTTTTATAGGATTCTCATATCCTAAAATGAATTTTATGGTTGTATTTTGGGAGGGTTAAGAGATGAATTTTGACATATAAACTGTTATATTTTTATCACATTCATATTTCACAAATTTATGTAAGGTACCAAAGATGCTAGTATCAAATTTTGTATGATCATACAAAAATCCATATAGGAAACACCTCATTTTATAGTGTTTCACATTTTTTTCTTGATTTTTTATGTGGAGATGTATTTGTTAGTGTGAATAATTAATCTATTCACTATATTAAGTGTACTTAATTATATTGATGAGGTTAGACAACTTCTTGTCTAACCGAATGTGCAACCTTTAAGCCTCTAGAGTTACCAAGTTATTTGGTAAACCTCATTTTCTACCTTTTTGAGGTTGGAAGCATTTCCATATCACCTCAAAAGTCATTCAACACTTGGCACACAAGGTTGATGACTTGGCCATAGAGGTTGTTTTTTTGTACACTCCAAGTGATCCTAAGGTTGAAACCTATAGGACACTTGTCTTCTCATTTGTGCCACTTCATGGGGCATTTTTCAATCCACCTCATAGGTGGATTGCCTCTTCCTTGCCTATATAGGAAAGCTCATATTGTAATAAAACTAACTCTTTCATCAATATCATTTTGATAATGGAAGATTAGACATATTGTTTGCAACTGTATCTTTGTGGAAACACAATATTTTTACTATCACGATCTTGGATGAAAATACTAACATGATTTTAGAGATCATGATTTTTTCAATGTGGTAGCATTGACAAGGTAGTGAGCTCACTACCTTTTCAATGTCATAACATTGACAAGGTTGTGATTTGTTTGAAAAAATGCCTCAAAGAAATGGGGTCTCATGGTGATGTCATAGTGTGCATCGCTAGGAGACCCTGTTTCTTTGAGGCACTGTTTCAAATAGCTCACTACCTTGTCAATGTTATGAAATTGAAAAGGTAGTGAGCTATTTGAAAAAATGCCCCAAAGAAATGGGGTACATCACCAAGAGACCCTATTTCTTTGAGGATTGTTTTCAAACATCTTGCTACCTTGTCAATGTTGTTTGACAAGGTAGTGGGATGTTTGAAAATTTTCCTCAAAGAAATGGGGTCTCCTAGTGATGTACCCCATTTATTTGGGGCATTTTTTCAAATAGCACACTACCTTGTCAATGTGGTAGCATTGACAAGGTAGTCAGATGTTGTAATCCCAATAATACCTCATTTTTTCAAACATCTCACTACCTTGTCAATACTACCACATTAACAAGGTAGTGAGCTCATAGAAATGGGGTTTCTTGGTGATTTCATACCCCATTCATACCCCATTCCAAGGTCCCCTTTCTGCTATGTCTAAAATCCTAAAACATGTGCTTTCGACCAAACTATGGATGCATGGAAAAAAATATCAAAGAATAATAGTAAGCAAAAGCATAGACAAGGCATTGAGCTTTTTGGAAAAATGCCTCAAATAAATGTGGTCTCATGGTGATGTCCATCACCATGAGACTAAATATCTTTGAGGATTTTTTTTAAATATCTCATTGCCTTGTCTATGCTACCATATTTTCCATACATTTTCCATTTTGTGCATATCTTACAATTATTCCAATCCTTGACATATCTGTTTGATGCATTTTGTCAAATAATTCACATGCCTTGTCCATTCCTTATCCATGATTCCCAATAAATACAAGTAAGTGCCCCTTATCTTGGTCTTATTGTGTCATTTCATATCACCTAGAATGCTAGAAAGTTGAAATATTAAGTTTTAGCTATTTCTCTTTACCTAATTGAAATCTTTATTTCAGAATTTAATGATGACAATTATCATGTTTTTATTTGTTTGCAATCTAGATATTATTCTAAAAATGTTGGACAGTAATTGCATGCAATGCAACTAGAAAATCATCGAGGGGGATGAGCCTCTCTCAGAAAATGATTTTATTTAATTTACTATAGATTTCAAGTAGGTTAAAATATCATATAATCACTTTTCCTTGATAATTACAATTAAATTATTGAGTTTTAAAATCTTTCAACTAATAACTAGATTAACTTGATTTTAATTTATAGAAGTAGATGTAATTCATGCTATACATTTGTGAATTTCACATTGGTTAAAGCTACATGGAATTTCTATAAATAATTCCACAAGAATCATGGGCTAAATTTAATTCCAAAAAGATTTGTGAAGTTACATATGCCAAAGTCCAAGTAATGTGTGATCTCTACCAAGGCTTCATATATATATATATATATATATATATATATATATATATATATATATATATATATATATGTTTGCTTCACAACACTTAATCTTTTATTATGTCTATGAATCATCTACATTGCAACACTAACCTAATACAAGTAGAAAGAACATACATTGGTATACCCTTTCACACTATTGTTGATGATTTGATGATAGGGTTGTCGTCTCCTAGAAGACCACTTTCAAAACACCAGGCTTGATTGTGATACAGATAACCAAAGTGCTATTTATTGATCATGTACATAATAAAAGTTGAATTTTAGAATTAGATTTAAATTTTATTTAGAGATCCCTTAGATTTAGATTTATAAAAGGGAAAAAGATAGACTAATATATGCATGATAGAATAAGATTGCACACACTTTCTATGATAGGGAAGAAAATATTTTCTTTTTAATTTAAAACTTTGGTCATATTGTTGTAATTATATTGTTATAATGTGCTTAACATGTTTGGGAATATAAACATACTATATCTTGAACATTTAATCCAACCTTTCTTGTTAAGATTGGGCTTATTTACCTTGCTTGTACATTGCTTGTGAGGATTAGGCTTATTTACCTTAAAATGAGCCCATTGAGAGTAAATTTCATATATCCCTCAACAATATATCCCTTCTCCTCATATCTCAACACCTCATATCCAAATATCCTTAACCACCCTTCATAACAGGAAATGGGAAAATGACAATGCATAACTAGAGGTACAAGTAGTAGAATGTATGAAATGAAAGAGGGAATCTTCGCTTGAGAAGTTGAGGAAGGTGCGTGTGCAGTGTGTGCAATGGGAAAATGACAATGAAAAATTGGAGATGGAAAGTACTAGAATGTATGAAATAAAAAGGAATCTTCTCTAGAAAGACTTGAAAAGAAGCAGAAAAAAGTGAATGAGATAGATAATTTTTTGAATGAAGAGATCCTTCCTACTCTTCAGAAGTTTCAAGGAAGGTGCATGTGCAATATGTGGAATGGTAAAATGGAAATGGAGAAGTGGAAAACCTCAAGAGGTTTTATATTTGGTAAGAATTTGTGCATGAAAAGAAAGTGAAAGATGATACTTTTGGAAAAGAATCTATGGATTTGAACAAATGAACTCAAATATTCTTGAACTTAAGACTTCCATGGAGAAAATACAACTAGAAATAGATGATAAGGAAGAAGTGTTGATGATGAAGTAGTTGATCTAAAGCTCAAAGTAAAAGATATGAAAAAGAAGTTAGAAGATCATGAAAGGAATGCTACGGGGTGTTAATAGGTAAGAACAGTAGAGATGATGAAAAATGTGTGGATGGTCAAGTTGCAGTTGCAAAGCAATAGTTGCAAGTGTTGAAATTGAAACAAAACAACTAAAGACTAAAATTAATCTCTTAGAAAAGGAATTAAAAGATAAGAAGAATATTTTATCGTCAATGAAATTTGGAGGTTAGTTTTCAATTGATGTAAAATGGTTCAAATGCATGTAGTGTAAAGTTGCAAGGTGGTGTAAATTTTGTTTTGTTCGCCGTTTGACCAAACCAACTCTTTCAACATGTCTGGATCGGTGGGTTTATGCTAGACAATGTCTTGTTTCACACCCAAACATGTTGAAACAGTATGAGCTATATTGTATCAATGAAGTCTCTTAAAAGACCAAAGTGCAAAAGGGTAGCAAACTTTGACACACGATTACTGAGAAGCTGTGGCACTTAGAATTTTTTTTTCTAAGGCTATGAGATCACTTAGGGCCCCTATACAATAAAATATCTCAATTTTTGATATCTCTAAACCATTTTCCCGTGGTGAAGAGTTTTCAGTTTATGGAAAACCGGTCAATTACATGTAGTGTCAAGTTGCAAAGTGGTGTAACTTTTTCATTGTTCATCATATGATCAAAATACAAATTCCAACACATCTAGATGGGTGGGCTTATGGTAGGAAAGGTCCTTGTTTACACCCAAACATGTCAAAATAGTCTAAGCTACATTGTACTAGTGAAGTCTCTTTAGAGACCAAATTGCAAAGGGGCAATAAACTTTGACGAGTAATTACTCAGAAACCGTGGAACTTAGAAACATTCTATCTAGGGATATGGGATCATGTAGGGCCCCTCTACAATAAACTCTCTCGGATTTTGATAGCTCCAAGTCATTTTCCTGTGGTGAAGATTTTTCATTGGATGGAAAACGGGTCAATTGCATGTAGTGTAAAGTTGCAAAGTGTTGTAATTTTTGTTATGTTTTCCATCGAATGAAATAAATATTCCAACACATTTGGATGGGTTTCTTTATGCTAGGAAAGGTCTTGTTTGACACCGGAAAACATGTTGGAAACATGTCAAAACTATCCAAGCTACATTATATCAGTGAAGTCTCTTAAGAGACCAAAATGCAAAAGGGAAGAAAACTTTGACAAGAAATTTCTTGGGAATCATGGCACTTAGAAACATTCCATCTAATACTATGGGATCAAAAAGGGCCCTTCTATAATTACCTCTCTCATTTGTTGATAGCTACAAGTTGTTTGCTCAAGGTGAAGAGTTTTCAGTTGATGGAAAATGGCTCAATTGCATGTAGTGTAAAATTGCAAAGTGTTGTAACTTTCATTTTTTTTGTCATATGACCAAACTGACTATTCCTACACATCTAGATGGGTGGGTTTATGCTAGGAAATGTCTTTTTTACACCCAAACATGTTGAAATAGTCTGAACTACATTGTATCCGTGAAGTCTCTTAAGAGACGAAAGTGCAAAAGGGTGACAAACTTTGATGAGAGATTACTCAGAAATCGTGGCATTTAGAAACATTCCATTTGAGGCTATGCGATCACATAGGACCCCTATACAATAACATCTCTCAATTTTTGATGGATACAAGTCATTTTCTTGTGGTAAAGAGTTTCTAGTTGATGGAAAATGGGTCAATTACATTTAGTGTAAAGTTACAAAGTGGTGTAATTTTTGTTCTATTTGTCATATGATTGAACCAACTATTCCAACACATTAGAATGGGTTAGTTTATGCTACGAAAGGTATTTTTCATACCCAAAACATGATAGAATAGTCTAAGCTACATTTTATCAGTGAAGTCTCTTAAGAGACCAAAGTGCAAATGGGAAGAAAACTTTGATGAGTGATTACTATGAAATTGTGGCACTTAGAAACATTTTTTCTGAGGTTATGGGATCAAATAGGTCCCCTCTACAATAACCTCTCTCAAATTTTTATAGCTCTAAGTCATTTTCCCATGGTGAAAGTTTTTTTGATGCCCCAAAAATTGTCAAATGCATGTAGTGTAAAGTTGCAATGTAGGCTACTTTTTGTTTTGTTCTTTGTGGGGAAAAACAATTAGCGCCAACATGTCTCAGTGGGCACATCTATGCTAGGCATGGTCTTCACCCTTCATTATAAAAGGCTTGTAGTCTATTCGAAGGGTTATAACTTTTTACCTTTGAAAAGTCACAACCAAATTCATATCATCACTATTCATGAGAACCTAAATTACTTTATTTACAATATTTCCTTTAGTTATATTCTTGATTGAATTCCTTAATGATGTAAAACATGAAGTATTCATAGGAAGCATGAAGCATACAAGTGAACACATCAAGTATACATAGGAATCATGAAGCATACATGTGAATGCATGTAATACATGAAGTATACATAGTAAGTGTGAAGCATACACATGAACACATGGTGTATACATATGAAGCATGAAGTATACATAGGAAGCATGGAGCATACATTTGAACACATGAATTAATCACAAAAAGCATGAATCATACACATGAACACATGAAGGATACACATGAATTTAATCTGTGGGTGATCCCACAATAGTGGTTTACAATTTTTGGCCAAATTGGACATTGAAATTATTATTTTTAACTAAATCTTAACATTGGGGTACCTATAGTGGATAAATCGTGAGGAATTTGAAGATGATGCAAACTAGAGTCTCTCCACATTTTGTCTATAGATTCTAAAAAAATATTTTTTCAAAATTTTTGGAATCAGATTGTACTTTTTCCATCTCCCAAGAAAATTGGTTTTTTTCAGAAAACAACATTTTAAAAAAGTTATGCACACTGGTATAATGCATAACTTTTTTTCCTTGAAGGATACAATTCTAATTATTTCGAATTTAGATTTGTAACTCCAATATCTAGTTCTTCCACTTTGTTAGATAGTTTTTTATTGAATACTTTTTCTCTAATCAAGTTTCAAAGTGAAACCAATTACAATTCAGACATAGCGTGACCGTCTAATGCATAAATTTCATTGTATGTATCAATTTTTTATTTTTTATTTTTATATGAAGGACTCCGATATTTGGTGCACTCATATATTTTTCAAAAAAAATAAATCATAATTTTCTATTTTTCCACATATGCAGAATAAAGAACTTAATTTTTGGTGAGAAGCCTATATTTAATAAAACTTAAAAAACAAATAGATAATAAAACCAAAACATATTAAAATTATATTCATTGGATAGATCGTTCTAAGGGCTACCTGATACCAGTTGGGTTTGTGAAGTCTCCTCCATTTTCATTTTCAAATCTAGCTTCAAAGTGCAAAATTTTGGACAATTTTGGTGCCTAGGAGGGTGAAGGTGAAAAAAAGGTGGTTCGGTCGAATCACTGTGCGGCCAAACCAAAAAAAAATGTTTGAATGAACATAGGTTCGACCGAACATAGGTTTCGTTGAACCACTTTGAAATACAATAAAAAAAATGTACTTTAAAGGGGTTGGGTCAAACCTCGAAAATGGGCTCGGCCGAACCCCTTGACATGGATCCATTTCACCATTTATTTTCCTATTTTTTGTTTCCAATTTGGTTTTTTTTTTGTTTTCTCATTTTTTAATAGTTGTATTTTATAATATATAATATTAATATAAATCTAAATTATATTCTTTTTATTTTATAATATATAATATACTTATTATTACAATATATAATAATAATAATATAATAATATTATAATAATAATATATAATTATTATTATAATATATGATTTTTATTATTATAATATTAAAAGTATATAATTAAAAAGTATATATATTAGAAATGGTTGAAAAGAATTTTGGGATGAATTTTGGATTGGGTAGCTTAGTTGAGGGAAGGAACAATTCAAACAAAAGGTTTTTCTTTGAGATCTCATCTAACAATATTGCAATGGCACAACCTTGTTTCATTGCCTCCCAGCCAAGGTCTAATATGAAAATGAACATCTACAACTTTGTACCCAAGCTCTCCTTGACACTAGTAGGTGTTCTCTTCAACTAGAAATCATAAAAACATGGGTATTGATGTGGAAATGCATATTAATTTGATTTTCTTAGGGGAAATTTATTTGTTTATAGATATAAATAATTATATATTTATAATTGGAATTGCTAGACAGACAAGTAGCTTGGAAGGAAAAGGAGACATACTTAGCAGCAGTAGTGGAGAGTCTTAGTTTGGGATCTACAGAGAGATGAAGAGTATGAGAGTAGGTCTGGCAGTGACAAAATGGAAGGGAATGGATATGGTGATGAGCAAGAAGATAACCATCCCAAAAATAAGTGCTATCACATGCATACTCCTTAGCAAATTCAAAAATCCCATATGCACCAACTGCTGAGGACTTGTTATTGCAGAAGTTAGTGTTCAAGAGTAGCAACTACATATTGAGAATATTTGGTTGAAAGATGAGGTCTGTTTGCATAGCCTAACCAATTTAATGATGCATATTTCATATTTTTGTATTCTCAAATGCAAATTGTGGTTAAAATGATTATGAGTCACTCCTTTTTTAGCTGTACCTATTCTAATTCTAATGTATTTACATCCTACAAACCTCCTAGATTTTATTCTCTCTAGAACTTGTTTTAGTGCAATGATTTTCCCACCATGATGACATTGCTTCATATCATATACTGTATAAGATTTAGAGACCCAAAAGTTTATTTTTTTCTCATGCTTTAAACCACCTAAGCAGTAAAGTTGAATATTTGTTAGCTTTGTGCTTATGGGTTTTCTTTAACTATTCTTATGTTTTTTTCATGCCTGCATGGATTTTTTCAGCTAGAGAGAATGGCAGCTATGGCTGCAAATTTTTATAGAAGGCCCATATCATTGACTTGAGAGAGAGATATGGACCCAAAGTGGGAGAGAGAGGGAGCACGGGGGTAGGAGGGAGAGACTTGAGAGAGAGAGGGGGGAGTTGGAGAGATAAAGGGTAGAGGGTATAAGGGTAGAGGGGAGCTCGAGATAGAATTAGTGAGTGAGTGAGAGAGAGAGAGAGGGTTTGGTGGTTTGAATGAAATAGAGGACAAGGAGGAGGAAAGAGAGAGATAAAGAAGAGGGTCTGAGGAGACCAGAGGGGAGTGGAGAGGAAGGGTGGAAGGAATATGGAATGAAGGAAACGGAGAGGGAGGGAGAAGAAGAGGGGGGGGAGAGATAAAGGGAAGGAAGGAAGAGGGAGGGGGGAGAGAATGGAGAGAGGGGAGGGGTGAAGGAATGCAAACATGGGCCATGGCAATGGTTCTGAGACAGAACTGAAGGAGTGAGCGGAGAGAGAGTGTCAAGGCCAAGGCCAAAGGCAGAGGGCAGAGGGACTTTAGAGATGTGAGAGAGAGAGAGAGAGAGAGAGAGAGAGAGAGAGAGAGAGAGAGAGATGAAAAGTGGGTCTGGAGGAGACCAGGAGAGAGAGAGAGGGAGGGAGAGAGATGTGGAGGGCATAATGGTGAAGGTCTGGAAGAGGGGGAGAGGAGGAGGGGTAGTGGAGAGAGGAAGGTGGAAGGAATGGATGAGTGAGGGATGAAGGAAGGAAGGAAGGAGGGGAGTGGAGAGAGAGATAGGAAGAGTGGTCTCAGGAGGAGACAGGGGTGGAGAGACAAAGGAATGGAATGAAGGTAGAGGGAGAGAGGGGGGAGGGAGAGACCAGAGAGAGAGAGAGGGAGGGAGGGAGTGAGGGTTTAAGGGTTTAAGGCTAGTGGGGAGCTCGAGATAGGAGTGAATGAGTGAGAGAGATAAAGGGTAGAGGGTACAAGGGTTTAGGGTTTAATTTGGTTAAGGGTAGAGGGGAGAGAGGGAGTGGAGAGATAAAGGTACAAGGGTTTAGGGGAAGAGAGAGGGGTGGAGGGAGGAGAATGGAGAGAGAGGGGGGGAGGGAGATAGATAAAGGGTTTAAGGGGTTGAGGGACAAAGAGAGAGAGGAAGGTGGACAGGATGGAGTGGAGAGATAGGAAGGAAGAGGGCCCAGGGAGGGAGACCAGAGAGGGAGGAGAGAGATAAAGGAATGAATGGAAGGAGAGGGAGGGGAGGGAGGACAGGAAAGGAGAAAGAGGGAGGAGGAGTGAGGGCTTCATGGCTCATGTCAGAGGAGCCTGAGGTAGGAGTGAATGAGGAAAGAGATAGAGGTAGGAGGGTGAAGGTGGTTTAGAGTTTAACTGAAGAAGGTGGAGGGAGAGAGGAGGGAGGAGACATGGGGGGAGGAGAGATGGGACATGGAAGATTATGGTAGAGGGAGAGAGGGAGTCAAGATAGAGGGTTTAAGGGTCAAGGCCATAGGGGAATGGAAGAGAGGGGGAAGTGAGAGAGAAATAAAGGGTAGGGGGTACAATGGTTTAGGGTTTAAGGGTTAAGGGTAGAGGGGAGAGAGGGAACTTGAGGGTACATTGATTTATGTTTTAAATATGTGTGCAATAATTTTTATAATTCGATAATAGTTAATTTTAAAATTTACATAATTTCCCATGGAAGAATTTGATGGAACAAATATAAGTTGTATATAATTGTATATAACATTATTGAACTTAAGAATTACATGAAACAAATATAAGTTGTATATAATTGTATATAAGATTCTTGAACTTAATAATTTCATGAAACAAATATAAGTTGTATATAATTAAATGTGAGAGATGATGCTATCAAAGATTCTTGATCTTAAGAATTTCATGGAACAAATATGTACATATAATTTTATTTTGCGCAAAATAATTTACAACTATGTACAAGTTACTATAAGTTCTCACTTGAACATGTATAGGGTTACAAGTGAACTTGAAAATCATGGATATAATCTAAGTCAAAGATTTTGGTTCAGCCCGCTCTTCAATAACATGTAGAATTTTTTGATGATCTTCACTATCTAGTCTCCATTTTCTTTGGCCACATGCATGTGCAACTATGTGAAGATGTAGGGAATTAGCAATTATCAAGTGACTATATTGATATACCTTGTTATCAGGTTGATAGTCAACAAAATGAATCCCATGCTGAACAACTTTGACTTGTTTTAGATATGTCCCTTGCACTACACTAGAACCTGCATGGTAAACATGAACCTACTTGGTAAGACATATTAATGTGTACAACATTTTTCATGCTTAAGGTTTCTACAATATATATTTAATGTTTATAATAGTAATGCAAGCCCATGTGAACACAATGTATATATAATTTTAAATTCAAACTCACCTATGGGAAATGACATTCCATCACTTGTTTCACATTGCGTTAGCTTATTCTTCTCTTTTGTGCAATGAAATAAATAATATTTAACACCTTCGATGTTTCTAGGCTCTGCTATGACTGCAAACACATCTCCTGTACACCAAATTTACACACAAAATTTCTAAAAAAATTAGAAATGTCTCTAGACTTTAAAGATCATTAACTAGATATATATAATATATAAATTATTGAAAACTTACACATGTACCTTCTCTAACCAATCCTGATATATGGTCATAATCAATTAAAATCAAAGGAATTTCTTCAAATCTTTCTTCCTCATTTTCATCATATGTTTTTGAAACAACTAGTGGCACTGTGTCCCATTTACCAACATATGCAAGTTCTTGGTTGTTGCATGCATGATCAAAGTTTCCTGCAATGTACTCAGTGCAAAAACAAGTGTAATCCCTTGTGTGTAATGTCCATCCATGGCAACTATTTGAACTCCCAACACAATCCAAAGATCTTATTTTTTCTACCCTCTTGCATCCATGCATTGATCTTTTGTCCACACCTAGATACATGTACAATAACAAACTTATGTGAATATATATATATATATATATATATATATATATTTTAATTTAAATAAATTCAAAGATTTGAAAATGTAATTATACATACCTAATATTTCCCAAAACATTCTATGTGGAATGTGTCAGTTTGTTCTCAAAGATGTGCTGACCACATTTGATGCAAAGTGTTTCTTGCACCATTCAACAACACCATGTGGATTGTCTATACGATCTTCTATATAACTCATTTTATGTTTTCTTAAAGCTCATTTGATGCAAGCTCATGCTCCATCATTCTCACCCTTTCCATGCCCACTCTCAAAAAAACTCCAAACATGTGGTATTTTGTAGATTTTATGATATATACAAAGTGCATAGAATGGTCGTGAAGATTTGAATTGTGTCACACATCCATTTGACCATACAAAATTCTTTTCAAATTTTACACCCCTGCTTCTCAAATTCTCAAAAAAATTTATAAAACAATGTTGGAAAAAAAGCATGTCATGCTCTTTATCATCACTAATATAAAAGTGATATTCTTTCTTTATGGTTCGTTCTTCATCTGTACTCTCAATACCATCCAATTTTGATTGTGTGTGTCGATAACACACATGAACCATAATAGTTATCTACTTTGAAAAGTAATAATCTTATTGAATCTCTTTTTGATGTACGAAGTAGTAATTTTCTGCAAAGTCGACTACTGATAGAACTTTTCCAAGTGGGAAAGTATCTCTCAATGTTTGGAATTGTTGTTCTTGCCACTTATCAAAAAAGGAATGTTGTATGTATGGTTGTATCAATTTTCAAAAATATTCCATAAATTTTCCAATAGGAATTTCCTCTTCTACATAGTTCAACCTTGTGGATTATTTCCCAAAATTTGTTTGCAACTTTACATACTTGTATCTATGTGAGTAAAATATGTGAATAAGTAATAAACCACACAATGAATGAAACATTACATTAGAGAATTCAAATAAAAATCTAATTAAATTGAAACAAATTAACTCTCTAAAAATAGTACTTACCTCTTTCAATTTACTATCTTTGTTAGGTCATTATCCTCATTTCTTGAAGGAAATTTAGCCAAATTTCTACGTGTCTCACAAATTCCTTTTATGTAATTTATTTGAGCTCCATTTTCATGATCACATAAAATATACTTTATGAACAAACTTGCTTGTTTAGGAGGTGCATTTTGAAACCCACAAATTTCTTCTCTCATTTTTCGAAACACCTAATAGTAGAGATCAAATTCAATATGATAACAACAACAAGAAGTTTCAAAAAACTCGTTTATCTTCACATAATACAGCTTTAACCTTTCAATTATTGCTTTCCCAATCTTTATATGGGTATGTGCAGGATCATCATGGAAAAAATAGGCCCTTAAGTGGCAAAAAAATTAGAAAAATCAGAGTTAGGGAACTTGAGGTAAAAATTTGAATAAGTTATCTATATTATTTCAAAAATATGTAAGAATAGAATCTATAGAAAATTGAATGTAGTTTCTAAACTACTACGTTTGTTTAAAAAAAAATATATTTGGTGAAAATTTGAAATTTCAATGCAGTAGTACTTAAATTTCAAGGAAAAAATAAGAAGTAGGTGTTTGTCTGACCACCTAACCACAATAAAATGATAATATTTTTTTATAAGATTTTAGATATAAGTAGAGGACTCATGTCCCAATGTGATGCATATTTTTTGTAATTTTTTTCCAAGTAAATAATTAATTATGAATTTTTATTACAACTTTTAAAAATATAAAAAACTTGTATCTGACCACCTTAACTTGGTCAAAACTTCATGAAATTCAATTTTTCTTTTTTAATCTTATAGTATCGAAGCATAGAATATGACACGTTTTTGGATTCAAAAAATTGATAGTATTTGAAAGCTATAGATGTTTTTCAATTAGTCTATCAATCAAGACTTTAGTCATAATTTGAATAGAAAATGAATAATAATTACTTATTAAATTCAAAGTAAAGCATAATTTATATTGGTTGAAAACTGTGAATATCCTTTAAAAACCCTTTTCATTTCATCAATTTTGGGTAAAAAAAAGTCGTCAGCCACATACCCATCATCTTGCCACTTTTTGGCCCATCATGATCCTTCACATACCCATATAAGGATATGTATTACAAAAGTTCATATACATCTCAAATTGTGCTATTTCTAGCCAATGTTTGATATGATTTTCATAAATACCAGGCCTAATCCTGTGTCTCATAGCATCTCCAATATTTGATGATGGATAAGTCTAATCATGCCAAAAAATTGAGATCAAGTTCCTAACAACATCTTCAATCCTGTCAGAATGGGGAGCTCTACACATAATTACCCAATTAACTTTTGAACTCTCATCCAAAATCTTTATTTTTTCTCATATTTTATTAATGTGGTCTACTATAACCAATTTCAGCCGAAAGTGCAGACATTTTTCTTTTTCTTGCTATATCTTGATGTAGAATAGATGTCAACATCACCCTTCTTGTAGTGGCCTTATCCACTGATCGAGATCCTTTCCCAATGGAATCTAAACCCTTTTTAACATTTTGAGCAATGTACTTTTTTAATCCCATGTGTTTCTTCTTATTTGATGCCAAATGTACACCCAACAATTGTAATGACTCTTTTAGCTCATTACGAAGAAGTAAATGTGATAACAATTGGGTTTTTTCAAGTGTATCAAGATGATTGAAATGATGATTGATTATTCCATTTACAAATTTAATCATTGACCTCTTTCTCTTATTATAAGGTTGGTTGGCATAACATTTTAGCTTCTCCATATCCATTTAAAGTAAACGATCTAAATTTCTATAAGAAATTTGTTTCATCGCCTTTTCAGCTAGTTTTATATGCTCATGCATAGAAGTAGAAGGAAATTATCCTAACCCCTCTCCAACATGCATTGTTTGAATTTAGGCCTCCTCCCTATCTTCAAGGTCCATGTTTTCTTTAGTGAATTCATTTGAACCAATATCTAGATTTGGCTTGACTTCAACATGAGAACTTCCTACAGTTGAGCCCTTTCTACATGTCACAAAATATTTTGCAAAGAAAAGTGAGAGATGATTGTATATAAGTGAATTTTATGTATACAAGCAAAAAAAGTGATAAGACATGATGCTATAAGTGACAAAAGTTTTGAGCAACTAGTTTTATATGCTCATCCATACCAGTAGAAGGAAGTGATCCTGACCCCTCTCCAACAAGCATTGTTTTAACATAGGTCTCCTCCCTAACTTCAAGTTACATGTGTTCTTCAATGGATTTGTTTGATTCAATATCTAGATTTGGCTTGACTTCTGTTTGAGAATTTCCCACTTGTTTGAATTTACATGCAAGCAAAGAAAGTGAGAGACTGATTTATTTAAGTGGATTTGAAACAAATAAAATCAAATATTCTTAAACTTAATAATTCCATGGAACAAAAGCAATTGGAAATAGATGATAAGCAATTTAGGTAATGTCTATGCAAGATGACTATTTTTTAGTATTAAAGTTTCCAAGTTAAATCTAACATGGTTTTCACAAAAGGCATGCATATTTATAAGCAAAAAAAATTGAGGTGTTAATAAAAGTCCTAAACACACACTTGAGAGAGAGAGAGAGAGAGAGAAGAAACAAGCATGTACCTTGTTTCTTTTTATGATAATTTCCCAAGTTTTGTTCATGCCTCTTTTGTTCTTCTTCTTTTGACAATTTTCGTTGAGACATATTTTCTCTTTTTTCTTTGTTGTCCCATTTTCTTCTTCAAGTTAAAGATGTCTCAAAAAAAAATCCTCTAGCAACTTAGTTAAATTCTCCTCCAAATTTTTCCTTGATTAATAAAAATGAAAATTTGTCTTCTCCAATATTTTCCTCCTTGATAAATGTGCCAAAACCTTTTCTCCAAAATCTGCGAGCTCGAAGGGATATAAATATGAATTAATCTTGCAATTTGATATGGAATAATGAAAAATAAACTTGCATCTATATGCATATGGGAAAAAAATTATTCTACTGTATGGAATAACTACATCGTAGATCATTAAATGAATCAAGTACTAATCAAACAAGTTATTGCATTGTGGAGTTTTTTTTTTTAATGTATAGATATGCAACATATATCTTAGAGTAATTTTAGAATTTTGTTACTTGTCAAAAAGACAATAGAGGTATAATTTGAATTGAATTTTCTTAATGTTTCAAAGAATAAAATTTTCGTATAATTTAATAATGGTGTACATTAAGAGATTATTTATGAAATAATTTAAGATGAAAATTTTATAACTTAGAGGGAAAGTGTTTGAAGGATGGCATATAATTATAAAAGGAATGTTCCTACCTCTTCTTTATAATATATTTTATAACTCGTTTATAAAATATCATTAGTTTACTTGAGCTTGAGAGTCATTTATTTTATAATTTTGGACTTCTTACTATAAAATTCAATGGGTGTGTGTGCAAATTATTTGTTGTGGTCAACATGAATGAACTTAATTATAAAGTGGTATGTTCATTTCCTAGAATTCTACTAGAGATCAAATGTATATCATATAAGGAAATGTAAGTTCTAAGAGATCATCAAATAGGCAAATGTATGTATATTGAATATATAGAAAATGTATACATATATCATATAAACATGTAAACATAAGAAAACACATACATACATGTAAATAGATTCAATGTATAAACATGTAGCATGTTATAATCAAAGAGCTAGATGTATGTATATAAGAAAATAGCCAAATGTATGTATATAAGCAAAGATCATCAAATGTTGAACACTAAAGATCATCATATAAGCAAATACATGTAGTAAAGATCATAGATCTAGTGCAAGGCCTAATATAAATGTTGATTCCTAGTCAAACAACCATCTAAATGAGAATGGTCCTATTCTAATGGATGTGTTGAGCCTTGCAAATAAAAATGTGTACAAAATGTGTTAAATACATATAATTTATATTAAATAAATTTTATGAAAGTTATTTTTAAGAATGTACTTGTATATTTTTAAATATCTATCTAGATCTATAGATCTATGTGCATACATATGCATGTAAATATACACGTGTATATATAAAAATTTAAAACTCACATTTCCACTAGTAGTAGATTTATCCACAAAGTCATGTCGATGTACACAATATGGAGGAACAAGGCTAGGAGTGACATGAGGTATGTCCACCTACAATATATATACATATTTATCAATGCATGAATATCTAGTTAAAACTAAAATTTAAAAATAATTAAAAAGGAATTGAAACATGCACATGCACACATACATGCACATCCACTGATATCGAATGACCTAAGTCCTCTGAAATGCCTATATCCACCAAATAAACTATATGGTCAAGCGACAAACCAACATCTACATCCATCTAATCTATCCCATGTCATGCTAGAAATGATGAGTGAAGAGGAATATGCAGGTGAGATGGCATCGACAATGACAAACCAGAACCAATCAACATCTCAGTACAAACCCATAGTTCATGCGACTGTCGAATGATTTGTAGGTGGATCCTAACGTGCACTAGTGCTAGGCTAAGAGTGATGGGATCTTGGAAGTGAACGACCTCTACATCCCAAGTGCTCTTTAACATGCTATATACCAATCCCATAGTCTGATGCAATGGAGGCATATGCCTCCAAGAGGTCCTCAACTAAACAATGCAGAATCATGTGTGCAATATCTCCTGTAAGTGCATCAAGCTATGTGGGAGGAGGGATGTTCGCCACTGTATAAGGATCCATGGCGATCCACTACGCTAAAAATGGCATGGATCAAGAACCTCTAGACATCAAATACTGACCTACATGATTAGTAGATATCCCTACTAGTGGCAACTGCAATGTCATCTACAGTGTCAATTGTTTCCTTTTGGGAAGCAACGATAACCTCATCTACTATGGGGGCTAGAGCTAGGGTGAGAGTAGGAGACCTCTCACCAACCAATACCCTAAACACTAGGACTAGTCTATCTGCTCGACAATAGGTGGGCCTATTGGCAATCCTACCATGCCCCTGACCAACATATGGTGGAATGTCCATGTAGTTGACTTTGAGGCCCAAATGGACCTTAGCATACAACTGTTGAACAAAATAAAATGGAATCTAGTCATTTTTTGGGTATTGACCATGTGTTGCAAGAAATTGTGGGTAGATCAATGATGTAGTGCCCCTCTGTCTGTGATGTCCTTGTGCTGCCTCTGACTCGCTTGTAAAGTTAGTATTGATTGGCATGATTTGAATTGATTCAATTTATTCAGTTTGTGTTTTGAGGTATTAAATAAAGTAAAAGTTATAATACTTCTATGTTTTTGTCAAATAAAATATTATTAATGTTTAAAATGAATTAAATAAATCAAACTTGAATATTATAATTAAATAAAAATAAATAAAAATTAAATGATTGTGGAAGTAATGAATAATAGTATAATAAACAAAATTAAATGCAATATTATGTCAGTTTCACATAAAGATCTAATTATAGAATTTCGCATGTAAGGTTTTGTAACTGCTCAGCATAAATGTAGTTCTTAATTAAGCCTCTTTGTAACTGAAACTTGTGGGAAGAAACTACACCTATAGAGCATTTGGAAGTCAAAGAAAACTGTAGAATATGCAAAATAAATAATAACTATATTTAGCTTATGGAAGGTAAGAATTGGTGGGGGATCCATCTGTTCGGCTGGAGGAGGATATACAATGCGAAAGGAAAGCAGTTACAAGATCATCGTCCTGTCAATGAGAAATTTTATGTAAATTTATTATCCTCCTTGAGATCATGCTGAGGGCTTCCTCATCCCTTCAGGTTCACGGCTTCCTCATCCCTTCATCTCCTATTCGACCGGGACTCTATTGCATTGGCCCTCTCTTGGATAGTTGTTTGCAGAACTTCTTTACGCTGAAATTACAATTTTAATTCCAAATAAATTCTCGGGTAAGTCATTCTATATCCTTAAAACTGAATCAGTAATTTGATGGCTGTCTTTAAGCACCTTGCATCTTAGTCTTGGTCTCTTTTTTCAACATTCCTTTTGTTAAGGATAGGTCGCTACCATCCTCGGGTAAAGGGTCGCCCTGTGGTATTCTGTCAACCTATTCGTATGCCCTGACTATGCTTTTCATTTCCGCAATCCTTTCTTCTAGTGTAGTTTGTATATTGTCTTGCTTGAAATTATTGAAGGGTAGGATTATTTGTTTCAGATTGGTTCATTTGGTGTCACCAATAATCTCCTCAGGAGTAATGTTGTTAACTACATCACCATTAGCATCTGCCTGAGAACTTCTTAATTCTTTCCAAGCCTATGCACCTCCTCAGTATAGCCATCACTAGTTGTTCTTTGTTTCACCATTTATGTGCATCATTTATAGTCTTGGTTGTATCAAATCAATGGATTAATACAAGACTAATAAATGGTGCTTGCCGTTGCATATGCTTGAAAGTTTCTTAAGCCTTCTTCAACAATCTTCTTGCACGTGTTTATTACCTCTCCATCCCAGGTGATGAATTTGCTTTATGTGCTTCTTTCAAAATAGGTCTATGTTTGGCTCACTCGCCATAGTCATACCTCAAGCTTTCTTCTCTCAGGGACTACACCGTTGCCCTTACAACTTGCGCACAGAGGAGGAGTTGATGTAATTGTATAACAATTTTTCATTTAGGGATATTATATTTGTATACCTTTGTTGACATTTTAAGCTTGGGCATATTTTTATGGAAATTTTATTTCGGGGATCTCTGCACTACAAAAGTATTTGGAACCTGCCTCTTTGTTAGGCATTCGTTAGCTATCGGCATGTAGGTGTCTATCCAGTTGTAGGTTGTTTTTAGTTGAACGTGGATATAATTATATATAGGCCACTCTACATGAACTAATCTTGTATAATTCGTAGTAGAAACTTATCCTTAATATGTCGATAAATGGGTAGTTGACAAAGACATTGTACGATGATGAAGTCTTATAACTGTTAGGGGGTTCACTATCATAGCATTGTTCATGGACTTTTGTTTATAACTATCACTTTAAATAGCGTGATACCTATCTCAGCAGCACACTCGAACATCATAGGAAGTATAAAGGTTTAAATAATCTCCCTGATTCTTATTGTAATCTGTCATAGCAACATCACTAGAACATGGTATGGTGTATTGATTTAAATAACCTCCCTATTTTTTTTACCCTCTCACAGATGTAGCACTTGAACATAGAATGTTGTAGAGTTTTAAATCACCTCTCTGTTTTCATTGTCGACATGTCTAAGCTACAGCGCTTAAGCATAATAGGAAGTTTAAAGGTATAAATAACCTGCTTGATGCTACTAACAATCTATCGTAGTTGCAGCACTTGAAAATAAAATATTGTCAAATACTAACATAAAAAGGAGCTTTCCATTGATCGCGGTGAAGTTTAATTTCCAAACTTCAACTTGAGCACGTCTTGGAAACTTCCCACCAACTGAAATGCATCAATTTTTAAAGAAAAAAGAAAGAAAGCAAAGTTGTACATTATTTCCTCTACTCTTAAGTCACATATTTGCACCTCACCTGTCTCCTTCCCTTCAGTCTTGCAGATAACATTTGAGATTTGATAATAATGCAAGTAGATGGTGATATTCCAAATTCCAATAGTCACTTTCTAATATACTTGGCAACCTGCCACAGTTACAACATTTGGAGTTGAGGCATTGTACAAAATTAATAGTCTCCCTGAAACCATTGGCAACCCGTCACAGCTGCAACTTTTAGACTTGCAAAGGTGTAGTAAAATTAAATAATCTCGCTGATTCCTTTGTTCTCCGTGCATAACTTCTAGAGTATCATTCAATTACAAAGTCACGTGAGTTATAGTTTAAATGACTACCCCAACTCCAAGCTCTCGAATAGGTTATCATTACTCTTCCAATTCATGTGTAATAACCTTTTTAAGGCCATAGGCAGTGGGTTGACATTCTTCCCAATACCTTATGTGTGCACGACAGACTTTCTCTTAGAATTAATGTTGATATTGTTGCTTGTAAAGTTTTTCCTTATGCTTGAGATTGTGTATATGTTAGAGATTGTACATTTACTAAGTCAAATGATATTATATAATAATTTAAAATAAAATCGCTATCATTTAAATCAGTTGTACTACTTCATTCAAAGGCTCCATCTAAGCATTGTTCATAAGTCATATAAATATATATAAAGTTGTATAAATCTTAGAATGTGAATTAGTATGGTATAAATGTCACTTTGGTAGTTCTTAGAATTATGGTGTTTTATGGCTGAAGGTGAAACATGTGGAAGTAGTTTGTAGATAGGAAAGCCAGTTAGGAATAAAAGAGAATTGATAGTCAAGAAGGATTTATTTAATAAATAAAATACAGTAGAAATGTATAGATTGTTGAATTCCTTATAATTCTAATTAAGTAATTGTTGAGTATCGTGTCATGGGTGTTTTTACTGAACTTTTATGGAATTGTGTATCCTTGGCCATGGTTAAGTATTATAGTAAACTCTATTTGACTTCTTATGGTAGTTTTATAAACTTGAATCAACGAAATAAATTATTCCTTGAATTGAGTTTCATTCTTAATTATTTCATTTGGATTGTTAGCTAGTGGATCACTTTATGACAATTTGAGTGTCTAATCAATGAGGGTCTTATATGGATAGTTATTTAGAACCTTGAGATTGTAATTGTTTTGTTGTTGAGTAGGTTGGTTTTTAATTGGGAATGTAAATCGATTATTGTCGTTGTTGTCATGTTGCTGAATTTGTGAAGGTGATTTGCGTTCCACTACAAGGGGTTCTTGTGGAGAGAAAATTGAGGTCTCCCAGGGAATGCCTAGTTGGTGGCTTTTGGACATTAAGTGATTTTGTTGTATTTAAAGGTTGACTTTTTTTTGTGCAAATCTTTTTGAGGTGACACCATTGTTAATATGTGGATTGTATTTTTGTTTTTGGGTTGAATGATTTGTGGATGGAGTTTGATGAAACGTTCTTTGAGTGGCTTTTCGAAGTTAATCTCATATTTGAGAGAAATTTTATCCTTGTGTTGGAATTATTTGGAAAAAACTTGTGTTGCTTCATTTTACCCTTGTTTGTGGGTTTTCATTCTTTTTGGCTTCCAGAGGCTTGAGATGATTGTCAGTTAATGTTCTCTCTTTATGTGCCCTTGATGTGGCAAGTGTTTTGGTATCATGATTTTGAAAGGGTTGTATGAGAATTGTTGAAACTTTGATTATGTGTTTATAGCGAGATGGGTGATGCCTCGCATGTTTCTCTGTTGTGATCTAATGTTCTTTTTATGATGTACAACCCTTGGTTTTTTTTTGGTTTGATGTTGTTGGGTCTCTAGGGAGAGTGGCTCCTCGTGGGGTCCAACACCCTGTTTAAGGGGAAGGGCACAGGATAACCCACAAGTGAGTTAGTAATCAAGTGAAAACCTAATAATTAACTTAGGAGGGTTGGGTAGTAATATCATTATAAGATTTAAAAATGGATAACTCGTCTTCATTAGTGCTTCTGCAGACTAATGGAAGGATGAGAAGGTCATGGTCGGCAAGGTCGTGACCTCGTCTTCACGAGAGGTTTACGGCTCCGCATGAGTCACTGTATGGACCAGGGCCTCCAGTTGGGAGGAAGGGCACAGGATAGCCATAGATGGGACCGGAGCCTCCAGTTGGGAGGAAGAGCATAGGATAGCCCATGTAGGACTATGCGATGACACTCTCCCCTATTTGCCCAGGTGTTTTACTTTATTGTGTTCCTCTAGAAGTATGTTATGGGAGTTGGTTTAGATTGTGGTTGAATGGACTTATATTGATTTATGGAGTATTGCCTTGATACATCTTTGGTGTACTTTGTGGTCTTGTATGATCTCATTGATATTTGAATTATGACCTTGTACTCTTATGGTACTGTGATATGATGTTATTGTATTGTTTAATTGCAATTTGGAATTGTATTATGTTTATTAATTCAGTTTGATTTGGAAGTGTTCCATGATCATCCTTTGGTTACTTGTTTACTGGTCATTGCTTTGATTTATGTGATGAGATTTATGACTTTAAGTTATTATGTTGACTCTTGGATGTTGTTGATTATGTCATTATAATCCTTGAGTTTTATGATACTTTTGTATGATGTTGAGTCTTGTGGTTCCGTGTTTGGATGTTCTTGGTTGAGGACTTTTCTTGTCAGCTCCTTAGCATGGGGGGTGGGTTTTCAGACCCACGTGGTCGGGTGGAACGTACTAAACACCCCATTGGGTCCCTAGTCAAGGATCGTGAGGTGCGGATTGGTGTTGTTGCAGCTACTCCAGAGTTGTATTTGTCTTGGAGCTAATTATGATACTTTGTATTCATCTATTTATTTGTATCATGTTATCTTGTGTATGGTTTCCATTTATGTTTGGAAACACTTTTGTATCATTGTACCTCTAAAACATTGTATTGTAATGTAATGTTAAACCTTGTGTGGATATTGGCCATGGCAGTTGTTATTCAATGTGTTGAGTTAATCGTGTATATGTTGTATTTACATACACCGATGGTTTCTTATCAATGATTTATCATGTATGTGTTATATTTGTTAATGTTTATTTTGTTATGGACTATATCTTTGAATTTTAATCCTTATTGTCATTGTGTGGATCTAAGTCTCGTAATGATCCCTCGTGTACCCCAAGGGATGTATGTGTTAGTGAATCTACTTAAATGAAATTCATGTCATGACTTAATGTGTATTATATGTATGTTATGTTAACTTTAAAAAAAATTATGTAGTAATTATTTTTTAATTGTCCTTTGAGGTTCGCACGACGAGGCGTTACAAATGAGGCCATAACATGATCGACATATCTAGTGGCCTAGTATCCCCTAACCTTATGCACATTTTGATATAATGGAAAACAAGTGTTTTTTATCATTTCTTTGGTAATACTATCCTATATTTGTTTAAGGGGAAAGCCACCATGTACTTCTTCCCACATGTGGGAAAGAATAGTAGCTACTCTATCTAGGGAATATGCACTAGTCCTCTCAAGTTCATCTTTTAGTTTTTCTAGACTATGTAATATTGATATACATGGTTCAATATATATCACTAGGTATACACCCTATGCTAATGAATCTCTCAATTTTTTAATCTTATTCTAAGTGGTATTTGCAAACAAATTTTCTGGAGGTGGAACATCTTCATTTTCCATGTTATATATGTATGTACACCTAAAGGAGCAACGAGACCTTGGTAAATAATATATCTAGATATAGGGAATAGATTTATCTAAAATAGTTCTAAATTCATCTACTCATCAATAATATTTTCATACCATTAACAAGAAACCACATCTATCTAGTTTTTAATAATCAAAACATTCAAATTACTAGATTGCAAACAAAACATAATCTAAAACAATTCTAAATTTTAAATTTACAAGTGTGCACTATAGTAAAAAGTGTGCCATTAAAGACTTAAAAAATATTGATAAAGGTTGCATCTAAGATTTATTTCCTACAACTAGTAATAAAGGGAAATAATCATTACTTAACATTGGTGGTCATATAAAATCAATTTAGTCATTATTGAAGGTACAAATAAGAGAATAAAATGAGAGAGATGATATAAGCTTGTAAATATGATTTCTAAATTATTAAAGAAATATTTTGATAAGGAGGAAACCAAAAAAATAGAAATAAACTTCCTCATATCCATAAAGAAAATATGATAGGAGGAAGGGACACATGCACATAATATTTATCATGAAAGTTACCATACAATGTACAAGAACATGATACTAAGGAACAAAGGTTTCTTATAAGTAGACAACAAACCTAGATCAAGATTTAACCTTAGTACAAAAAGAAAGAAATAATGCAAGAATAGGAGAAAATGACTTGATTTAATATTTGTACATATTTTTTCTATTATCTCAAATCTTATAGATAATATAAAATCCACCATGTGAAAATATGGTTATATTTACTAATTTAAAGATTATATTTAATAGTTATTTTATTACTCTTATTTTTATAAATTTATTGGATATTATAGTAAAATAAATCAACTCTTGCATTTTTTAAAATTTAAAAGTTGCCTATACAAATTCCACAACTAGATATAATGGACTAGAGCTTTGTATAATGATGCACAATTATCAATCCTTGATGTTCCAAATCTTTGTGTGGGTATTTTACTTCATCCCATTGTCTTCTTTAGTTTTCATGATCTAGGTAGGTATTCCTAACGAACCTAGTAATTATCCCTTGTTGACCCATCCTATTTCAACCTTTATTTTGTTGATGATTATACTTGAAACTGTTATTTTTAAATTTTATGCAATAATGAATACCTATAACACTTGGTGAAACTAACAAACCAACACTAAGATTGTTCCTCTTCCTTTATCTAATCCCAATATTTCATGTTGACTTCTTGTATTCCTTTAAGAACACTAAAGAGTATAATAGTATAAAAGAACTTTAGTATAATATTTCTCTTTGGGATATTATTTAAACTTCACCTTGATATCATGAGTTTCTTCATAATTCTATACAAAAGATCCATATTCCCTCTTCTACTAAGCCTATTGAAATAGTTGCCCAAATTGAGTGTATTATATACTTGCATTATCAAGATTACATTTCTTCCATCTAAACATCACTTCAATGTGGTTTAATAGAAGATTATTTATCTTCTAATCATTTTTGGTAGTAAACCTATATGAGCATTAAGTAGACATTGATTGAAAACAGTTTTTTCATCTTAATATTTGTAGTCATTAATTACTAAAATATATTTTTGTTTATCCTTCTAATCTTACTCTTCCTGAATTTTCTATTAAAGGTTTTGTTATTATTCAATGAGATCCTTTAGGAGCTATTGTTTTCTTATCTAGAATCAAGCCCTATTTTGCTTCACTTATTATTCCATGTTATGATGGGGAATAAATTTCTTATTCTAAACTCCTTCACGGAAAACCTTTGATTCATGTGATAGGGATTGTTCCATCTAATTGGAAACCAATATGTAAAGTTTTTTATATGGAAGTAAGAATTTCATGATTATATTAGAAAATGATCTATTGTATTATTGTAAACTTAGTGATGAACTACTTTTATTTTTATATTGTAACGCCCCACAATGCAACCCTAGAGGAAGTTGCAATTAACTACTCAAATGTACTATTTTTTTTTTGTTTAAATAAAAATAACATGCAAGTTCGCTACCCATTGCCAACAACCTGTAAGGTTACGAGACTAAGATTACTTTAAAACCCAAACAAGAAACATGAATTGAAACCATAGCATTTATTTACTTAATGAATTAAGAAACACATACATTCCATACATGATAATTTACATCAAAGAATAAGAGATACTACATGATTTCAAATAACAATCATTTAACAATAAGATTACAACTCTCATTCCCCGAATGAGGTAAATCCAATAAACATGGTTAAATAATACACCTTCCACCTCGATAACAAATGAGGGGTAATAAATTACAAGATCAATTGAAATGAATATTTAAGCATGAAATGAAACTAGATCCCATGAGCTCTCCAATTGGAAATCTCATCTAGACGAACAAAAAAAAAACCCAACGGAGTAAGGTGCACGTTCCACCCAACCATTTGATACTCGAAGGTTCACCCCCCATGCTAGGAGATAGTAACAAGGATTCATAGACAAGGCCATCTACCTCTAGACACAAGGTAATACATAATTGAACTGAATCAAATACAAACATAATATCACTTAACACAATGGTTACAATGCTTCCAGAGTTAAGTAATCAATTGTATAACTAAAACATACTACTGACTTAGGAGAAGTGGCATCACAATGTTACATGGGATATCTTGGTAAGTCTTCCTAGGTCTCGGCCCCCATCTCGAGATATCCTAGAAACCTCTAACGACTTCGGGCCCCTCATGCAAACCAATGCAAAATCAATTATCTCTCGTAAGGACAAGATATCGATCTTGCCAGTCCAGGCCTTCTCATCCCATCCCAAGTCTATATAAGCCCTTGCATCCATGAGTGAGGAAAAAATAATCTTATTAAGTGTTTGATACTACCTATTCCTCTAATCTGTTTATTTACGTTATCACTAGATTAACTAACTTACAATGAGTTACCCTAACACCACTTTGTGTGTCAGCCCTCATTGCAAGCCACTCCTCTAAGACATCACATGGAATAACTCCACAACCCAAGGGTACACAAGTGCGACCTAAGGATAATAAGTCCCTATCCATGACACAAGGTCAACACATCCCATTCATGATAATCGAGTATCTAATTGGATCCATTCAGACGCACTACCCAAGGCAATTCAAAGGTTGACTAACACATTACAAAAACCCACGCAATTAAATAAAAACCCCATCTAGAAGACTTAACATAAACAATTAATTCCCTTTGCCCGACATCAAGAATGAGAGAGATCATAATGAAAGGACAATCGATAATTCAATAACCTACTTTAGGATTTCCTAAATCCAAGAAAAGCACTAACATAACGCATGTAATCAATTAAAATAATTAACATCATTTGTAATAAGAAGCTTAAACTAACTGTTTTATTTTAACTTCCTTCATTACAATGAAAGTTAAAATCAATTTCCTAATAACATCATTCTCTTATGAAATTAATATTTGCATCAATAATAAAATCATTATAGAAAAAATATAATTAAATATAATTTAAACATATATATGTAACTATATATATTTATTGAATATATAATTATATATATATATATATATATATATATATTAAATATATATTTTTAAAAGAACTATTTAAATTTCTATTCACAGTTATTTTTGAAAATTTAATTAAAACTAAATATTTAAAGATATGTAATATATACATTATATATATTTAATATACTAATATTATATATAATGCATATATTATATATTTATAAATATATATATATATATAACATAATATATAAAAATATATATAATATATATTGTATATATTTAAAAAAATATATTTATTTTTTAAAAGGGAAAACCCCCAAAAGGAAGAGGATGCAGCCTATGGCTATGCCCAACCTCCCCTGTGGAGGCAGTGCTACCTGTGGCAGCACTTCCCCCACATTGAGTGTGGGGAGTGCTGCCACAGTAGCACCCTCCAATGGGGGTGCGGCTGTGTGCAGCCACAACTGGTCCCCCCCAACAATAAAAAAATCAATTTTCTTTATATTTTTTTTTTAAAACAGAGTGCAACAAAACAATCCTCTATTTTGGTAAATTCCAAAAAACATGATTTTTGTGCTAGAATTTTAACAGGAAACAAAACTTTGCAAAATAAAACAAACCCAATATGCAATATATATATATACATAAAATCTCCATTTTGTAGTCAAATTGAACCAATTTTCTACAAAAAATTTACAATAAAACCAATTTTGAAATATAGTTTTCAAATTTCAATTTCTAATTTGATATGGAACATGTCAACTCCCAAATAGAGGTTTTCTAATTTCATTTTGTTTCCTTTTCAAATTTTTTATTGTTAAACTTGAAAGTTTATGTTTTTATACAAAAATCTAAATTTCTTCCCTAATTCAACAAGGTTTTTGAAAATTTTCTTCCAAACAAGTTTTCAATATTGAAGATCTTAAATTTCAAAACAATAAAAAAAGAAAACAAGAAAGAACCTATGGGAAACTGGAAGAAGAAATCTGGTGTTGAGCTGCAATTTCCACTTTGCCAAAATTCCTCCAAAGACTTCACTCCAAATCCAAAATGCGTCCCAAAAAGAAGAAAACCTTAATTTCTTTTTAACAACAATATTTTTCTCCAAAATGAAATATCTCCACTCTCATCAATTTTCCCCAAATTTAGTTAACTTCTCCAAAATATCCCATCCACCATAGTTATTTCTCCCTCCATGCATTTTGAAGATTTTTTTTTTTTCAAAATTCAAATCCAAATTTATTTTCATCAAGATTTTAATATTTTTTTAAAAAGTTTCTTTTCAAAAAGCATTTGGAACTTTTAATAATTTATTTTCAAAAGAAATAACAACTTTTAAAATTTCCTTTTCAAAAATAATTTAACACTTTTAATTTCATGCATTTTTTCAAAACAACATGAGCCATTTAATTTATTCACTCCACAAATAAGTTTAATTAATCAATTCAACACACTTAATTTAATTAATCAATAAAATAAATCTAATCCAAGCTTAGATTATTTTATTAATTAAATAAAATTAATTAATAAATTAAATAACATTTCTAACATTATAACTAGATTTATTTAATAAACAACCTAAATACATAAAGCCATTTATTTACCTTTTCCAACTTGCAATTAAATAAAATCAAGGAGAGATGAACAACATAGAAGCAAATTAACCCGACTAAAACCTGACAACACACTATGACTAGGGTGAAGACTTGGCACGGAAAACCTAGCTACTATCTCCCAATCGAATACCATTGGCCAATGGACATGCTCAAACCTTTGAAACCAGGTGGATTCGATGTCCTGTACTTGTCAACCTGCAAACAAAGAGTATATCGAACATGCATATATATAACATAATAAAACACACCATGAAGAGGGAATCTCATAATCATAGGGTGCTCACAAGTGAGTGGTGCAATCCTATCCCCTTCACCAATATAGTATTACTAACTGATGAATCTAACATCAATAATATAATAAAAAGCATAAAGCATCATTAATTCAAATATCTAATAAGCTAATTCAAAGCATACCATAATGATAACATCAGAGTAAACTACCATCACATCAAAATATAACATTCGCATCGCTTTATAGTTTCTGATCAAATAGTAACCAAGTACCATAATCAAAGTAATAACATAAACAACGCATAACAAAGAAAAAACACTGTCTGATCAAAAAGAAAAAATGGAGGGGTGCTACATCCTTCCCCCCTAGGGTCAGGCTTACTCCTAGAAGCCTACAAACAAATAGTGATAGAGCTCCCTCAATCTAGCTGCATCTTCCCAAGTGGATGACGTGTCATCCCTAGGATTCCACTAGACCCTAACTTGATCAATATCTCGCCCTCGAAGAGCGAGCATCTTGCACTCCATTAAGGCCACAGGCCCCAAAGCCAGCTACTCGTCCTCTACCTATAATGCATTCCAATCAAGTACATGAGAAATGTCTAGATGGTATGACCAAAGAACTAAAACATGAAAAACATCATGAATACGCAGAGACTAGGTGGTAAAGCAAGACGGTAAGCAACTGGACCAATCTTCTCGAGTATCTCAAAGGGTCTGACAAAGTGAGGCACCAACTTAGAGCCCTTCCCATAGAGGATTGAACTCTTTCACGGATGCACCTGTAAGAAGACTCTATCGCCCACAGAAAACTGGCGATCCACTCTATGCGCATCTACATACTTCTTCTGCCTATCTTGTGCTGCCACCAAGTGATCTCTAATCCTATCCACTTGTTGCTCCATATCCTGCAATATCTCAGGACCCAAAGTCACTCTGTCCTCCAATTAATCCCAACTCAAGGGAGTGTGACATGGTCGCCCATACAATGCCGGGAATGGAGGCATGTTGATAGAACTCTGGAAACCATTCTTATATGCGAACTCTGCCAAATAGAGATAATCCCATTGTGTTTGCTGGTCCATCACAGACATACGTAACATGTCATCGAGGATATGATTGACCCTCTCAGTCTTTCCATTTGTCTTTGGGTGATAAGTTGAACTGAATTTCAATTGTGTCCCCATTGCATGTTGTAATGAAGTCCAAAGAGCTGAGGTGAACACTAGATCTCTATTAGAAATAATCTGACGTGGAATAACATGTAACCTCACTATGTCCTCCATGAACACTCTGGCTACAGACAATGCAATATAGAAAGAGCGAATAGGAGAGAAGTGTGCCACCTTCTTCAACCTATCAACTTTTACCTTAATCACATCATGTCATCTCAAAGAGTTGGATAAACCAACAATGAAATCCAAAGAGATTATATCCCACTTCCACTCTAGGACTAAATGTGGTTGCAAAAGCCCTACTGGATGCTAGTGTTCCTCCTTCACCCGCTAACACTCAAGACATCATGAAAATATACTAAAGGCTTCTGTGATCACTATGCAACTCAAACCTATGGCCAAGAAGGAAATGTCTCCATCTTGTCATTGCATGAACAACTACTGCCAACTCAAGATCATGTGTGGGGTAGTTTAGCTCATATTCCTTGAGCTTCTGTGACTCGTATGCAATGACACAACCCTCCTACATCAACACTATACCTAATCCCTCCAAGGACACATCTGTACAAACTACAAAGTCCCTAGTCAGATTAGGTATCACAAGTATTGGTGCAATGGTCAGCTTCCCCTTAATATCCTAAAACACTACCTCACACTTCTCTAACCACTCAAACGTCTTCCCTTTCCTCTGAAGGGAGGTGATAGGATACCCTAATCTCGAAAAACCCTTCACAAAATTCCTGTAATAACTTGCTAGCCCCATAAAGATACATATCTCTGCCACATTCATGGGCGCAGGCCAATCTGAGATCACTTGGATCTTTGTAGGATCCACTGAAATACCTTCCCCTAAGATCAGATGACCAAGGTACTAGACCTCAGTCTTGAAGAATTCACACTTTGATAGGTTAGCATAAAGTTGATTATCCCATAAGCACCGTAATACCTGCCACAAATGTTCCTCATGCTCTTCCACTGTCCTAGAGTATATCAAAATGTCATCAAGGAACACAAGGACAAATCTATCTAGGTACATACGAAATACCCTATTCATCAGACTCATGAACACAGAGGGTGCATTCATCAACCTAAATGGTACTACTATGAACTCATAATGACCAGACCGTGTTTGAAACATTGTCTTATGGATGTTTGATTTGAAGATACAAAGTTGATGGTATCCCGACTTAAGATCAATCTTTGAAAAAATCATTGCACCCTTGATCTGATCAAATAGATCATCAATCCTAGGAAGCGAATATCGATTCTTGGTGGTCACTTTGTTGAACTGTCGATAATCAATAAATAACCGAAGTGAAACATCCTTCTTCTTCATGTAGATAACTAGTGCTCCCCATGGAGAAACACTAGGGTGAATAAAATCCTTTTCTAACAACTCCTCAATCTATAAGCGAAGCTCTTTCAGCTCCTGGGTGGTCATACAATAAGGAGGTCATGAAATGGGTTTCGATCTAGGTACAAGATCTATCTTGAATTCTATATCCCTTTAAGCTGGCATCCCTAGAATCTCATTTGGAAAGACATCGGAATATTCTTGAAGAATAGGGTGACTATCACGAGACTTTCTCTTCTCTGCCTCCTAAATACAAATCATCCACTGTAATAGTGAATAACTGGAAAACCTGATGCACACACCTCTTCAATTGCATAGTTAAGATGACCCTCAAGGAAATTGGCCTCTGAACTCCCACTATCTCTACTTCTTTTCCAGATGCCTCAATTGATGCATCGAATTGACTTACACCGACAATCTATGACTACACTATGCACCTCTAACCAATCCATCCCTATAACATTGTCATAAGAACCCAATGGAATAACTGAGAGGTCCAATGTAGTATGGAGAGGTCCAACCTCCAATCTACACTTTGGTATAAGGGAATGGGATGCAACTCTTGCACCTGAGGCTAACTCAATCTGCCACTTATCAACTTGCCTTATTGCACCCAGTCTACATTGCATCATGATGGAAGAGGAAATGAAGGAGTTTGACGCTCTCGAATCAAACAAAATGGTAACTAGGTTACCCAACAACATACCATATGTCTCAATGACAGTACCCTCATGCTCTGCCTAGCAGTTATCAACCGCTACGAAAACACAATGCCCTCACCTGACATTTCCAACTGTTGGCTCAAATGCCACTGGTTCCTGAGAAAAATAAGATGTGCCCCTGTTGGGACACATTCTAGCTATATGACCTTGCTAGCCACATGAAAAACACCTAGTATCTCTGCCATAGCCCTTGCCTCTAAGTGGTGCGCTAGACTGCTATGCACTACCCTTGAAAGTGGACTGAGAACTCTATGCTAGTTGATCAAAACTGAAGCATTTCATACACCTCCAGTTCCTATCCCCCTGCCTCTGCTGGAAACCTTTACGTTTCCCCTGAGAAACCTATTGTTGTTACTAACCACTCTGTGAAGGTCCCTACTAATCCCTAGAAGGTGCACCTCCCTGAGGATGACCTCCTCGAGCACTAGACCCTACTGCTAAATTGCTGCCTAACTAAACACCCATGTGGCCTCCCAGTGCCATGGCTAGATTCTCCTCTACTAGACGTGCTTTCTCCACCACTACCTCCATGGTTTTTGGTTCAAAAACCCTCACACCTCTACTAAGACGAGTGTTTAAGCCCCTAAAAAAATGGTCAACCAACATCCCTCATCGTCTCCTATCCTTGCATACTATTTGAGCTCGTAGAAGCATCACTCATATTGCTCAACTAACAAGGCCAAGTGATGAAAAGCATGAAACTCATCACCTCAATGCTAATGCCAGTGCTTGGATAGGAAATGAGCTCCGAACCGCTCTAAAAAAATCTCCCAAGATACTGAGGTAATTTCAATGTGGAGCTTCTGCTCCTTCTACCTCCACCATGTGGATGTGAACCCTTGTAGATGCATGATAGCGCACCGCACTTTGGTATTGCTACCATAAGGATGCATCACAAAGCACCTATCAAGGTCAATAAGACAAGTCTCAACTTCTAACCCAGTGCCTACTCTATCATACAATGGTGGATGTGCCCTAAGTAGATCTCTCATATGCATCTCTAACTAAGGTGGAACTTCCCTCTCACCAAGATTACCCTGAACCTCGGCCTGCCTCTAACCAAGGAGCACAAATGCCTCCTCAAGTGCTCTACATACAGTCTCATTCCCTAGAGGATTTTTCTATCAATCACTACCCCTTGGAAAATTCTATGATGCATGATTTTCTCCCTGATCTAGAATAAGTGGAACATCAGGAGGAGAGTCACGTTGAATCCCATCACGACTGTCTACACAGCCACACCCATTCCCTCTACCTCTTCCACATCTGGGGGGCATAATCCTACATAGACACATCAAGGTATTAGGAAAGGTACACAACTTAAAACCTACATAACTAAAAGCTTAATGGATTTATCAAAATCCCAGAGTACCCAGTGTTTAAACTTGGGCTTGGATACCATGTGTAACGCCCCACCAGACAACCCTAGAGGAAGTTGCAATTAACTACTCAAACATAGTAATTTTTTTTGTTTAAGTACAAATAACATGCAAGTTCACTACCCATTGCCAACAACCTCCAAGGTTACGAGACTAAGATTACTTTAAATCTCAAACAAGAAACATGAATTGAAACCATAGCATTTAATTACTTAACGAATTAAGAAACACATACATTCCATACATGATAATTTACATCAAAGAATAAGAGATACTACATGATTTCAAATAACAATCATTTAACAATAATATTACATATCTCATTCCCTAAATGAGGTAAATCCAATAAACATGGTTAAATAATACATCTTCCACCTTGATAACAAATGAGGGGTAATAAATTACAAGATCGACTGAAATGAATATTTAAGCATGAAATGAAACTAGATCCCACGAGCTCTCCAATTGGAAATCTCATCCACACGAACAAGAAGAAAACCCAATAGAGTAAGGTGCACATTCTACCCAACCATGTGATACCCGAAGGATTACCCCCCATGCTAGGAGATAGTAATAAGGATTCCTAGACAAGACCATCTACCTCTAGACATAGGCTAATACATAATTGAACTGAATCAAATACAAACACAATATAACTTAACACAATGGTTACAATGCTTCCAGAGTTAAATAATCAATTGCATAATTGATACAAATATACTGCTGACTTAAAAGAAGTTTCATCACAATGTTACATGGGATATCCTGGTAAGTATTCCTCGGTCCCAACCCCCATCTTGGGATATCCTAGAAACCTCTAATGACTCCCAACCCCTCATGCAAACCAATGCAGAATCAGTTATCTCTCGTAAGGACAAGATAACGATCTTTCCATTCCAGGCCTTCTCGTCCCATCCCAAGTCTATACAAGCCCTTGCATCCATGAGTGAGGTAAAATTAATCTTACTAAGTGTTTGATACTACCTATTCCTCTAATCAGTTTATTTACGTTATCACTGGATTAACTAACTTACAATGAGTTACCCTAACACCACTTTGTGTGTCAGCTCTTATTGCAAGCCACTCCTCTAAGACAACACGTGGAATAAATCTACAACCCAAGGTTACACAAGTGCGACCTAAGGATAATAAGTCCCTATCCACGACATAAGGTGAACACATCTTGTTCATGATAATCAAGTATCTAACTGGATCCATTAAGATGCACTACCCAACGCAATTCAAAGGTTGACTAACACATTACGAAAACCCACACAATTAAATAAAAACTCCATCTGGAAGACTTAACATAAACAATTAATTCCCTTTGCCTGACATCAGGAATGAGAGAGATATCATAATGAAAGGACAATCGACAATTCAATAACCTACTTTAGGATTTCCTAAATCCAAGCAAAGCACTGGCATAACACATGTAATCAATTAAAATAATTAACATCATTTGTAATAAGAAGCTTAAACTAACTGTTTTATTTTAACTTCCCTAATTACAATGAATGTTAAAATCAATTTCCTAATAACATCATTCTCTTATGAAATTAATATTTGCATCAATAATAAAATCATTATAGAAAAACTATAATTAAATATAATTTAACCATATATATGTAACTATATATATTTATTGAATATATAATTATATATATATATAATATTTTAAATATATATTTTAAAAAAACTATTTAAATTTTCATTCACAGTTATTTTCATTAAATTTAATTAAAACTAAATATTTAAAGATACATAATATATACATTATATATAAAATATACTAATATTATATATAATGCATATATTATATATTTATAAATATATATTATAATAAATATATAAATATATATATTATATATTATATATAATATATTTATTATATATATTTTTAAAAAAGTAAAAAAAAATTTAAAAAATTAAAAGGGAAAACCCCCAAAAGGAGGATGCAGCTTATGGTTGCGCCCAACCTCCCCTGTGGAGGTGGTGCTACTATGCTTCGCCCACACTAAGTGTGCGGAGCACTGCCACATCAACACCCTCCAATGGGGGTGCGGCTGTGTGCAGCCACAACTGCTCCCCCCCAACAATAAAAAAATTAATTTTATTTATATATATATTTTTAAAACATAGCACAACAAAAAAATTCCTCTGTTCTGGTAAATTCCAAAACATGATTTTTGTCCTAGAATTTTAATACGAAACAAAACTTTCCAAAATAAAACAAAATCAATATGCAAAATATATATATATATACATACATACATAAAATCTCTATTTTACAGTCAAATTGAACCAATTTTCTACAAAAATATTACAATAAAACTAATTTTCAAACATAGTTTTCTGATTTCAATTTCTAATTTGATATGGAACATTTCAACTCGCAAACAGAGGTTTTCTAATTTCATTTTGTTTGCTTTTCAAATTTTCTATTGTTTTTGATAAAAGGGTAAAACGGGTTTTATAGGGACCCGAAACCACAACGTTTACAAGTAAAAAGAAAGGACACAAAAGTCCAACCGAAAAGACCAGCTACCCGAGAAAAGAAAAGCAACAACCAAATGAGACAGACCAAAAAGGTCAAGCAAAAAAGACCAGTACAGAAAACACAAAAACCCCAGCCATTAACTCAAAGTCTTGAGGACAGACTCCATATCCGCTTCCAAAGTCTGCATTTCATTGACACCCTTTTTAAATATTTGAATCATCTTCAAAGTAGGGGGGACCTTGCGCTTCAAATTGGCTCTAGTTCTTTTGGAGATGCCTGCGTCCATCTCCTGAATTTTATCCTCTGTTTCCTCCAGATCCACCACCAGAGACCCCTGCTGAGTTTTATCTAACTTTTCTGTGATCGTGTTAATGATAATGGCATTGTGTCTTACCATTTGGTTGTTTTTCTCAGCTATTGTTTTGATAGTATTCCTAATATTCTCAACCTTGGATTCAATATTTTTGCTGCTGTGACCTGGAACCTCACTATCCACATCTTTCTTCTCAATCTCTGCAATCTTAGCACCCAGCTCTTCGAGCTTGCTTTGAAGGGCCCAATTTTTTATTTTCAACTCATTGATTTCATTGAAAGTCCATTCCAAGAGTTTGAAGTGGGACTCAGAGTTGATTTTAGCAAGGTTCAGGACATCCAGAGAGGGCTCCTTACCAGTATTATGGTCAATATTCTCAGGATTAGGAATTCTAAGGGAGTCATCTTTAGCAAAATTATCCAGAATAGGTTCAGCGCAAAACTTAGTTTTGTTGGCATTAGACTCCTCTGAATCAGAAGATTCTTCTAAGTAGGAAACAAGGAATTTCGCCTAGGGTTTCTTTTCAACAAGACTGTTCTTTAGGGATGGGCTTTCAGGCACAAACTTAGCACGAACTTTACTAGGAAGTGGGTTAGGGTTTATTTTCCCAGAAGGGATAGCTTGTGAGCTAAGGACATTTCTAGCCTGACTGGAATTAGGTAGATACTCTGAGCCACTAGGCTCAGTGTCGTCACTCTCAGAGTTAGGGTTAGATTCTGGAATAGCAGGGGCTAGCAAATTTTGGACATGTTCAACAATCAACCTTATTAACCCAGTGTGTAAGATGGGAAATCTTTTAGGTTTTCTCTTGTTATCCTCCAAAATTTTCTTCAGCAAACAGAAAAGATAATAGGGGAAAGAAACCCTAACCTTGTACCGAAAGTGATTGAGAAGAGTAAAATGGTAGCCATAAACTCTAGTAAAATGCCCGTCCACTATGATGTACTCCATGATCACCCGCAGAACCTTTCTCCAAATGGCCTTTATAGAGTCAGCATCAAAGTAACTGGTAGCAATTTTAACAAGAATTAACCTTTCTTTGTCCTTTTTAGGAAATTTGATAATGGCTTCATCAGAGAAATCCCTATCCCTAAAGAAATTCTTCCCTTCAGTAGATAATCCTGTCACCTCCGCGATTGAACTTTCGTTGAGCTTCGCATTCCTACCAAATAGGGTCAAATTTCCATTATTCTAGTTTTTGACAAAGAGATCTGTAGCCTTCTGATTAGAACCATGGATCTTCTCCAGGAAAGGAAGCAACCCACTGCTTTTAACCTTACTCCAAGCATTGGAATTCTTCATGTGTGTTTCATAACTATCTGGCTCAATTTGCTTTCTATCTCCACCCATTTCAGCCGACACAGTAGAGTAGAAATAGACAAAATATTTTCTAAATTTGGCCCCGCCACATCTAACCCACAAAGCGTGTGGAGCTTTCTTACTAATTAAGCCACTGGGCTCAGTCCCATACAATCTAATGATTGTGATGTGAGAGATCCAACCTGTCCTCATTAAAGGGATAACACGTCACCTTTCCATGTGATTTATCATAATTAAGAAGGGCGCAGACATTAGAGTTTAGATCGCTAATATTAAGCCAAGTACACACTTCTTTATTCCTAACTCCTTCGTTAGCAAAAAAATTTACCATGGCATTAGCTTCTCTATAGTCATGTGATATTTTCAATTTATCAAATTTTTCCAAAGTCAACATAGCATCCTCAACCCACGGTTTAATGGTCCACGAGGGAGGAGACTTGCCACGAAGGTAGTCGATTATATTTTTGGAATCTCCTTCAAGCCACAGGTTTTTGATGTTAAGACTTTGGGCTAAATTTATGATGTGAAAAGTGCTGGCAGCCTCTGTGAGATGATTAGTTTGGGAACCAAGAGGAGAGGTCATCGCACTAATCAAATTGCCAGAAAAATCCCTTATGACTCCACCACAGCCCGCCGCTCCCAGATTTCCTTTAGCTGCACCATCAAAGTTAGCTTTGAACCAACCATTTGGCGGGAAAGACCAGCAAACCCCCTCTCTATAATTCTTGGCTTTCATAGTGGTACTAGTCAATTCAAGACTTATGTTCCAATCTTTAGCAATAGTAAGGTCATATGATGAATGCTCTGTCTTCATGGATATGCTATCCCTCTAAACCATGACATTGAAATTTTCCTTCAAAAATCTAACAATTTTATCAAAGACAATATCCATAGAAGCTTCTTTGTCTCTATAAATTCTATTGTTACACTCTTTCCAGAGGCCCCAAGTAATGTGAGGGAAGGATAAATCCCATAATAACCTGAGCATCGGGTTTCTGGTCAGGGCTTTCCATTGAATGAAGAAATCTTCAATGGACAAAGGGAAAACCCAGGGGAGGTGCCATAACCTGATAATTTTTTCCCGAATAGTAGCAGCAAATGAGCAATGAAGGAATAAATGACGCTCTAATTTAGCCTCCATCTTACAAAGATAGCATCTATTAGGAATTTTAAATCCACGTTTGCACAGGTTATTAGTCATGAGCACCTTGTTTTGGAGGAGGATCCAGAAAAAAATATTGATTTTAGGTATCAGGTGTTTAAGCCAAGCTTTAGACCAAAAAGGAGGACAGTCCAGAGAAGAAGTAATTCTAGCAAAGGCAGAAGAAACAGAAAAATTTCCAAAGGGTTCATCAGTCCAAACCACATGATCATCCAGCTGCACAGAACTAAGTCTAACAGCCAGTAGAGAAGACTAGATAGGAGCCAAAAACTGACTAACACTACACAAGTCCACCCAATTACCATTCGCTCTATAGTCTTTCACATAAGTTCCAAACCGATCCTTACACATCTTTGCCCAGTCACTAAAGGAATTGATTTTTATAATTGGCTCCTTGAAAATCCATCTGTCCTCCCAAAATCTAGTGTGAAAGCCATTTCTCACTTGCCATCCAATACCATCATCCACAATCTTTCTTCCATCGATTATATTATTCTAGCATGTAGATCCTCTGGGAAGGAGGTAGGGATCTTTCTTAATGATGGAGGAGCAGTTGTTTTCTAAGTATTTGCTAGCCAGAATATCGATCCATTCCCCAGAAGACGAAGAGATTCTCCATATTTGTTTAGCTAGGAGGATTTTGTTCACAGATATGATTCTTCTTAACCCAAGCCCTTCGGCCTTTTTAGGTCTACAAACCAGATTCCAGCCAATTAAGGGAAGTCTCTTTTTTTCCTCGACACCCGACCAAAGAAACTTTTTTTGAATTTTTTCAATGGCCTCAGTAAATTTAGCAAGAATCTTAAATAGGCTCAGGGCATAGATAGGCAGGTTCTGGAGAGATGCTTTGAGGAGTTGAAGTTTTCCAGCTTGACTTAGTAGGGCTCCTTTCCATCCAGCAAGCTTCTTGTTGAATCTCTCAACCAGTTAGAGCCAAAAACATTCAGGAGGTTTCAAACTTAAGGGTAAACCAAGGTAGGTGGCAGGAAAGGAATCCACCCTGCAACCTAGAATTCTAGCAATTTTCGCGTGTCTATGAGCCAGAGTGTTGAAGAAGAACAGATAACTTTTATTATTATTAATCAGCTATCCTGAAGCTCTCCCATATTTGTCCAACAACTGTTTTATAGTTTTTCCTTTAGATACTGTGGCTTTTCCCATAAGCATAGTATCATCAATGAATTGTTGATGGGAGCAAACCAAATTCCCCAAAGAAGGTTTGAGACCAAAAAGAGATTTAAAGTCAACCAGTTTTTTCAAATTCCTGCCTAAACTTTCAGCTATAATAGTGAATAAAATAGGAGAGATAGGGTCACCATGCCTTAGACCTTTGGTGTTTTGGAAGAAAGAAGTGGGGGATCTGTTAACCATAATCGATATGGAAGCTGTGGACACAAGTTGTTCCACCATTTGGATAACCCTATTACAAAAACCAAAATCCTTTAAAATTTTAAATAAGAAAGTCCAGTCAACTCTGTCATAGGCTTTTGAAATATCAAGCTTTAATAAAAGCCTTCAGTCTTTGACTCAACTAAGGAGTGAATATTCTCATGAACCGTAACAATAGAGTTAAGAATTTGTCTACTAGGAACAAAGCCATTCTGTTGAGGAGAGATCAAGGAAGGAAAAAAGGTTAAAAATCTAGAGGTTAAGACCTTAGATATGATTTTGTATAAGGAATTATAGAGACTTATAGGCCTAAAAGCCTCAAAATTATTAGCTCCAGGTTTCTTGGGGATAAGGACCAAGAAGGTAGCATTTAGTTCTTTTAGAAGACTTCTGGAACCAAAAAATTCTTTAACAGCATTAACCACGTCTTCTTCAACAATCTCCCAGAGCCATTGAAAGAAAAATAAAGGAAAACCATCAAGACCCGGAGCTTTACTCCCATCAAAGGAAAAGACATCCCTCTTGACTTCTTCATTGGTGGGGATAGCAGTCATAAAGGAAATGTTTTCCTGGTTGATAATTCTTGGAATGGCTTCAACTAACTGATCTTGCTCATTTTGGTTTATTTCATCACTTGCCAACAGAAGATGTTTGAAGAAGGAGCTCACATGTTTTCTAATATCTTTCTCCTCTTCATAACTGGTTATGTTCGCTTCTATTTGAGATATTCTGTTGAAAGATCTATGTTTTGAGGCTGATAAGTGAAAGTACCTATTATTTTTGTCTCCAGCAGATAACCAAAGAGCTCTAGATCTTTGTCTCCAGAACTCCTCCTTCTTTCCTATTATATCATGCAACTTCGTAAGGATCTCATTCTCTTTTTCCTTGGTGTCATTCAAGTAACCCTCTTTTTGTATTTTAAATTGAATTTCACCCTATTCCATCTGGAGATTAGATTTAATCCTGAAGATGTTCCCAAAAGAATCCTTTTTCCATTTTTTAAAATTGCATTTCACTTCCCTTAATTTTTTTGCTATTTTGAACATAGCAGTTCCTTGAATTCTTATATTCCACCATTTCCTTATATCCTCTTTGAGAGTAGGATGAGAGATCCACATTTTTCCAAATCTGAAAGGAATGTTCTTCTTCTTTTTTATATGATCCACAGTGAAACTGATAGGAAAATGATTAGAACCTATTCTCGTAAGAGCTTTAAGGGAGCAGTAATAATCAAGAAACCAATGATTGGATATTAAAGATCTATCTAATCTAACTTGTATGAAATCTAGCCCCTTTCTATGATTAGATCAGGTAAAGGGAACTCCATGAAGATCCAGAACAATCAACCCTTGACTATCAATGAAATTCTGAAGATCCTCTTTGCTCTCCAAGTTGATTTGGGATCCCCCAAATTTTTCATCATTCATTAAGGGTGTGTTAAAATCCCCCATAACAATCCAAGCTTCTCTATCAAAAATCCTCCTAAAAGCAGCTAATTCCAACCAAAAAGATTTTCTCATTCCTTTTCCATTAGGATCATATATATTCACTTGAATCCAACTGAAGTTATCTCTTATATGTGTAAATCTAGTGGCTATATAATTCGTACCTTCCAATTCGGATCACATTTGATTATGTGGCTATTCCAAAAATTTGTGATGCCTCCAGAAGCTCCATTCAAATTATTACCATGGTTACTATTATGCTGGAACAGTTTCATCTTTTCAATTTTCTCCTTTGACATTTTAGTTTCCTGAATTAAAATAATATCCAACTTGTGATCTCTAGCAAAATTACGAAGAATATCCTACTTGTGGGGGCTATTGAGTCCCCTGATATTCCAAGAATATTCAAATTTTCTATTGTTAAAATTGAAAGTTTTTGTTTTAAGTTTTTTTTTTTCTACAAAAATCTAAATTTCTTCCATAATTCAACTAGGTTTTTCAAAATTTGCTTCGAAAAAAGTTTTCAATATTGAAGATCCTAAATTTCAAAACAATAAAAAAACAAAATAAGAAAGAACCTGTTGGAAACTTGAAGAAGAAATCTGGTGTTGAGCTACAATTTCCACTTTGCCAAAATTCCTCCAAGTACTTCACTCCAAATCCAAAATGCATCCCAAAAACAAGAAAACCTTCATTTCTTTTTAACAACAATATTTTTCTACAAAATGAAATATCTCCACTCTCATCAATTTTCCCCAAATTTAGTCAACTTCTCCAAAATATCCCATCCACCATAGTTATTTCTTCCTCCATGCATTTTGAAGATATTTTGGTTTTTTTTGAAAATTTTAATCCAATTTTCTTTTCAACAAGATTTTAATATTTTTTTTTTTTAATTTATTTTCAAAAAGCATTTGAAACTTTTAATAAATTCTTTTCAAAAGAAATAACAACTTTTAAAATTTCTTTTTCAAAACTAATTGAACACTTTTAATTTCATGTATTTTTTGAAAACAACATGAACCATTTAATTTATTCACTCCACAAATAAGTTTAATTAATCAATTCAACACACTTAATTTAATTAATCAATAAAATAAATCTAATCCAAGATTAGATTATTTTATTAATTAAATTAAGTTAATTAATAAATTAAATAACATTTCTAACATTATAACTAGATTTATTTAATAAACAACCTAAATACATAAAGCCATTTATTTACCTTTTCCAACTTGCAATTAAATAAAATCAAAGAGAGATGAACAACATAGAAGCAACTTAACCCGACTAAAACCCGATGACACACTATGACTAGGGTAAAGATTTGGCATAGAAAACCTAGCTACTATCTCCCAATTGAATACCGTTGGCCAATGGACATGCTCAAACCTGTGAAACTAGGTGGAGTCGATGTCATGTACCTGTCAACCTACAAACAAAGAGTATATCGAACATGCATATATATAACATAATAAAACACACCGTGAAGAGGGAATCTCAAAATCATAGGGTGCTCCCAAGGGAGTGGTGCAATCCCATCCTCTTCACCAATACAGTATTACTAACTGATGAATCTAACATCAATAATATATTCAAAACAATAAAGCATCATTAATTCAAATATCTCCTAAGCTAATTCAAAGCAGACCATAATGATAACATCAGAGTAATCTACCATCACATCAAAATATAACATTCGTATCATTTTATAGTTTGTGATCAAATAGTAACCAAGTACCATAGTCAAAGTAATAATAGAAACAACGTATAACAAAGAAAAAACACTATATGATCAAAAGGAAAAAATGGATGGGTGCTACATCTATTCCACTCTAGTTACCTTAAAAATAACTACATATATTTATTTTATACAATTATTTAAGGGGGCAGATACTCTCACAACCCTTGTAATTTTGACATTTTTCCTTTTATATGTATAATGTTTATGTTGGATTATATATTATTTTTTCGCATAGTTTGTATTATTGGTTGTATTATTCTAACATATATATATTGTATTTTTTTTTTTTTTTGACATGCTTGTTTTGCATATCTTAGTTCAAGGGAATCAACTCCTTGATCAAACACACAGTATATCATTCTATGTATCCAAAATGTTTGATTATTTTCATGTTTTTCTTTTAGCATTTATTTTGTATACTTTAATTATGTTTTATCATATAGTGACATTAGTCTGTTAAAGTGAAAGAAAATATGATTTCAAGAATTGCATACATCAAAAATATTAATTTATATTGCATGCTCATGTTTTAGAATCTATATCCATAGCATAATTTTAGGGCCCATTTAACCCTCTTTCCTAACCTTCTCCTAGATCTAAGTGGCAATCTCATATTTTCTTAATTATGTTAAATTTAATATTTTTACGCATTTTTCATCTTCTAACATTTTATTATTTATGTATTGTTTCAAATACAATTATCCTCTTATCATTTTATTTTTTTCTTTAAACTACTTTTTAATACAAATTATTGTATTTTCAAAATGCATGTTCTCTCACTACCATTTTAAAATGATAAATCTTCCTATTTTATAAAATGTAATGCCCGTTGTGCAAACCCCAAAGGACAAAAAAATGCACACATTTAAAAAAATAAATACAAAGTAAACATATAACGAAACATTGAAACATATTTAAATTGCACATTAACAGCATAACATTAAGTCCTCTGGGGCACGCGAGGTCACATCGCATAACAACACATAACAAAAACATAAAAGATAAAGCTAAATAAGTTATCTAAAATTTACATCCATCATAACATTACAATATTCATTTACAGAAGTACATCCATGTAACCATAATTGGAAGTGTAATTATGTCATGTGATACAACCATAATAAATCTCATACAATAATGTTACAAAGGTTCATATACAATACATCGTCGTTTATTACATTACATGTTCTCAATAAATAATTTACAAAAAATCCTCCCATAAATGTGAGATAAGTACATAGTACAATAATGTCTAAAATGCATGATAAATAACTGGTACAAGCTCCAACTGAAGAATGTTGAGAAGAATGAATGTTGATGGGGAACCCAATGGGTGCGGAGCATGTTCCACCTGACCACGTGGGTTATAAATAACCCACCCCCCGTTCTTAGAGGTGACAAGGAAGTAACCGCAACCATGAATTCCATAAGAAAACTCCAATAAAGAACAACATAGTACAATAATTCCAATACAACATCAAGGATTACAAAGGACATAAACGACAACATCCATGAGTCAACATAATAAACATAATGCTATAAATCTCATCACAAACAAACCAAGGCAATAACCATTAACCAAGTAACTAAAGAAACATTCATAAAACATTTCCAAAAGAATCTGAAACAACAATCAAAACACAATTCTAGAGGAAACAAGGAAAAAAAGACATAAGGGCATCTAGTGGAGAGTTTCGTCACATAGCCTACATGGGTTATCGTGGCCCTTCCTCCAACTTGAGGCGTTAGCCTCCATCTATGGTTATCTTGGCCTTTCCTCCTACTTGAGGTGCCAACCCCATAGGGTGACTCATGCGGAGCCATTAACCTCTCATGAGGACTAGATTACGACTTTTCCAACCATGGCCTTCTCAGTCTACCATTAGTCTGCGATAGCCCTAATGCATAGAGGAGGTATCCAAGATTATCTTATGTGTTTTTACTACCCATCCCCCTAAGTTCTATTATTAGGTTATCACTTGTCAATCTACTCTTACGTGGGTTATCCTAAGCCCTTCCTCCTTTTGAGAGATTGGCCCCCACGAAGAGCCACTTTCCATGAGACCCCAAACATAACCAAATCAAAGAAAGGGTTGTACCATAAAGAACAAGACATTAAATCTTAATCAATGACATGTGAGGCATTTCCCATCTCACTAAAACATATAATCAAAATCTCAATAACTCGTACAATCGTTTCAAAATAATAATACTAATAGCTTGCAACATCAAGAGCACATAAAACGAGGATAAACATCCAATGATAAAATCATGCCTCTGGAAAACTAAAGTTTACAATAACCATAACTGGGTTCACAATTACAAGGTTCCCACATCCAAAGAAAAAAATAAACATTAGTAAACTGGTAACAACCAAAATCACATGAACTTATAACTCGAGATACTATTCATATATGCACAAGGTTTTCACAACTCCAAAATAAACAACTGGTTTAATTGCATTTATAAATTTCTATTTTCCTCAATACAATTTCAAATTAGAATTCAATAATGATTCTTCCAGCATATTTAATTTGTTTCATTCAATAAACCAATATAACACAATTTTATAATTTTCACAATTAAACCAGATCAATACCTTCTAACATTTGTAGTTTATATATATACATATATATATATGTATGTATGTATGTATGTATGTATGTATGTATGTATGTATGTATGTATGTATGTATGTATGTATATGTATATATATGTATATATGTATGTATAAGTATATATATGTATATATGTATGTATAAGTATATACATATATGTATATATATACATATATATACATATATGTACATATATGTATATATACATATATATACATATATGTACCTATATCTATATATACATATATATACATATATACATATACATACATATATACATATACATACATATATACACACACACACACATATATATATATATATCTATATATATTTATATATTTATATATATATACAAATCATTGCATATACATATATATACCCATATAAAATATATATTTATAAATATCTACTTTTCTATCTTTCACAAAATTAAGCAAATAATCTAAACTGATTAATATTATACTCAGGTTGTGCATATACATGTAATATATATCATATATATATAAATAAAACAACATATAAATGAAACATAAAAAAAAAAAATTAAAGAAAAAATAAAACAAAATTCAAAAGCAGTATAATACTATCGAACGGCGAACTGATGTCGCAGTCGTCCACGGCTGTGGGGAGAGGGAGAGGTACAACCTCCGCCGTCCTTCCCCTTCACCTAAAAATTGTGATGCCCAAGTTCAGCCAAAATGAAAATCGAACCACAGTTTTTCTACAATATAACATTTAATTTATATATATATATATATATATATATTTATTTATATATATACATTTATATATATATATAGATATATATATATGCAGATATATATATGAGTATATATCAAAAAAAAAACCTCATTTGTTTTAGAGAGAATACAATTTTTTCTTCCATATCTAATCATACAAATAATGGGCATTTTCATAAGATGAATTTTGTTCTTAGTTATTTTCTAAAAGAATTTTCTAAAACCTCATATAGTTTCTTTTCTTACTGAAATCATATTCATCTATTTTATTTTTCTTTTGAATAAAAAGAACTAAAGCATCAGAAAATGGAACCTGGAGTCCTACGCTGTTGAAAATTTGATTAAGCTTTGCTTCATCCTGATAGCCTTTTCGAAGAGCTCTCATTCCTTCCTTCAAAACTTCTTCTCTAGATTTCCTTGCTCAAATTTCTAATCTAATATTCTATTAAGAAGAACCTCCCCAGTACAATGAATGAAAATGAAATAATTTCCCAGAAAACCCTAAAAGATCCAATATTTTAGAAATATTCTATTTGTGTAACTTCTGTCAAAATTTTCCCGTGAATCAAAAACTCACAAATTTTCTATTAAATAAAAATATCTCTTCTTTTTCGAAAGCTCTAAAAATCCAAATTAAAAGAAATTTTCTAATTTTAATTTGAGCCTTTCAGCCAAACTCAACACCCATTGGTCCTTTTTATCTTTTATTTTCTGTTATTAATTTGTTTTCCCATTTAACAATGCTTTCTACTTTAATTTTGATTTTGCAAGCTTTACTTGCAATTCACACAATTTAATTTATTTAATTTATTTATTTCATAATTATCCTCAACATGCTAATTTAATTAAATTAACAAAATACTAATTCTAATATTTTAATTTACACTTTTAAATAAATCACATGACTTTTATATTTTAATAAAAATTATACCAACACTATTATAAACATTTATTAACATAATTTAATTATATAAACAACATCATACAAAACATCAACGTAAAATAAATACCAAAATACATTCACACAAATTACATAATAAATTGTAAAAATGACAAAAACAAAGATGCACAGTACCACTAGACAAGACGGTTTGACAAAAATGGGATGGGGTGACTTCCTTGTCATCTTTGTTTCAACATCATGCCCATTGGGTAATTTGATGCTTGCCCTGTCTTGCCGAAGTAGGTGGAATCGAGACTCTATACTTGTAATTCCTGCATACAAACAAGATCATGTACATGTATGTATATATATATAAATCAAAACATCACAATGTGAGAAGGAATTGCAGCATAGAAGGGCACTCACAAACGAGTGGCGCTACAATGTCCTATCACCAAAACTATTCTATCAATTACAATATCAAATATGAAATAACACTTCTAAACTAACTGATCACATCATAGAATGATTATTAATCTACTGTATCATAATATATTACTAAAATCAAATTATCATCACCAAGCCAAATGTCATATCAAAATCCATTCCCTCAAATGAAGTAGCATAATCACCAAACAGTCTAACTGTCCAATCCACCAAACCAAACAATAAATAGTACTATCACAGTCTCAAAGTATCAAACAAAAGCATAGAAAAATAACAAGTCCAAACAGTAACAGGAGGGGTATTACATCCTCCCCCCCATAAATTTGGCTTACTCCTGGAAGACGGTAAACAAAAGAAAATAAGATTCCCTAATACGGGAGGAATCCTCCCATGTCCCCAAGTTCTGAATGTTAGGTCATTGTCAAACCCTCTTGACCTCACCCACGAGCTCCTAAGTCAGTTCCTTATCCTCTACCAGAAGCCTCTACACTCGCACCCTAGTGCCTAGCCTGGTGGTCGACAACCATAGAAAATGTTCGATGAGACTTGTCTACATCACCCACCATCGGCTCATAAGTGGTTGGTCTCTGATTAAATCTAGTGGTGCTCTTTTGTGGACACAATCTAGCGATATGTCCTTGCTGCCCACATGAGTAGCAACCAGTACCTCAACTAAATCCTCTACCCTCAAATGGAGCATTTGATTGTTGAAAGCTTCCTCGACTCAATGCTAACTGAAAACTAGGTGCAGGTTGCACAAAATGCTCCTAATGAGCTCGATTCTTGTTCTGATCCCTATGAAACTAAGATTTTCCACCTTACTGAGAATGAGAGTTCTCGGGTTTCGACTGGGGGTGTTGTTGTTGCTCAACCTTAATGGGTGTTTGATGGTCTTTAGAGGACCTTGCAGCTTGAGGTTGTCCATCTCTGGAACAAAAACCTGATGTTGGGGTACTACCAATCTAAACTCCAGTGTGTCCTCCAAATGCTATGGCAAAATTTTCTTCTACTAAACAATCCTTTTCAACTGTAATTTCCATCATCTTCGGTTTGAAAACTCGCACACCACCACTAATGCGGGCATTTAAGCCCTGAAAAAAATGTTGCACTAACATCCCTTCATCATGGTTGATCCCTGCATACTGCTTCAATTCATAGAAGTTCCGCTCATACTATTCCACAGACATCGACAACTACCTAAGGTCATGAAACTCATTAGCCCTGCATTGCCTCCAATGATCTGAAAAGAAGCGAGCCCTGAACCTATCCATAAATAATTCCAATGTGACCATGTTGATATCCAGATGTAACTTTTGTTCTTCCATCCACCACCAAGTGGATGTGAAACCTCGTAGATGCATAACTACGCACCGAGCTTTGGTATTGGTACCATAGGGGTGCATCGCGAAGCAAAAATGCAAATAAATTAACCATGTTTCCACTTCCATCCCTCCTCTAGAACCATCAAATGTAGGTGGGTGAGCTCTCATCAAATCTCTCATATGGCCTACTATCACTGCATCCTAATCTGCAGTTATTTCTCTGTTCCTTGGCAACCTTTCCCTTTCTCTCTCGACCTGCCGCTCCTCCTCTGGCCTGGGTCCCAACTAATCAAGAATCTCTCCAAGAATGTACTACAACTGACCGTCTAAACCAAGTTGTTCCAGGTTCAGACCACCACCTGATGGATTGTTGTGATGACTCTATTGTTCCTCATGCTTAGA